>JAPZDV010000016.1:4533333-4586622 GCA_029814665.1 Acanthurus lineatus
CTGAACAGAAAAATTAGTTTTAGTGGTTGAATGTTATGCTTGATTAATTTCTGACTTCTCAGAGAAGCCCAGTGAGCTCAAATTTGGGTATAAAAAGGTGAATTTAGTTTTTAAAATTCCTCATTCCTGTTCAAAATGGTAAAATGTCGAGAGCTCACTGAAAATGAAAGGGCTCACATTAAAGCACTTCATGATGCTGGATGGTCTCTGAGAAAAATAGGAACAGGTGGTCTAATAAATTTGTTAAGCACTGTATATATTCCATTATTTCTGTATCCTCTCATATCACTTTCAAACAATCCAGTTTTACAGTCTAATTACCTACAGCTGTCATGGAATATTTAGGCTTTTCTGTGTCAGCCTTATTGTTACAGGATTTTCAGGTGAAAAATTTGCTAAATAGCAAAATTGAAAAGTTCAGTTGTTAATGAAACTTAAAACATGACTACAAAATATAAGTCTTTGCATTTTTAAGTGTGAAAACTGCAACTTCCTTACAACGTGATTTTATTAAATGATCATTTCCCCTCTTTAACCCGTCACAGAGAGCAAAGAAACTGGCTCTGCGGCTGGGGACGGTGAGACAAAGCCAGCATCGCCTTCCTCCTCTCCTCCAGTCAACTGTACCCCTCCATTCCTGGAGCCTCAGCCCAGCAACACTGGCCCAGTTGTGGACAGCCCTCAGCTGAACAACAGCCACCCTGTGAAGGCCAGCAGTACCCCCAGTGAAGGTGCACCAAATTCCATGTCTTTTTGTATTTTAGTCTGCACTTGTGAAGCAGGAATGTGCCCAAGCAAAAATGCTTTTCTTCTTTCACATACTTTATTTTGTGCACTAATATTAGGTTCATGTGTATGGTTTTATTTGGGCAGGTTTTAAGAACATTTAAATGTCACACTCTCCATTGTTGTTCCTTTTAAGGGGTTAAGATTTGAGTCAGGGTGAGGGTTAAGTTGTGTTTGTGTGTGAGAGAGAAAGAGCTCTAAAAATGCACAGCTCTGCAAATAAAAATTCAAAATGTGGCAGGCTGCCACAAAGAAAAAAAAACAAATGGAAAACCCTGTATTGTACTCGTAATCATATGACCTTTTTTATATGGTGGTCATAACTATTATGGGTTTAATATCACCATGTTCTGAAACGAATTGAGGATTAGACCAGCTATTATTGATCAATAAGTTTGAATTCGACAGTGTTTGTCACATGTTGTAGTTTGCATTACAGTAAAAGCTTTGCAAGAATGCCACCAATATTCCCCCTCCTTACATGTCAGATGACCTGTAATGTCAAGGTTTTAAGTGTGAAACAGCCACAAAGATAAATGCAAAATCCTCTAATAAATACTGCAAATCTGAAAGGGAATACTTAAAATACCCGGTGGACAAAATAAAAAAATTCTTGTCACTTTCTGTTAATGGATCAATAAAATGAATGAGATGAATAAAACACATAGGCAGTGGCTGGTGCATATGTGAATCTCATTCTGACCCACCAGCAAGAACAAATTAAAAATCTGTACTTAAAGCACTGGTGCAACCAGTACTTAATATGATTGTTGTAAAGATTTAACTTTTAAACCATAACTGTCCAAGCATTTGACTAAATTTGGCTTCTTAAAAAGCCAGATAATCAGAGGTATTGAGAGTCTTGTCCTGCCTTTGTAACCTTTGAGTGTCTGGCTCCTTGCATTTAGCCAAGCTCTTTCAGCCTAAGGACCGCGAGTGTGTAGGAGGAAGTTGAGCCATGTTGGTATTTTGGTTTGATACACAATATGTTTAGCCTCAGTCATTTAATATCTTGTTTACTGAACCCCCTGTTCCAGCAGTATCTGAGCCAGCAGGGGGCTCTGCCCCCCACCTTTAACGTCATCATGTTGGGATGGATATAAATTAGGGCACATTTATTACCAGTATTTCTTTTTGTTGGTTCTGTATCAGACCTGGCTGTGGTGGGGGCCTCCAAGGCCCAGCTGAGCCCCAGCACCGCCAATTCCTCTAGTCTGCCCCCCCCACCTCCATCATCTGCTGCCCCTCCCCTTCCTCCATCTGGAGGTGACACGGAGGACGATGAGGGCATGAAGCACCTGCAGCAGGTAGGAACAACACGAAGCACATTTCAAGCATCTGTATCAGAAATGTGATGTTATTGCAATGTGAGATACATTGTATCTGTGTGTGTGTGTGTGTGTGTAGGAGGCAGAGAAGATGGTGGCATCACTGCAGGACACTTCTTTGGAGGAGGAGTGTTTCACCCAGGCTCTGCAGCAGCAGCAGGAGAGCAGGAACACAGCAGCTGCTCTGCCGCTGTCACATGAGGCTGCAATGAAGTGGTTCTACAAGGACCCACAGGGAGAGATCCAGGGTACACACACACACACACACACACACAGTCACTTATACGCTTATATATGCAAGCAGAATTGATTCATAAATATTGCTGTCACCTGAAGTAATTCTAGTGAGGTGCACAAAGATATCTACATAATCACAAGGTTTGTGTTGTAACTCATCCCTCTCTCTCTCTCTCTCTCTCTCTGTATCTCTCTCTCTCTCTCTCTCTCCTTCTTAACATCTCTCTCTACTCTACCAGGCCCATTCACCACTGTGGAGATGTGCGAGTGGTTCCAGGCTGGCTACTTCACCATGACCCTGCTGGTGAAGCGTGGCTGCGACGAGGGCTTCCAACCCTTGGGCGACGTCATCAAGATGTGGGGCCGCGTGCCGTTCGCCCCCGGGCCCTCCCCGCCGCCCCTGCTGGTGAGACAGCCACCACCAACGCAGCGCCCGCAGCCCACCCGGGGGCCCGCTGGGACTGTGAGTCAGAGCTCAGCCAACAAAGAGGATGGGGAAGGGAGGATGCAGAGGAGAGGGATGATTGATAGACAGGTCACGGTAAAAGACCAGCAATTAAATCAACCTTGGCTTAGCATTAGAAGTTTTATTTGTAAAGTTTCTTATATCACCCCCTCCCCTGTGATTGTGAAATACAAAACTTTATGTTTTTTTAATTATGTCACAGATGTTGTAATTCCCTGCTGTAAGGAGTTAGAAACAGATTTTCATATTAAGACTCATTTAAAAACACACACACACATTATACAGTAGCCTCAAATAAAAGTTACTTGTTGCATGTTAAGATTCACATTAGTGGAACAGAGCAGAGCAGGTTTCACACAGGCATTTACTGATGAAATGTAACATTTGCTAAAGGCACCTTGATTAGTCTATATAGTTAAGTCTGTGGTTGAAAGGAATAGAGAGTTGCCTGATGGCTGCATGTGGGAATACAAATTTAAAACCACACCTTAATTATTTTTTAGGATCACCCCTTTTATGAGTAACTGTGTTTTGTTATCCTTATTTTGGAAATGCATTGCATTAACTGTTTACTGTGTTTCCCTTCTTTTAGGGTAACCTGGACCAGGAGCGCCTGAAAAAGCAACAGGAGCTGGCAGCAGCAGCTCTCTATCAGCAGCTCCAACAGCAGCAGCTATTCCAGCTCATTAACAGGTAGGCCTGCATTGGAATGAAGCTTTAACCTGACATGTTTGGGCTAGTCTGCATTAATTTGAGTTGAATCCTAGTTTTGTCATTTTACATGTAAGAAGATTTTTGTCTTAGGGTTTTAAATACCCATGTTGGTTTTGCTCTGTGTGCTCCAGGTGCAGTGAGCAGGGTATGATGCCTTCGATGAACAGGTCGATGTCAGTGCCAGATACAGGGTCCATGTGGGACATGCATACCTCAGCTTCACAGCCATCAGGTGCGTTCTGGACTGCAACTGGTTGTGCATGTGCTTGTGCTGAAGACACACATACAC
Source organism: Acanthurus lineatus (assembly GCA_029814665.1). Lineage (NCBI taxonomy): Eukaryota > Metazoa > Chordata > Actinopteri > Acanthuriformes > Acanthuridae > Acanthurus > Acanthurus lineatus. Next base: position 4,537,154 of record JAPZDV010000016.1, read on the forward strand.
CTTACCCAATGATGCGAAAATAATCCAAATTTATGTCCATGTAGGCGGTGAAGCCAGTCTTTGGGACATAACAATGAATCCTTCTACTCAGGGTCCAACTCTCGAACAGCTTCAAAAGGTGGGTTTAGTCATGAAATTTTCAGCCTCAGAACGCAAATTTCACTTTCTACACTTTTTGTTAAACACAGCAATCAAACTTCATTGTCTTCATTGTCAACGGCAACATTTGACATATAACATTTACCAACATTTGACTCCTGCTCTGTTGGGTCGCCCCCCCCAGCTCCAGCAGGAGAGGCGAGACGCTGAACTCAGGGCGAAGCGTGAGGAGGAGGAGCAGCGTAAGAGGAGGGAGGAGAAGAGAAGGCAACAGGAGGAGCAGAAGAGGAGGGAGGAGGAAGAGCTCTTCAGGCGCAAGCAGGTGAGAGGAAAGAAGAAATTTTTGCATTTTCTTTTGTTTGTTTCCTTGAGATGCAAATAGAGACTATTTTTTATTTAGTTATTTATTTCAGGATTTATTTTTCATAACTGGCCGAATTATAGATGGTTTTCTTCATAATGAATTCAGTGAAGACGAATGCAGTTAAAAATGGTAGTGAATCAAAATGCTGTTCGTCAAATAATAAATAAACATTTCCTTCTGTCTTCTCTTCATGTAGTGTCGTCAGCAACAGGAACTGATCATGAAGTTGCTGCAGCAGGCCCCCCAGCAGCAGGGTCCTGGTGCAGGCAGCTCAGGCTGGAGTGGGGCTCCCTCCTCTGGGCTGGCCAAGGCAGGAAAGCCCCAGGCTCTGGCTCTGCTGGAAATGCAACAGGAGGCAGAGCGGCTGCTGAAGCAGCAGCAACAACAGAGAGCCCAGCAGCAGAGAGACCGCGTGAGTTTCAGCAAGTTAATTATATGTGCTTAAGGTTCACTGGAGAGAATGCAAATAGAAAATTACATGTCATAATGATTTCTCAATCTGTTTCCAGCACGCCGGCATGTCGATGGGCAGCTCCTCCATTGGAGGCCAGTGGGTGGATGGTGTTGGTATGTGGGGCGGTCCTGGAGGAATGGATGGTAAGGGCGGCAGTGGAGGCTCTTCAGGCAGCATGGGCATGTGGGATGAGGCTGTCAAGAATCAGGCCGGCATGCGTGGCAACAGCAACAACAACATGGGCTTGAAGAACAGCCGCAGCAGTCCTTCCCTCAGGTACATGAGACCAGGTTAAATAAACAAAAATGCATATTTATACATCCCACGTGAACGATGGATGGCCTGTTAAAAATACTGCACTTTTGCCCATGACCTTTTTTTACAGCTACTTTGGCAGATAACATCATAATATGTCTTTCAGTCGATGAACATATTAAATATGCATTGAACCCTGTATGTCCTCTGCAGTGATCAGTACATGATGCGTCGCAAGCGGACGGACGAGGAGGAGAAGCTACTGAAGCTGCTGCAGGGCATGAAGCCTCAGGATGGCTTTACCACCTGGTGTGAACAGATGCTGCACGCTCTCAACACCTCTGCCAACAACTCTTCCTCCTCTCTGGATGGTAGGCTGCTCAGCTTTTACAAATTTACCAGTACAAAGGGTGAAGAGTGTCCACAAGTGAATGCTATGTGTTAAAATACAACACATTTGCACCCCAGTAGCTTGTTGGTTAATGCTGACTCTTCACCACAGTAGTCCAGGTTTAATTCTATCCCTGGCCCTTTGCTGCATGCTGTTCCCTCCCTCTCTCCACCTGCATTTCCTGTTTCTCTTTATCTCTCACTTATATAGCAAAAAAAAAAAATACCCCCTCAAACATACTTTATGAAAATGTATGTACTTATCCATCTTGACTTCTTTTTGACTTAATTTGAGCATTGCTAATCATTCAATTCTATGTCCTTTTGTAAGTTGCTACCATTGTGGCATACCTGAAGGAGGTGGAGTCTCCCTATGCAGTGCTGGATTTCATCCGGTCCTACTTAGGGGACACAGTGGAAGCCAAAGAGTTCGCCAAACAGTTTCTGGAGCGACGTGCCAAACAGAAAGCCAACCAACAGAGACAGCAGCAGCAGGTAGGCCTGAGCTCGAAAGGTCTTTTAAGAGAAGTGCAGCATAGGTCAGAAACATAACCTGCTGGATACACCCCAGACAGCTCAGGATCCCAAACTAAGCAAATGAAGGAAAACAATGTCATGGTCGAGGGTTGTATCAGCACATGTTTTTAAAACAAGGTTTCTTAATTTGTCCCTGTACTGTTTATACTTGTCTTGGCCAGAGCATTCTCACTGCGTCACTATTTGCTCTGACCTTTTGGTCTGTAACCAGTAAGTAACTCTCTGCTAGTACTCCCATGGGTCCAAGTCTTCCTCTCTGTGCACATTCCCGCGGGACCATTAGCCTCTCTCAGTGGCACCTTTATTCTAGCTTATCACCTAGAGAAATGTTAAATTTTTTTAATCTTGAGCAGGTTTTTCAACAAGTACACATCATGATAATAAATAATGCACCATGATAAACTGAAAACAATAACAAATGGTTCATATGGCTCTAAGTAAAAGCCTTTGGGGTGTGTTAATTTTATTGTGACCATTGTAAATTCCTTCTCTCTCTTTTTTTTTTTTTATATGTCCCAGTTATCAAAGGAAGTGGCTGGATTAAACATGAACTTCCCTCTGCAGGTAAATGCAGCTTTATCTCCAAACTATACATGCAAACACTGAAGTTGAATATGTAGATGGTGTGGCAGTGATAAGGTCCGTCTTTTTATGTCCTTAAAACCAACTGGGAAAACTCTAAAATTGCACAAATACCCACAAAACTAAAGAAATGCAAGACTAAAAATCAAATTAGCAGTCTTTTTTAAATTAATTAAAGCAGTAGTGGTACCTGAAGGCCATAATTTCTTTTTAAAAGGACAAGACTAATCTAGAAATGGAAATGCTAAGTGTGTATTGAATATGAAAATGTTCACTTTTCCCTTTGCTTTTATTTTTAAACTTTTTTCCTTTTATTTTAGGACTCAATGCGTGGTATGAATCCAAGCACCCTGCAGTCCATGTTTCAAGCCAACCACATGGGCAAGGCTGGTCTCTATGACAACCAGGGGGGAAAGATGAAGAAGAAACCGCCCATGATGCTGCACTCTGACCCCAGCATCTTAGGTACATGACCTGACCAGCATTTATTGTGTCTTCCTTTTGACTTCAGTTATCTTTAAATGGTCTAAACTTAAGGTTGCCAGCTTTAAATCATACAAAACACGACCTGTCATTAAATACAAAAGCTACACACTTCTACATCTTTTACATGAAATGTTGAAGTGTGTAGCAAAATGTTTTCACCTTCGGGAATCAAAAGGAGTCTTACAAAAGCAAAAAAAAGAAGTGCATCTTTTCAAAAGACGAAGTATTGCATCTTCTTGATGACTTGTTTGCACCCTCTCCAGGTGGTGAGTAGGATGTGCTCATAGGGTGGGCTTGTGTCTGAAGTTTATTTATGTGCCCGTGAGCTGTTTGGTGCATAAACACTGTGATGGGATATGGCTTGCTCTCGAAGTAGATGTAAACAGGTGGCCAACCAAATGTGATAAAGGTAAAAATAGATATTGTGATCTGTGGCAGAGATGCAGCTTCATTATTCTGATAAAAATCAGTGGAGGGAAAATGGGTTGGCAACACGCTGAATTTCACAAGCTCTCCAAGATTTGATTAATTAGAAAACCCTGCTGTTTCTAACACCTGTTTGCCTGATGCAAGATTGCACTGGTTAAGATATTGAATCAGTTCTTTGGAGCTTATAAAAGTCAGTGTGCCCCACACTGCTACAAGTTTTCCACAGTCTGTCACTCTTTTTGACCCTGTGACCACACTGAATTTTCTACCTTCAAGTATCAAACAGCAGTACAAAACAAGCATAAATGTAATATTTATGGTTAATGATTAGTTAGCTTCTCCTCCCATTAAAAAAGATTTAACCTTTCCAGAACAGACTCCTTATGAATTATTTTTGGCTTAAATCTTTGTCCCTTGCCTCCACCATCCAAGGCAGCTATTCTGGCTCCCTAATGTCCCATCCTCCTCTGATCTGACTCTGTTCTCTCTGTGTCTTTCTCTATGCCCTTTTTGCCCTCCCTATCCCCCCTGCAGGGTACTCATTCCACAATGCGGCCGAGTGTCTGAGCCTGAATGAGATGGAGATGGTGGAGGATTACTGATGTGACACAGCGCAGCAGCAATAGCTACCTGAGGCCTTCTGTCTTTTAATCAGACAAACCTGATGACGAATGTGCACTGCTGGGGGAACCAAGGGGGGTGGGGGTAGGAAGGGAGCGAGCGTGAGGGAAGGTGCGGGGTGGAGGCGCCCAGATTTGCGCCTCCCACTCTGTCCTTTTTCTCTGCAAAGAAAAAAAAGGGCTCCCTGCTGCACCAGTTGATCACTTGAGCAGGGGAGAGGGGGGTGAGGAGGGGTGAGGTTAAATGGAAGATGGGTATCCTCTGGCACTCAAAAGATTAAGCACCTTATACTGAACTAATGCACTTTATTGAGATGGGATTTGAATAGTTTTTTTTTTTTTTGTGTGTGTGCGTGCGTGCATGTGTGTGTGCTTGTGTGTGTGTGTGTGTGCATGTTGGAATCAGTGTGCATAGACGGTGTGTGTACATACACATTATCTGTGTGCATGTGCATCGGAACTGGAAGGGGGGTGGTGAATGGTTGGGCTGTTAGGTTTTCAAAGTCAGGGGGACCTTTAGTTGAAACCTTATCAGAGAGCAAATCCTTTCTCGAAAGACAAACACTGTTGATATTTCTCTTGTTTAGCATTTTTTTTACGTTTATATAAAAAGTAAAGCTATTGAAAAATGGATTATAAAAAAACTTGAAGATTTGCACTTGCCTAAAAAAGAAATGACAAAAACAAAAAAAAAATTCAAACAAATGGGGTTAGTTATAGAAGTGAATATTTTTGTGAATGTGTTTGAATGACTGTGAGAATGACTGATGTGTGATGGTTGGTTTGTGTCAGTAATATACAAGTCTGCACAATGTTTTTTTTCTTTCTTTTGTTGCTTACCAAGACGTATGAAACATAAGAGGCCATTTTTGTCTTTTTTGTTTAAATGGTAATTTTGTACTCTCATGTTTAGAGTGTATGGGTGTGTTTCCCTTCTCCAAATAGGGACTTGATCTGTATGTTTTGAGAGAGTGAGTGATTGAAAGAGAGAGAGAGAGGGCAATTGCACAACACATCCTTTCTCTCACCAGCTCTTCATCCCCAGATAGACGAAATAGAAATGCATACATTTGTAAATGTTAGCTTTGCGCTCATCACATGATGACCACCACTAGTTTAATTCCCTTATCTTCTCCATTTGGGGAACTGTCTCTTGACCTGTAAGGACTTGCAGACAGGGCAAATCATGAGGGACATTACTGTGTGTGCACCAGTATGAGACTTTGAGTGTGTATGTGTGTGTGTATGTATGAATGTGTGTGTGTTTTCAGTGTGCATGTTCATTTACTGTTAATAGAAATGAGTTAAGACTACAGGTACTTATTTTGAATACATGTGCTTTTTTTGTATGTGTATGAATGCACATTTGTGCCTAAGAACTTGGATAGAGTGCGTGGCCATTGAGACATTAACTCTTTTTGAGAGCGAGTGTGACGTGTGTCAGTGCTCAGCACAGTGTATGTAAAGTATGTAAGTTTATATCGTAAATATTTCTAGTTCAGTCTAGGGGTGATCCATCAGAAGGTTAGTCCAGTCTGTTTTCCTGGGGTGTGATCACGTTGCCTTTTGTCAGCTCTCGAACTTGTGAATGAAAGGTGTCGAGTTTCTGACTCTGAAAAAAAAAAATACAGCATCTTAATGTGCAAGTGCACAGAACGGTGCATGAAATGTTAGCATATTGTGTTACTTATTCGTTGTTGCAATTTGATAATGACGAGTTTTCTTTTTTAATGAAAAATATATATGAATATATACATTATATACAAAGTTTAAAAAGTATTTGGACTAAGATAATGAGCACTTGGGGCTGCTATTTTTGTTGTGCGTTTTAATTTTTTTTCTTAATTTTGTTTTTCATTTTTGTTTCATTATCGCCATGTGAAGTGTGTGTATTATTTCTTTCTTAAGAAAATATTGAATGTATTCCAAAAAAAATGACAAACCCGTGCTGATACCAGATATTATTTTTTTTTCCTCAGAAGATTTCAAAAATGGAAACAAAATACAAAAAAGCTTCAAAGAGTTTAGTGAGGACTTTTTTTATTGACACAGTGGAGAAGAAAAAAAAATCCGAATGGATACAGTTGAACACACTGCCTCTACAATTCTGGTCGTTCTACAAACGGTGACTAAGAATTAAAAGAAAGGACTCTTTCTATTCCATACTGGAGCTTTGGTTGTTTACAAACCACATGGATATCTGTGGGTGCAGTTTTTTGTTTTAGTTTTTTTTTGTTTGTTTGTTTTAGTTTTTTTTTTCCCACATAAGACGGGTGGGGATTGCAAGTGCGCTTCTGCCATATGGACATTGAGTGGTGTTGGTTTGAGGAAGAGTTGCAGGCATCACAACAACATGGACAAGATCCTCTAACTGGACCGTTGTGTGTGGTCGGGGATCCTGAGACTTGATCAACCATGGAGCAGAGGTGTGAAAATCGAAGATAGGCTCTGTTTTGTGGAGAAAGGAGTGCAGGGCTGCATTACCCTAGAGGGAACTGAGGGCGATATGAGTACACCTGGTCAGTGCACTTGACTTCACCTCAACCCTCATGAGCACTCACACCCTGCCCTCACCAACTCACCTATGCACTTTTGTTCATTCAAGCTGTGAGGTACCATTTTGGGGATGGGAGCACAATTACAACAGGAGGATTGCTACGACTTTGACAAAGTCACTGAAAAGATATTCCCAAACTGAAATAAGAGACTCGAGAAGCTCGTCTTCTCCCACCTCCTGTACATAACCATATTTTTGTATTACCTTTGAGAGTAGAAAGAAAAATTTGCAAATGGATGAAGGAAAATTCATGAGACATTGATTATATGGAGTGAATGTTCTTCAAGAAAACCAATCTTTTTTGAATATAGTTTGAGAAAGACTCGCTGTGAGTTTCCCTTAGTTTGCCAGTAACCCTGAAATAATCGGGGACGGAAGGGAAACCCACATGAACGTGGACTGAGGTGTTGGACATGTGGCTTAAAGACTGACTGATGGCTCCTTATCAAAATGGATGTTTCAGTCGCTACTAAGAGCCACAACAAGAGTGTTGATCAACGGGCACAGTAAAAGGGGCAGACATAGGCTTGAAGAGCTGCTGGCAAGGACACTTCCACCTCTCCCAACCTGATGACTGCCTTAAGTGCTGTTGAGTGACTGCAGGAAGAAAAATCCTTGGCTTTGGTGAGATATTCTTAATTTTTTCTCATGGCTGTATACTATTGACTTAATTTAAACCCTCAACTCATGTTTATGGCACTTTGTCACCAACAGGTTGTTTGAACGGTAGGATGGTGATGGTCTTGTGTTTTTTGTCTCTCTGTCTTCACGCAGGAGCCTGGCTGTGCTTTATTTGCTGCCCTCTGCAAGGAGGATCTAATCTACAGCCAGCCCATGAACCAGTTAACCCTTGAAATGTCCTTTTTGAACTTAAACCCTAAGAAACTTTTTTTGTCTTGACCTTAGACTGGGCAGGCCATTGGCATTATCAGTTGGACAGTTACCAGATGAAGTTGAAGGGTTATCAACCATGGATCCCATCTGTGTTGAAAGATAAAGTTTTGGTTTGATCAGGCGCTTTCCGACAAGGAAGAAGATAAACAGGCGTATATTGCCCAGATGTCATCGCCCACCTCGGCCTGAAACTCTCAGGTGGCTGCACGGAGGTCTTTGAACCAGCGGGACCGAAGACCTGCCCTTCTGCCCAGACAACAGAGACTGAGAGCTGGGTTGAGCATCAGCGGACATGGCTTGTTCACATCTAAGCCACCAGAAGTCCCTGCAGCTGTGGAACTGGATGAACTGAAAGAATTGTACAAAAAAAAAAAAGACTTTGAAACATGACAAAACACAAACACGTAGCTACATGTCACATAAGTTCTATCCTCCAAAGGAGTTGCAGACACTACATGCACACCTACAACAAAAGCAGCATACACTCAGTTAAATTGGCTCTCCTCTGGAAACACGTCTGCACACATACCAGGGCTACAATAATATCAAATCACAAATAGACACACACAAGCATCAATGCTCATCAGTATAAAGGCTGAGCTTTGTAAATAATGTAAAAGTTTGTGTTTTGATTTTTCTCATAGTGGGTTTTGCTTTATTTCTCTGTTCAACATGCCTTAAATTGTTTAGTTCAGTCCTAAACGACTAACTGAAAATGTTCTCTAAATGATGATTTTAAGTTGGAAATCACCTTGTTGACTGTCCCCTAAAGTAAAAGAAAGGAGCTTTCTAAAAGACAGTTACCTGTTAGCCAACAGAACTGTCTGTTCTGTATTTATCGGATACATGTACCACCATAATATTTACTAGTTAGCTACAAAATAGCAAAGCAAGCAGTCTTTGATTAATCTGATTTTGCTGGTTGTTGGCTTTTGTTGCCCTTTTGGTTTCCTTTAAAATGAAGAGTGGATTTGTTTAGATTTACTGTTTAGATTATTACTGAAGGTGCAGGCTTAATAAAGGGCTGAAGTCTGTACTGTCTGGAGCTGAGCTGACTGGGTGGGACTCACTGGATTGGCTCAAAGTACAGACTTGTTGCTGTGCCACAAATATTGTTGGGTGTTTTGCTCGAAGCAAAATAGAACCAGAGTTGCAGGTCTGCCTCAAATTTGGTTGGGTTTTTACACTCCAGGGGGACTTCTATGATTTGGAAGCTACTCGGTGCTTTTTTACAGTTTGAGATGTCAGTCAGGCTTGTAACGGAAGCATGATACAAGAGCAAGATTGTAATGTTTGTAGGTTTTGACACTAAACCTTGAGGTGGGTCACAATATGGCCTAGATTACCTCTGTTATGTCTTTTTACCTAGTAGTCCTGCAGACCCCATCTCTGATGGCACAAAATAGATAGGAATTAAGTAATCTAGCAATTTGTGTGCTATCCATGTGCTGGAGATACGGAAAGTATTGTCACATGTATGAATATTTGATTGGACATCAGAGATCAATGCTTTTAGTCAACCAGTAGGCCTAGTTTATCGAATTCGCAACTACACAATCTACAGTTTTTAATCCAAATGGCAACTAATTTTCATAGAAAACATCAGCATTGACTTGTAATACATGTGTACATTTTGTTTAGCTGATGATTTGGTTGAAAGTTGTTTGCAATATCTAATTGTGTAAACTGAAGTAGCCACATTGGGCTCAAGTGGCCATAACTGTTAATTGTTCTAAATTACTAAATGGTTATTAAGTTTAATGTTGTTGTAATCAGTTGCCAAAACAAGGAAATTAACTTAAACCATGAGTATACAATCAATTCTCTTATTTGTAAATGACTAAAAATATCTGTTTTTGATATTTTTAAAAGCTTATATTGTGTAGTATAAAAGTTGTTGGTCAGTCGATCCATCTTGTAAGATTAAACTGAAGTTGTTTGCAGCTTATTTTACTGCACTACACATGCTTTTATGATTAGATAAACCACAAAACTGTGTTCTGTGTTGTCACAATGCCCTGGATGTTAGGTTACAGCCTTTGTGAAGATCCTGTCATAGCCTGTCTGCTTGGTAGTATGAAGTTGATCATCTGGTTTACATCAGCCCTGGCAACTGTAGTTCCAACAATAGTGGTCTAAAAGATATAATTAAAAAGTTGTATGCCAGTCAGCTCAGCTCCTTTTGCTCAATGAGTCTTTGAATGTTGTTTTAATAACAGCATACATGTAATGAAACTGTTTTGGAAAAGAACAACTGCAAGATGTGTAAATAGTTTGGCTTTTGTTTGTTTGAAGAACAAAATAAATACTACATAAATAGCATTTAGCAGTGACTGACTCTGTATTTTTTATGGATTTTTATGATCTATGATTTGAGATATGTGAGTGCATGAATTGAAAGGAGCAGACATCATTCATGATATAAGATTAGTATTGTGCCTGCATCCATATGCATTAGGATGAGCCTCCATGAGAACATCAGTTTGTTATCAGCGGAAGTCTCGCGATAGTTTGAAACACATGGCCGCCCACAGTGTTTACAACTTGTCGTAATGTGAGTAGAAACACAAAGTGCCGAAGTAGAAGGACGTCGAACGGTATTGTTTACTATTCATACACTCCGGTTCCAGGTGAAGCCCTAACACCGTCGGAGAGTGTTTATAACCGAACTGGGAGAAGAAACAAAGGCCGGGCAAGCCGCAACACAGGTAGGTAGCATCAGACTGTTAGCATAGGCTAATGCTAACGTGGCTAATGTGAAGTGATCGCGGTTTCTGTTGTGGACCAACGGTTAAAGTAAATTGAAGCCTTTTGCTTTCTTTGCCACCAGAACAGAGCATTTATTTAGTAAAACGCTTATGATGTTGTCATGCATTTAGTAAGTCGTGAACGTGAACTTAACAAATTAACATCAGTGCTAGTTTTGAGTGGTTGGCACGTCACGACTAGCCACAGGTGTCTGTTGAATGTTTGAATGGGCATCTTTTCGTCAGTAATTTATTCCTCTCAATAATAAATGCCAAATTAACTGCTCTCAATTTACGATTGTTTGCTTTTCAGCAAATGTGCTCTGATGTTTTTGCACTGTTTTGACATGTTTTACATCGTTCTCTGTATTTGATTTTACCCGCCCTGCCCTGTCCCCCTGTTACCATCTTTGCCTACCTCCCTGATTTCTAGGCTAGTGGGTGCTGTGATGTCCTCGACCCCCAGCAGACTCAAACACCCACACTGCAGAAAGAAGCACTATCCCAGTAGCACTTACCTCACTCACGTTTGACAGCCAGTCATCGGACACAGGGCACAGAGGACTTAACCAGAGGGATTAATAATCAAAAGAGATGTCTGACTCTACTGGAGGTGGTGAAAGTGGGGGTGTGGCAGGCGCAGGTCAGGACGCAGAAGCAGATAATGAGCCCCCTCAACAGGCACCACCTTTACCTGAAGGTCTCGGCTTAGAGATAAGAGAGACCCTAGAGGAAGGGGCACCTCCATCTGCCAAGCGGCCCAGAATGAGCGAGCTGGAACAGGGGCTGGAGCAGGTTGCAAACTCCGACAAGATGCTTGGAGAAACACCGTCACAGGCTGTTTTGTTGCAAGAAGATGCAGCACCACCAGCACAAAGTAGAGTATCTATAGCTGCATGTATCAAATGATATATAGGAAAGTGGGGAAAAAAACCCAGCGCATTCAAGTCAAGAATTTGGTGTCAAAGATTTTTTAAGATTATCTTGAGGATTAATAAATTAACTTGCACGTTTTCTCTTGTAATGCCATAAACAGATCCACATCAATGTGAGGAGGAAGTTCAAGAAGTGGAAGAGGTGCCTGTCAGTGAGGAAGGTAAAGAAGAATGCTGTCAAAATGGAAATGGAGGGCATGGTGCCCCTTTAGAAGAAGGAGAGATGAAACCAGAGGATGAGCACGACAGTAACAGATCTGCAGACAGCCCCGTTGAAGGACAGCAGTAAGTGGAAGCAGAAGTCAGGTTTATTTTTAACCTCAGTAGCACATAACTAGTGATAGAGATACAGTAGACACGCCATCAAGTGAGCTATTTCAAGCAGGATTTTTGAGCGTTTACAGCAGAGAGAGAGGTTCTGGTTACTGCAAGATGGCCATTCAGTACAGCACCACAAACACTTGCAGCTCATTTATTTTTCCTGTTGGTGTTCAAATTATATCCCTGCTACTGGTGAATCTGTTTTAATCAGATGTAATGTATTTTATTTGTACCACTTACTGTTTAATGTTGCTTCGATTCTATTCTCTTCTACTCTCCTGCTCTAATAACCACTCAAGTGGCAAAAACAAACTGTGGGCATCACTTAGGAGGCTATACTCTGATGATAAATACATTTTTGAAAAGTTTAAGCTTTTACAAACTTTTAGAGACATTGTTGTAGTGGACCATTGGTATGATAATGACAAAAACTGTGTTGAGGGCCTTGCAGAAAAAGCCAAACCACTGTTTAAAAAAATGAGACCACATTTTCATTTTTCTTATCCTGAACTGGGAGGAAGTCTGTGAGCAACTTGTAATTCCAATATTGATGGTAATTGTGCAGTCACATCTATTTGAACATGTGTAATGGCCCATGAGTGTAAATGTTGCCCTGCCATGCTCTATGCATTTTGTAATAGCACTTGTTTTGAAGTGGTGCATTAAAAGCACTGCCACATAGACTGATTAAATATTTACAACTATCAGTCATCACAATGGGATATTTGGAGAAGGTGACACAGGTTGAAAAATGATAGAATTAAGCTATAGAGGTGTGAAATGTAAGTAACAAACCTCTCCACTGGGTAGTAACACTGTGTCTAAAAAGAGTTGCTCAGTCCTTGCTAGGAAAATAGTTAAAATGACTGTAGATTTTAGACAGAGTGAGTTTTATATGGCAACAGTTCATCCCAGGCTAAGAAATTCATCATATGATCCTCTGGTTAGTTAAACATATTGTAAGTAAAACTATAAGATACATGTCAAGGTTTTGATCAAAGTCTTTCTACTAACTTCATGCTATCGATATTAGTAAGATGGGGGATTCTGTCTTTCACTGTGTGTTGTAAAAGCTTCTTTCCAGTCTTTTGAACAAATTAACACCTTCTCTCCATCTTGCTTCCAGCCTTGGCCTAGATTTTACCCAGAACCCCCAGATGCTGACTGGTTCCTGGACTGAATACTCCAACTTTCCGGAAAATTACCTCAAAGGCTGCAAATGGTAATCTCTTCTGAAATTAATTTGACACATAACACACCAATTGGATAAGGTTTGAAGGGTGGTAAGCTTAAAATGGTAACATAATCATCAGAAGTGTGAGTCATTAGAATGATTACAATAAATAAATACGACTTTTATATTCAGTGCCCACAGCCAGATATCAAGGATAGTCATTAATGTCTCGGATTACTGAGAAAATAATGTCTCTCTGTGCAAATGAAGTCAGGAAAAAAATTCCACTTTGTCATTCTGAAGCCACAGTGGGATCAGTGATATTGCATGATATTAGTCAGACTGCTATTACCAACCTTAATTGTATAATCAGGATAAATCTATATTTAAACCAGATGCAACTTTGCCATGTATATTTTAGATGTAAGGCACTATTATGGCACCTTCAATCTAGACTACTTATGTACCAGAGAATCAGCCTGTGCACATGTTGTTCTCAATTCACTGCCATCTTTTTCTGATCCACCCTCTTTTTCTAAACTAGGGCCCCTGATGGTTCCTGTATCCTGACCAACAGTGCAGACAATGTGCTCCGTGTGTACAACCTCCCTCCAGAGATTTACAGCTACAATTGGGACTTGCTGCCCGAGATGGTGAGCACACAGATAGCTTGCCATCTGGGGTTTCCTAACTGTTTGTGTGGAAGATGGAAAAAGTAATAGTGTTACGAAGAAGCTAACACAGAAAATCTTTGATTTGTGATCTGGAAGGAAGAGAGCTAAAAAACATGAAAAAGACATTTTATTAAAAACCACTTTTCACACCCTTATTTAGCATTATGTAGTAAATTATAGCAATAAAGTACAAACTGGAAAATCATTTTGTCATTTTGCAGGACCAGAGTCCAACAAATGCATTTTGCAAATGCATTCATTTGCTTCTTTAAAAAGTGGATCCAATTTGTAAAATATAGCTTCTCTGAAATGCCTTTCTGATGGCTCTTGAGTTAGAAAAGCAGATAAAAGCCATTTCTTAAAACTGATTTCAATGGTACTGGACTAGTCAATCTCCCTACTGGTCTGAGAATTGCAACTTATTTTTCTGCTTCCATATCAGTTATCTGAACAGTTTTGATACAGTTAATCTTACTCAAAATTTACATTATAGTTAGTAGGGTTTTTTTGAATCAGGGACAATGCAGAAAGAATGTTTACCTTGTAGAGGTGTACGTGTAGGAGAGATGTAAATTACCAGCTTTTAACAAACAACAGCTTTTCTGCCCATAGCTCCTGGGCAGTGAACTATTAAATTAGTAAGACAATTAGATAACCCCCTTCAATATTTAGAACTTATAATGACATCTTACCCAGAACTCATTCTACTTGTAACTTCAAAAAGACCGAAAATGTTTTTTAATGCCTTAATCGTGCTTATGAGATTTTTTATACACTTAGCAAAAATATAAATGCAAGACATCTGTTTTCATTTCCATTTTTCTCATATTTGCACAAATTTATGCCAATCCATGTCAGTAATCCATGTCTTTGCTATTAAAATCCATCCACCTGACTGGTGTTTCATATCAATAAGCTGATTAAACATCATGATGCACAGGTGTTCCTTTGGTTGCTCACAATAAAAGACGCTCTAAAATGTGCAGTTTCTTCACATGACACAATACCTCAGATGTTGCAAGTTTTGAGGGAGCGTGCAGTTGGCATGCTGACTGCAGGAATGTCGACTAGAGCTGTCGTCCCTGATTCGACCTTTTCATTGTGAGCAGCCGGGGGCACACCTGTGTAATAATCATGCTGCTAAATCAGCATCTCGATAGGCCACACCTGTCAGGAGGACGGGTTATCTTGGCAAAGGAGAAGTGATCAGTGAGATGGATTTACACAAATTAGTGCTCAAAACCAGAGAGAAATAAGCCTTTTGTATGCACAGGGAAAGTCTAAGTTCTTTTACACTAACTTTAGAAAAATGGGAGCCAAAACAGAAGTGAAGCTGTTGTTTTTTTGTTGAGTTGTTTTTCTTTCAAACACTCTCTAAATTGTGAGATATTTCCAGTGAAGAAAAGGTCATCGACCTGTTGTGTGCTGTCCGACCTTTTAAAGCTGTGGCCGTCAGTGTGTTGTTGTTGAACATGATTTCTGCCTGTATGTTGCGTTAAAACCAACAAAAAAAACCAACAAACAAAAAAATAAAACATTTCAATCAATCTGAGGCAGCAGCTTGAGAAAATGCATTACTAAAGATTTAACAGCTAGAAAAAAACATGCATTCTGTCATTTTGGTTTTGGGAAATATCAAGTGGTGAGCCAATCTCTTAATTGTATTACAGGCTGGTAGATTGGGATCACTGAACAAAAATAATTGAAATATAATCCATTTTTCTCCATTACAGAGATGGCAGACCGCTTGTGAAAAGGGTAGAAAATTGAGCTTTGATTGCTCCATTTCTCACATGGTGCTACTGGTTTTGATATTGAATTTCACTACAAAGAAAAGCCTGTAATATTGTCTTCTAGCCACCTTTTCAGTACCAGCATCAGCACTGATGGATCCCACTGATCTTACATTTAGTAAATACTGTGTATTTCTGCCCTTACATTCCTGACAGTCTCCTTTCCTTCCTTTCATCTGGTTTGCAGAGTCCAGTGCTGAGGATGGCAGAGGGAGACACCATCTACGACTACTGCTGGTACCCCAAGATGAACTCTCTGGACCCGGACACGTGCTTGTGAGTTCAGCTCAATCTTTGCCAGACCAGGCTCTGAGTTTCAGCCCTTAACAGCTGGATAGATGAGACATTTAAAGTTCACTTTGAAGGTCAGCCTGCCGGATGGTGAAGAATGTATGCACGGAAAAAGTATTGTTGTTTATTTGGGCCGGTGTCAAGTCAGTGATTGGTGTTTTTAATCTAGATCTTGGATGGTTCGAGTGTGTTTGTGTGTGAGTAAGATTTTCTGTGTGCTTGAGCCTGTCTAATCCACTATCTGTATATAGAAATATCGTTGTGTGCTTGTGAGTCATTCTTTGATCCCTGTGGTATTTGCACTCGTGGGAGCCGCCTGCCAGCATTGAGAGATGCTGCAAAAGCTTTGTGATGTCTCTCATTATGAGTGAAGCCTTCTTCTTGTCTGCCTCTGCCTCCGTCACAATCTGCTGGGCTGTTTGAGGCCCACAGTGCTTTTCAGCATGATTCAGCCCACTAACGGCTCTCACGAGTCCAGACAGCGCCTTAAGGGCCTCACGATTCCCTGACTTGGGGCCTCTCTTTTTCATCTCAATCTCTCTCTTCCTCCTATTCTCTTTTTCCTCCTTTCCGTGTATGTGCAGGCACGCACATTAGCAGACTTTTAAAATGCGGTCATTATGACATCACTGTGTGCCTGTGCGTGTGCTGTGAAGCGGAGCCAACATTAGTTACACACAGCCCGTCACTGTGGAGAATGTGTAAAGTCTGTGGCGAGAGAGGTAGGGCCGTGCTAACGAGCTGAGGTCAAGTTGCCAACAGTTTTCACTGCGTATACCTCCTCCCCCAGCTCTCATCATCCTCCACTTACAGCTTCCACCCTCCGACAGATTCCTCAGATCAAGGCCCAGCATTGGCAACGCTCCACCCAAACACCAGACAGCCTTCACTGTGCAAGAGGAGAGAGGTGGGGGTCCAAAGCTGCACGTCCAAAGATGAGAGTTTCGTAAACAGTGTAATGATCACAAAGGACTCATGGACAATGAACCACTTGAGAGGCCTGTATGTTTCTGCCAAAGCCGTGCAAGGATCTGTCTGTCATGAGGATGAGGATGCCAGTAAGAGATGACCACAGAAATGCATCCTCTTCATCCTCTTCAGATCTCCACCACATATCAGAGAGGAGCTCCTGCAGGGCACGGCTAGGTGGTCAGACAAGCTCCGAGTCGATTGTTTAAAGCTGAGGCAGCCAGATAAAAGGTTACGGTTGTGATTATCAAATGCATTTACAGAAAACCCGTTTTTGGTGCCTTTTCTGTCTCCCTCCTCCTTTCTTCTTTCCCTCCTTTCACATCTCCTGTTTTGTTTGTCATTCCTCCCCCTGCGCTCCTCAAACCCTCTGTCTGCCAAAAGCCGCGTGTTGTTGATGCCCCTCCTGTAGAGAGGGAATAAGAGCCCCTGTTATGGCTCGGTTAAGTTGCACTGAGTTCTAGGCATCGCTCCAAGCTAGCAGCAGTCTAGCATTATAATTGGGCATTTCCCTGCTCTGGAATAAAGCTGCGGCTCAGAGGGGCCATAACAGAACACGGCAGCAGCGGTAGGGGCTAATTTCCTTTGTCTAATTGAGCTGCAGTGATGTTTCGGCATTTGTTCAGCACCCAGTAATTAGAGTTAAAAAGGCATGGCTCAGTCTTTGGCCCTGATTTGACTCAATAAGAATGTGCTGTGGTCTTGTCTCCGTAATAAGGCAGAGCACAATGATGTGTGTTTGTTTTGATGCATTGATACATTCAGGTGGATGTGATTCAGTATAGGTCAGAAAGAAGAAAACAAATCAAACAAGAAGGTTTTTCTTTTCGGTCATACATCATGTATATTTCAAAAGAATCTCAGCAGTCTATTTCATTTTAAGCTTTTGTTTCCTTTCAGATGCAGGTATGATTAGTTGATCGTATTCGATGCTTTGTTTTGCTTCTACAGACAAATCCTGGTTGTCACATTGTGCTGTTTGCCTGCATACTAAATACTTATGTGTTGAAAGTCTAAAATGAGTCATTCCATAGCTGCTGGCAGTAAAAAACAAATTCTCTCAGGAACAATTAAGATTGACTCCATTGATTATAGTCAGCATTTATTCCCCTTAGTTTTGAAATTTGCATAATTCACTGTATTCTCTGTTGTCTCTCAGCGCTTTTTATATATGTCTTAATAACTCACTCTCTTCCCCTCTTTGCCATTCTTTTTGTCTCGTTTCTCACTCCTCTCCCTCAGTCTAGCCAGCAGTAGCCGCGACAACCCAGTCCATGTGTGGGATGCATTCTATGGGGAGGTGCGAGCCAGTTTCCGCCCATACAATCACCTGGACGAGCTGACAGCGGCCCACTCCCTCTGCTTCTCCCCCGATGGATCACAGCTCTACTGCGGCTTCGAAAAAACTGTCCGCGTCTTCTACACCGAGCGTCCTGGAAGAGACTGCGAGGAGCGGCCCACCATAGGTCAGTTATTAACTGTTTGCACACTTTGAGCATAAAGCATCGTACAGATGATTCATTTGATTTAGCTTTTTCCACCACAAATCATGTGTGAAATACACGTAAATTGTCTTTGTTTACATCAAGGTTGATAGCCATTTCAAATGCTCTTACATTATATATTAATGTGAAATTCCCGGAAAATTCATGTGTGCTTAAATGGAGTTTGTCTTAAAGTTAGTCATTTGCTATGAATAACATTTACCTCAACAAATATTAAAATTGTGAGTTACATAAATGTGTTTTATTGAGAGTAGCGACTTTCGAAAACTCTCCTGGTTGTCGCACAACAGCATTGTAAAGAATAATTTATAAAAAGAAATGCGTTCACTTGATGTTTTTCTTGTAAAATCAAACCCACAAGACAAACAATAAGTAAACAAAAACATTGTGAAGAGGATAATGAAATCAGTTGTTTCTTGTATTCAAAAAGTCGCTGTCTGACAACTGGCTGTCACATCTCACAGGCTCAAGTCTCCTTGAACAATCCAACAAGAACAGTTTTATTATGTGCTCCTGGCAAAAAAAATAAAGAGAAGTAAAATGTTTGCTGTTATGAATTTCTAATCTCTGTCGCACACTTCAAACAAGCTTCAGTTTACTGGCAGCTTTTTGTAAAATCCAAAATAAACTGAACTAGTGTCTGTCTTGTAGTTAACGAACTGGAATGTTTTGAAGCACCAAGATGTCAAAAAATTATTTTTTGACCCGATAAAGTGGCAAAGTGGGGGCTTAATTTTCAGCTGATTATCAAAAAAAATCTGATAATGAATAAAAAATAACTTAAATAACTAAATAACTTAAACAATGTTTATGTGATGGTAATATGCAAACTTCAACTCTTGCCCTGTTAGATCATTGCTCTGTGTAGGTCATGTCTCTTTGGCTCCATCAGGTCTGCTTTGTGAATTATAGAGTCAAACATGTAGTGCAGAATTGTATGGTTAATCTCATAAACAGGTTCTGTGATATGTGAGGACTTTGCCAAGCACTCAGAGTTTCTTAGCAATTTTGTGCCAAAAAAAAGGGCTTTTTAAAGAGTGAGAAGTGGATGATGGGTGAAGGTATATAAACTGTAAAAGGAAACAGATGATCCAATATGAGTGTATGTTTAGATTGTTGACAAGCATTTTCCTTGTTGAGAGTAATCAGGAGAGAGTCAGAGGGAACATATGAAGTGCTGTTAAGTCAGCTCGGAGTAGAAGTGATTGAAAGTTGTGTCTTTTGAACCATTAAAAGGCCAAAAGCCTTGCCAAATGCCACTCTGTTGTTTTCACTGCAGTGAAGAAGCAGGGCCTAAGTGGCATCATCTCTAGCTTTGGCTTCAGCCCCTGCCAGTCTGTTTATGCCTGTGGCTCCTACTCCCGCTGCGCTGGCCTCTACTCCTGCCAAGACGGCACCCTGCTGGCTCTGCTTCCGACCCGCCACCACGGAGGCCTCACCCATCTGCTCTTCTCCCCTGACGGCAACTACCTGTACACCGGCGGGCGCAAGGTTAACACATGAACACACACACATGCACACAGCAGCATGCAAAGAAGAGACCTGAGGGTAATTATGCTGCTTCGTTTGAATGATCACACAGTCACACACACACACGCACATGCACACACGCACATCATCAGCAAGCTTTGTGTGTAAGCAGGTAACAAATGACTTTGCTCTGTTGCATTGGGAAATTGGTTTAAACAGGCATTATCAGAGCTTTTGCTGAGTTCCTGTCTTGATGGCATGAATCAGCATGTAATTAATCTGATCAAACATTGTGGCATCCTCCCCAAAAATGGAAGTCAAAAAGATTTGGAGGTTAACTGCCACAGGAACTGGATATAACCGGTACCAGCTAACAACTATTTCTGCAAATTATTAGTCAGGAATTAGCAGTACAGCCAGTTAAGACACCACCATAAACTTAGTGAATGACAAGGAAACAAGTGGTCAGTCTCTGGAGTCGTCTTCTGGTGTGACACTGCAGAAACTATTCAGGTTAGATTACAATATTTTGTAATCCAATGGATTAGGTCACAAATTAGAAAGTTGCCATGTTTGTGTTAAATTAGGAAATATGTTGTAAAGTAATCTGACCCAAATGCTCTGTGATGTGTGGTGTGGTTAAAGTTAAATTTAGCAATATGGTCAACAGTACAGATATACTGTAACACTGCATGTCCATGTGATATCAATTTTTAAGTCATCACAAGCAATACATATGCATAGATCTGCATGTAAAATTAAGGAGGCATTAAAAAAATAGTATCAAAACAGAGCCTGTGTGTGAGTATTTCTGTTTTTCATTGTGGGTTTCCAGTTTAGCTAGAGTTTGTGATATTTTTCTTTTTTTAACAAATATTCACCTGTGGTTAATCTGTATCTATTTCTTTTATTTCAGTTGTTGCTCATTATTAGAACTGGTATCAATAAAGTTGTAATAAAACTAGACAAAATGTTTTCTATATATTTACAAAAGGAATTAAAGCAGTTCAATAATACCAACAGAAAGTCTTGTCTCTGTGTTTTTAAGTGTATATTTTTATTATATATTTAAGCTATTTTTATTTTTGAACTGTTTTGATCATTTAGTCAGCGCAGTAACTCTGAACAAATAGCTTTGGCAACTGACTGTCTGTGTTGTGTGTTCTTATGTGTGTTTGTAGGATCCAGAAATCTTGTGCTGGGACTTAAGAGAGCCAGGCAAGGTTGTGTTTTCACTTAAAAGGAATGTGGCCACTAACCAGCGCATTTACTTTGATATGGATATGTAAGTTGTCTTCAGTGATGTGTGTGTGTGTGTGTGTGTGTGTGTGTGTGTGTGTGTGTGTGTGTGCGCGCGCGTGTGTGTGCATGTGCGTGTGTGTGAGAGAGAGAGAGAGCTTGAAGTGTGACAAAGTGGTGACACTACCCTTAAGACCCCATGATACAGAGATTTTAGCAATGTTCACATTGCGGACTCAAGTGGCCCTAAATCAGATTTTGTCGCTCTTACATGACTCAGATCTGTTTTTTCATGACTTTATGAATAGCCCAAGTCAAATGGAATCTAATCTTTATAAATCAGATTTCAGTTACTCTCATATGTTGCCCTAAATCACATACAGATCAGATTTTTTGCAGTGTGAACTCAGTGTGACCTATGTGCAGTAATGTCAATATTCATGCAACTCTTAAAGTCACTCTTTCCCTGAAGTGTCTTGTTGGAGACTCTTGTGGAGATTTGCTGACAGATGAAGTTAAAAGTAGCCCTTAAGCCCCTGAAAATTTTAATTTAATCTTTCTGTGACGCCACTTGTGTCACAATCTCAATACTCCTTGCCCCCACTCTGCATCCAGACACAACATGCAGTAGCATCCAGTAGTCCATAAAAAGCTATATATCATGCTCAAGTTCACTGGCTTCCACTGAACATCAACTTGAAACGAAACTTAAGTTGCTGACATCAGTTTCCTCCATCTGTACAACAGCGTGCTGCGTGTGACAATTTTGTTATTGCTCTTTAGTGCATGCAGGTCACTTCAGGACTAAGACCTGTTCACACTGGAAGCTGATATAGACTTAATTTTAAAAAAAAGTGAAAGTTCAAATAAGTAAAAAACTTATCTGGCAAAACATCAGAATTGAGCACCAAGACTTGCAGTGTGAACTTGTCTCATGAGTGTTAATCCAGTTTTCCTACAGTCTCTGTCTCTGATCATTGTCACACAACTGTCACACAAATGCTGACCAGTATTCTGCTGTGACCTGCAGGTCAGGCAGGTACCTGCTGAGCGGAGACACAGAGGGAGTGGTGTCAGTGTGGGACACCCATACTGCTCCCCCTGATGGTAACGAGGAGCTACTGCAACCTCAGCTCAGGTTCCAGGCCCACTGGGACTGCACCAACGGCATCAGGTATGCCTGCAAAAAAATCAGACTCTTCCTACTCATCCTATGCTACAGGTTACTGCTTCAGGATAAGTGATGATCGGACAAGTACAATGCAAGACTGATGTTGACCCACTCCCTCTGGCTGCCATCATCAAATTTGCTTTGTCATAATTACTTGCCATTACTTGCCTCTGATTAGCATTAATTCTGCAAAATGAATGTTAGAAAAGGTAAAGAGCAAAGCATCTCACTTGTCCAGGTCATGGTATATACAGCTGTCCATCTATACTACAACTAACTACTGTTAAAATGGTAACAAATAGTAAAAAATCATGATAAAGAAAGATATTACTGGGCTGAGTACAAACAGAACAGTGTGAATAGAATGAATTCATCAAGTTTATGTCCTTCAGTCTGTTCAGTGTCTGTACTGCTGTTTGCCTGCCTTATTGTTCTGTAGTGTTGTACTGTTTGGGTCCAGCAATCATTCAAACAAAAGCGTAGGAGATGCAGACAAATCATCCAAAATATTTGGGTACGTGGGTAAAAAGCTTCCAATCTCAGAGTTGTAATAAAAACCAACATTCAGTCTTACTGCTTTGTGATTGCAGAGAGCAATAACTACAGCATCAGTATGCATGTATAAAAAAAATCAAGTTAATCATTCTGTTGCCAAGTAGCAATTTACATAATCCAATGTTGGCATTTTCTGTGTGGAAGAGATGAAGTGGCTGATGACCAAAAAAATGACATATCATGGCTGTAAATACACAATCTTTGGACAAATCCAATTACATACCTATTCTACCAACACACCAGATTCCATTCTTTTATCATCCTTATGAACTCCTCACATAAATTAGATCAACCACACTGCATTAATTTAAAAAAGAAGAAGCTGGTTCACGTGTTGCTCCTGTTTATTCCTTCATCCAAAACTGTGATAAAGAACACCAGATTTTAGTTTTTATTCAAATTAGATTATGAATGGCTAATTGCTTGCATGCCAAGTTAATCAGAGTACACAAGGCCAAATTGCCTGAAGTTATCACATGACAAGCATTGTAACCTGAAAAAAGGCTACTTTTTTAACAGATTCTGGTGCAATGCTCACTCCCACTAAAACACACTGAGGCTAAATTACTACATCATGTCCAGCAGTCAGAGTGAGAGCAAAACACCATCACTGATCTGTTTTTAGACAAATATCTTCTTGTTTAGCTCAGCTAAAAACACCAAATCTGTCTGCAAGTTATCACAAATGTATTTTAAAGGCACAACAATATTGCAGTGCCAAATACCGGAGATTTCAGCTCCCTTGAATCTGTAGAAGGACCCTTTTTTTTTTCAATACACCCTTATTACTCTACTTATTTTCTTCCTATCCCCCTCTGTCCCTCTGCCCCCCTCTTCCTCAGTATTCATCCCTTCATGCCATTGCTGGCGACCTCCAGCGGGCAGCGTCAGTTCCCGTGGCCCGGCGACAGTGAGGGGGACTCAGCCTCCGACGGTGAGGGGGGTGAAGCTGTTTTGTCACCGCAGGAAATCCGACAAGACAACACCCTGAGTCTGTGGTGGGCCGGTCCACTCGGCCCTGCCACAGAGGAGAACCAGGGGAAGAGCACAGAAGTGGTAGAGGCCTGAAGCTCTGTTAGTTCTGCCAGCTGACACGAAACGAGTTGCACCTGTTAAGTTCTGCTGTTTGTTTCAGGAGTGTTTGCTATGGATGAAAGCTTTGTATGGGTCAGTCATTTGCCACTAGCCACAAGAAATTCTTTAGTGGAAAAGCATCTCTGGTCATTTTTAAACACCCAGTTATCTTAAATTCTTACAGTCCAATAAATTTCTCAACATATCACCTGCAAGTTTACAATATTAACAGATCACAGTTGTAAGTTGTAGAGTTAAAACAAAAAGATAATGAAACATTGCATCAGGTCGTTACCAAACATTTTCAGGGTTCTGTGTTTGAATTGTCTGTGTTTGTAATGCTAGTTTGGTAAATAAGAATTGGAACTGTATGCCAAAACTGTGGTCATTGCTTAAAAAAGAGATGTTTTCTTTCAAACCTTACTCAGGTTGTGACCAGATGTGGGCTGAGTAAGGAGTGGATTGGAGCCAGATATTTCTCAAATTTTTTATTTAATTAGTAAGAGAACACTTGTTTCTTTTAATACAATCAAGATGGAAAATGTTGAACGTTTTATGAAACTTTTGTTGACCGTTCTTTCTTATTTTAATTTGGACTCTGTTTCCTGAATTGTGTTGAATTGAAAGTGTTGACTGTGTGGTGTGCAGCAGTTCTGTGTCTGTCTGATCTCACCTCTGATCTAAGTTGTGTCTGTGGGAGAGTTTGTTTACGTGTACGTGGCTTTAACGCTGCCCTGAGATTCCTAACTGCTATAGTTACAGTAAGTGCCATTTGTTCTTGAGCTTTGCTTTTGTAAACTGATGGGATCTCCTCTTTTTATCTTTGTTTTTTTTTTTAAATACTGGACACAAATGTTGTGTCTCACAGTGCATGCCCACAAATGTATATTTTTGTAAGGCAATGGTGATCATTCTTTTTCTGAATGTATTCTCTGTAAACCGCCAGCTAGATTACTGTAATCCCTGTAACAGTCTGTGAAAGTCTTTCAGTAGTGGGTGCACCAATTATTGTACCTGTTTGAGTGGTGATGTGGCAGCACAAAACACACTGCATTTGTGTAATTGCATTTGTGTACTGCAGTGATTTACTCAGTGCTTGTATGGTGTGCTTTGCTGTATGGGTTTCTCCAAAGTTAGACACTGAGGATTCTTCCCATTTGAAGCTTGTGCTGATTCAGGTTTGACTTCTTGGACCTTAACATTGTTGCCAAGTAATAATAGCTACGGTTGTGTAGCTATTATCACACAATACTACACAAATTTGCTCTAAAAGGAAGCAGTAGGAACCATGACGGCCTTTTTGTCACACAAGTTTGTAGATGGATGGCTGTGTCTAGGCCAGGTGCATTTTTGGTGGTTTTATTCAAGCTGGAGTGAATTAAAAGCATATCTCTTCAGTTTCACAGCCTCATTCATTTTTGTCCTTTCTGTTTAAGGCGGCCCAGGGTTGGATGCCCTGTAATAAATCCCCAATGAATGCAAGACGATGTTACACTCGAGTCAAGAGGCAGCTCTTAAAAGCAAAAGGCACTTTTGGCTTTCGCTTATGAGATGGAAACTATTCATAGCTTTCACCTTTCCCACACACATTCTGTATGAATGCACACACACTCATGTATTTGATTGTCTGAAAACCACAGGGGCACACCGAGCAGAGAGCCAAGCTGGAGAGCTGCACTGTCGTGTTGTTCAGGTTGCTTAGCGACCGTCTCCGCCTTGGGAGAGGAAAGTAGGTAGAAAGACGACAGGAAATTGGGAGCAGGGGAAGAAAAAAATGCCAAACGAGTGTAATAGTTAATCCAGTGGTGTAGCAGTTGCTACTTGTTTGTCTGACGGCCTGGACACATCTTAATCCTAACCCGAATGAATGAGATGTTAGTTCTTATCCTCTGTGGGTGTCTGCTGTTTTCTTTTCCAGACCTTTTCCAGGCAGATATAAGCTTTTAAACATTGAATATAGTTAACTGAACTTTCATTGAAAAAATGACGTCTAGTCGCTTGATTCTGGAATAATCAAAAGAAACAGGACTCACGTAAGCTCAACTGCAAGTGTCAGAGTATGACATCCAAATACATACAAACTAAGGTACTGCTTTATCTGTCTTTTAAAGCTGTTTTAATAATTCTGTGTTAACAAAGGATAAAATTACAGTATGTGTATGCAGTTGCCTTCAGGGAATTTTTCTACAACTCTGCAGTTGCTTTAACTCATTGTTTTGGTTCAGTGGCCCACAACTTTGCTTCACTTCCAGCATATAAACTGTGATAAACCCAGTGTACTTAACCTACCCAGCACGTAACAACAGAATTAGCAATTAGCTGCTGAACATAGTTGAGCATTTAGCACAGCAAAAGTCATCATTCTTCCTATCAGACTTTGTAGAGAGCAAAACAAATCATTTGCTTAATTGTATTAGACATTTGTCTCAAAATTAATGCTAATGTTTCCCTGAATCTGCTGAGTTAATAAGTTGGAAACTTTGGGAACATGTTTGCCATATTGATTTTTACAGGGGCACAATGTTTGTGGCTAGCTAGAAACTTTTGAAGCAATCAGTTTGTGCCTCAGGGCTAATGCATCACACTTTAGGACTTTAATATTTACTATGAGCTGCAGTTCACTATTTGGTATTTTTTTCTCTACTTAAATATATAAAATGTAACATGTTTTCTTTAAAATATAATAATATAATTTAAAATATAAAATATAATATATATTTTGTTGAGTTTTGTACTTGCATTATCTGTTATGTATTCAACATTGTGAAATCCCTCATTTTAATTAACATGGCACTGTTTTTTTTGTATCACCAGATAGCAGAGAAGAAGGTTGGCAAATGTGACTAAATATAATGTGAATATAACTTTATATATAACTTTGTCTGTTAACATTTCTGCCTTAGTCACACTGATAGATTTTCAGCTGTAATGGAGGATTTTAAACATAGAAAAAGACAAATCCAGTGATCTAATGCTACTTCACAATGTTATTAAACTGTCTTTTGTTTTCATTGTTTCGCTCGAGACATTGTTGAAATTGTTGAGTAATTGGATATTGTGTGTTTAAGCCCTGAAGTGAGTTAAATTTCATGGCCAGCATGTGACAAATTCCCATCAGGTATAGCAACTTCAGACCCACCTCACTTAAATAACTGCTGTTTACATCTAAAAGGTAGAGCTGCTCCTTAAATGTTCAGTTAAGTCTGTATTCTGATCTTTGTTTTTTTTCTGAGCACGTGTCCATATCTTATTTGTATATGTATCTGCGCTGCCGTCAGAAAGCCATGTCAGCCAAACCTCACTGACAGCGAAGCCATTATCTTCATCCCAAGGTGGCTGCAGTGTAGTCTTTCCACTTGTGCAGTTAATGAGCCAATCCACATCAAGTGTTCTGTGTTCTGTGCTTCCATTTACGTAGCATCCTGAGTGAGTCTCCATGGCCTTGCATAAGTGCCTTCCATTAGACAGGCACACACACACAAACTTAACAGTCCCAACGCTCATCGCCAGAGCGCGTGCAGAATAGTAAGTAATGGGATCTTGATATTAAAGAAGACATTTGAAAACAATTATTCAAATGGCTGTCTGCCTGTTGAATCTCCTAATCCCACAGTGAAGCACTCAAGCAAACACTCAGTGGTGTGACCCCAGCTGAATTAACATGGGGGGAGGGGGGAGGAACACACAGCTCTGAAGTTCGAGATGGTAAAATGTCTAGACTGCTCTCTGGTTTGTCACTCTCATGCTGCCTTTGAAAGGAAAAAGGCTTTCAGAATATGAAGCGGAGGGAACAGATTTGCTGTGGCTTTTAGAGGTTGTCATACATGGCATTTCTGAAAATGTCAAAGGGACGACTCCTTTATCTCAGAGAGACTTTGGATGTGTTTGGCAGGCGCTTAGCACAGGGTTTTACTCTGACCCGGCTCTGACACAGCAGTAGAGCAGAGCTGTTACATCCAGTTTTCTTCAGGCTTAATAGGTTATTGCTGCATATACACGGCTGCCGCATTATTTAGTACACCTCTCACTATACAGCTCAGGCTTATAGGAAAATGTCATCTAAATAAAGTGTAAAGCATGCAGAGGGAGCTCAACCTATCAGATTTGGGCAGCAGTAGTGGGACAAGATATGGAGCCAAGGTGTAGCATCAAAAAAAAATCTTTGCATATGTATCTGTGTGAATAATGTCCCTGCCTTTTTGGACTTAATGCTCCTCAGATGTGCCGACAGCGCTAGCGGGCTATACCTGCTATCAGTCTTGGTCATCTTGGTCATCAGCCTGTTTCCGACACTAGAAAGAGAGAAGATATCTTCCTCCTTTAGCTCCTGAAATTCAAGACATGAGGCAGGTTTTCAGACAGTTTGAGTCCAGCCAGAGCAGCATGAGGTTGTGGACACACGAGGCAGATGGTGTTTTTAGAAAGATGAGGGTCGAGGTGGAGACAGAGTAGAAAAAGAAAAATCAAAATGGATCCTGACTTCAGTCCCTAAAAATAAGGAAAAATACATGTGCTGCTCATGTACTGCACTTAAGCATGATGAGGTATTTGTACTTGGGGTATTTCCATGTCAAAGGAAAGCATACAATTTCCTGCACCACATTAAGTTGACTGCTGTATTTTCACTTTAGACTCACCTCACCATCAACACCATTTGGTTCTGTACTTAAGCGGGTATATTAGTGACAGAATTTCATTTAAAATTGTCTTGATCTCATGGATTGTTGACTTTCTGGGTTGTAAACCCCGGCAGGTTAGAGGAAACTTGCTTTTTTTTTGCACATTATTAAGTACGCAGATGATCTGGCCTTAGTGAAAGGAGAAGCATGGGCCAGCTCTTGACTGCTTCCTAATTTGGTGTGAGAAGTCAAAGCTTCTCGCAAGCACCTCTTAAGCAAAGGAAACGTCCATAAACTTTAGAAATCTGCAATCCTCTAAGCCTTCTTTTATTAATAGGGAGCCAGTGCAATCTGTTACAGATTACCATGGCTTGGCATGGAGCTCAACCATAAGCCAAATAGGACCTGTGGACTGACCTCATGCGCTGCTAATACACAACAAAGAATGTGATTTTTGAAGAACAATTTTCTTTTAATGTCCACACCAAAATACTCCTAATGTTCTACTGTGCTTTTATTGATTGTTTATTGAGTGTTATAACCGTCTACATCATTTGCTGGTTTTGTAATGCTACTGAGGCACAGAAAAAGACTTCAAAAACTGGAACAGCAGCCAGCAAACTGCCAGTGATTGCGTTGCCAAATATGGAACACTTCTACAGAGGAAGGCAAACAACTTTGTGGGTGACATCTGGATTATAATATTGCCCCCCTTTATTTACTAAAAATAGATCCAAGTGTTCATTTGTTCCAAAAGCTACAACATTTTTAAACAGGTGTAAGGGCGTACATCTGATCTGGCCCATCAAAACTTTTTCATTTTCTTTCTTATTCCTTATTTGTAAGTGAGAAATATGTCTTTGGAAATATGACCAATGTATAAGGGGGACTTTAATGATGTGGTAAAATGTCTTGTGATTAAGTCACAAGCCAATTTTCCACCAGCAGGTGGTGTCTGACTTTATATCTGACACGCTTAAAAAAAAGCAAACGTGGTAACTGTTGCACTTAAGCAGCATTTTTTTTACCTGTTGGTATGACTTTAACTGACATTAGCCTTTAGTTCTTGTTAAAACCGAAGAGAGCTGTTAACATGGCTGCCAAGCCTCCAGGAAGTGTGCCAGACTTTGAAGCCAATTTTACGTAGTGGCCAAAGCGTGTAATTACACATTGCTTGATGCACACAGGCCCATAAAGGCTCTTTCCCTTAAGACTGCATTGTGAAAGAAGTAGCTGTAAAATGTCTGAGAAACTTTCTGAGCATTCAAACCTTTTCAGGCTGACTGCTTTCACTCTCAAAATGTAATCCATTCAGTAAAATACAACTAGAAAGACAAGAGGAGTATCAAGAATAAACCATTTTAGGGTTAAACAGGAAGTTAGCCAGCTCATCAGCAACCGGCTGTGAAAACTTTGCAGAAGATCTGGGAAATATAAACTGGAAGGTCAAACTCTTTTGCTTTCATGCATCACTGAGCATTTTCATAGGAATGAATGGGGCCCTGGCTCCTCCGCTCTATTCATTCTTCTCAGCGCTCATCCATTGTGGCTGCAGACAGTGTTGTGTGTGTGTGTGTGTGTGTGTGTGTGTGTGTGTGTGTAGCATCTGGCTATGCGCAATTCCTACCTGCACATGATCAATGACTTCTTCTGTTAACACCAGTTAGGATAGGAAACAAAATCCCAAAATAGTGAATGTCTTCATGAGAATGTATCAAAAATGAAAGGCCTTATTGTTCCCAGCCAGTAGTGGAATGTAATTTTCACATTGCACATTTTCTGCTCATTATAGACGGGCCAGTCTGAAGTTCAGATGACTTGAGCTTTTCCTCACAAACCCAAATCTGCAGGGATATTTTTATAAGTCCCCACCAACCCATTTCATCAGCCGCCAAAATAGCCGCATTCCTATGAATACATCCCATTTCCATTCCAAAAGGCAGCGGCGGTGATTGACGTGTCCTTGTTCTCTGGTTTACATTAGACGTGAAAAATAATTGGCACCTGTATTCCCGCACATGCTCTGAAGCCGGTGAAAAAGCACGGCAACTGAGGTTTCATTTCACTGTGGAGTCGGAGCCTCTTCTATTCACTCCAGATGTGAAGGCACAAACACGGACATCTATCTGAAATAGTTGGGAAGATTAATACAGAGTAAAGATTTGTCATATCATCATATTCTACTGTCGCTGACAGGTAGAGATGAGTAGGTCTGCATCAATATTGCTCTTACGAATATATAAGCCCTAATACATCTAGAATATCATCTTAAGATATGTCCTCGCATGTCTGCCTCTGCCCTCCCTCTATCTTTCACCTCATCCTCTTCTCATCATCCCAAACCCAATCTCCACACATTCCCTCTAGCGATCCCTGTAGCTAGTTATCATGAGGTTGAAGCCGTTTAAGTACGTTAAGCATCCAGTATCCCAGCCGGCCCTCACAGATTGGATGTGATCTTGGCGGTTTAGACGGGTGTGTGATGCCCAGGGAGAGTAATTGCTTGTGTAATTGCACTCAGGGGAAAGGTAGAGCAGTAGGACCTAAATTTTATCCTTCTACTTGCCCTCAGGCTGCTATGGACAACTCTTGTCCCAGCTTCTGTCCATTCTTTACACCTTCCCACAACCACCCTCCCGCCCTCATTCCGCTCTCCACGGTGGCTGGAGGGGAGGTTTATGGAGGAGTCAGCGGTTGGGATGGCTGGAGGCGGTGTGGTGTCAAGGGGTAGCAGGTGGAGGAGTGGGGCCGGGTCAGAGGAGCTCTGCTAGGAACTGAGGAGACAGATGGAGGAGGAGATTAGGAGGAGGAAGGAGGCGCCCTGTTGATAAAATGAAAAGGGAAGGCAGCGGAGGGAGGGCGAAGACATGCAGAGGATATGAAAGCCAAAGTCCAAGTGGGGACGGATTTGTGCGTTTGTGTGTGAGTGTTTTCTTGCCTGGAAGTTGAAAAAAAACCTCCTGAGGAGATGCATTGCAGGTGTCCTGCACCTAATGAGAGGCCACTTCAGGTTCAGTCTCAAAACTGGTCTGAAAGCTGCTAAAATCTAGTTTAAGTCCTGAAAAACAAGGTGAATTAAGTTTATGCATTTATTGGCACAACTGAAAATTAGTGTTGTGTCCCAATTCCAGAAAAGTTATCATAGTTTACAGCAGTGAAGCATCTGCAGGCGCCTCCAGCAAGATGACAGAGAGGACAGAAGAATATTATGTGCTGCTAATTTAACTTTGATTATTTTTCTGACCTAAATGACTCTAATCTTTGCTTTCTATTGAAATATTGAATAGTTTTTTTAAGGCCTCTAATGATTATTGAGGTTAAACTAAAATAACTTTTTAAAGTAAGTGTTCAAAACTCTTTGATAGCCTGTTTTATAATAAACCTGTAAGGGGTTGCCAACAAGGATGGGATCAACTGGTAAATAAGCAGATACTACAAAGAGCACCTCCAATGAAAGTCAAGTTTTTAATCTTATTAGCATGTCTATATGCTATTTTTGTATGTTACAAGACAAATCATAAGCAAGATAAGCAATCAATGCATTCGAACTGCAGGACTCCAATGACAGTCTCATAAAATTAACACAGCAAGGGCGAAATGAGTGGGATCAGATAGGAAGCCAGGTGTAGATACTTATTTGTAATTTGCAGGTTGAGGCTCACGATTTTCAAATCGATGGCAGAGAGGAGTTTTGATTGTGGTTACAAAGTTTCAAAGGGAGAAATGATGAGTCTTTGTGGGAGGGGATCTGAAAATATGAGACAGAGAAAACTCAGGTTTGCAGCAGTCATTTTCCAGAACATTGTTTTCAAAATGTTACTCTGGAACAGATGGCTACTGCATCAAAAATTAGAATGACTTATATCAATATTTTATTCTTTCACTTTAGGGATGCGGTAAGTATGAGTCAGCATTTGGTCAGATGCTCTGTTGGGGTTTTTTTATTTGTTTGTGTCTTTTTGGTTATCCATCAACTGTGTCTAAACCAATCTACAGTGTGCTAGAAAGTGTTAGCAAGATACAGGATGAGTCATTTCAGATGCTGACCAGACTTGGGAATGTTGAGGAAAGATCAGCAAACATGATTCAAAACAGTTTGTCTCACAGTGAAGCTGCTGAATTAGATGATGCTGCGTTTATTACAATAATTCTGATGGAAAACTTCCCAATGTTGGAGTTGTTACCAAATCATGTTGTGATGGTTGTCCTCCTAAGCAGTTAGTATAGCATTAGCAGCATAAGGTTGTGTAATTAATGTGCATGTGGCGCACAGAGGAAGTTTTCCATCAGGGTGTGTGTTTGATAAGCAGAGTTGAAGGTGAACAGGTACACTCGAGCTGCAGGCGAGCAATGAAGGAGAGCTTCTTCTAAGCCTTTTGAAGGCAGAAAGGGATTTTTCCATGTAAAAATCTTTTAAATATGTAAATTTGATGAGCAGAGAGGAGTTTTCAGGGTTTAATCAATGCCAGGAGAGGAACTCTAAACTAATTTCATTCCTCTTTTTGCAATTAGTACACAAAAAACAAATGCACCTCACTATTTAGTAAGTGGAAAAGATTCAGTTCTTGTTTAGAAAAAATTCTCACCACAAGGTCCACTGACTTGGTTTGTTATAAGCTTTCAGTCACTTTTTTGTAGAAGTTGTAAAAGAGAGGAATTAGTTTGTTATTGTGTGACCTTGGACTTAAGATAACAGGTCCTCTGACATGAGGGGGAGATTTTAACTCTTGTCTCTGTTTAACGATGGTCCCTGGCATGTGCTATGAATGGCTTCCTTGTTTTGCCTCCAGCTCGCGGTGAGTCCTGGTCCACTGACTTTGATCCTCTTCCAGTCCTAAAGGATACAAAAGAATTACAAGACTTGCACTGATGTTTGTCATTGGAACTGTGGAATCTCTGTATGCTTGTCTTTGAGTAGTATGTAGTAAAAGTATTGGATTGGGACACCCTTTAGCAGTTTATACAGGTTAGGTAAAGTGTTAAGCTTAAGCAAGGATCTATTTTGAGTCTTAATGTCATTAAACTGAGTTGCACTTTTCTAAACCTTTATTTATTTTTCTTAGTAGCTGGTGGAAGGTTTAGTTGAAGACTTCAGCTTACTTTTGGCACAGAACTGACTGTAGAAACACATTTATTTTCATCTTTAAGT
The DNA here is from genome assembly GCA_029814665.1 of Acanthurus lineatus. NCBI lineage: Eukaryota > Metazoa > Chordata > Actinopteri > Acanthuriformes > Acanthuridae > Acanthurus > Acanthurus lineatus. The sequence continues at coordinate 4,570,507 of JAPZDV010000016.1, forward strand.
CATGCAGGGTGATCTTACATTATAGAGCTGCAAGGTAAAGGTAGTTTTCGGGCACTGGCAGCTGGTGACTCAAAAAACTGGGCATAACAGGAGGAAAACCAACCCAGAGCAGTCAGTTGGCGGCTTATCTCTATTTTCCTAAAGTATGTGAAATGAAAAATTAATTGAAACAATGCTCATAAGATTTAATAACAGCACAATTTAATTTAGTCCTGTTGTTTCCAAATTAACTATACAGGTGTACTGAAGGATGATATACAAGCCTATTATGTAGACACAAAGAAAGAGAGGACAAATTACAACACAAAACATTTATTTGCCAGCTTCTAGCTTATACAGTCTTGGATGACTGGAATCCAATAAAGCCTGCGTCCAAGGTTACAAAGTTTTTTGAATGCAGTGATTCATTTTTTTGGCCATTCTGGAGGTTGTTTGTGTTTATTATTATAAATAACACTCCATAAAGGCACCATTCACTCAGTCTTAAACATCTTAAAACACTGTCTACACATTTTAAGAAATCATTTGGCTTTTTTACTCTTTTTCTAGTGCCATGTTCAGTCCAAATCTGTTGCTGAATTGCAGAGTCGGCACTTGCCTCCAAAGCTTCACATAGAGCTGCTACAACATGCTAACCGTTAGCTCGGCTAACATCAGTAGCTGGCTGCTGGTCATTAAAAAAGGGAAATGCAAATGTGAAAACAGGGGATTTGGACTTTTTTGATGAAAATTAAAACAATAAAATGTAAACTTTTGGTAAGGTGTTTAAAATTTGTTCACAATTTGCATGTTGCGATATCTTTTTTAATACACTACTCTGTGAATCACTTTACTGAGAGGTGAGGATGAAAATTGGAAATTATCATCGGCAGTGCTGATGAGTTGTTGATTGGTTAGGGCAGACGTCCTTCACTGGATCATGACTTTATGTGTTTTGGCAGATAACAGATTAGCATGATTAATAATGAAGTACATTAAATTGATGTGAGAGATCCTGCCCTCAGGAAGACAGCGGGAGCTCGTCCTCCTCTGCCCTCCAACACCACTTCACACTGACTGGCCATGCTTTCTCCTCTCGTCTGCCTTGTGCTAATCATGTAAAAACGTTTTAATCTGAATTTAAAGAATGGATTTTTTTTTTCAAAAGAAGAGAGAACAAATACCTTATAATGATAATGAGATTTGGTAATGGTTTATTTCAGCCAATTAATTTTCTATATTTAGATCTTTCTTTTGCCTCTGATAATAGAGGAAGAACAACCTCCTCTGCCTGTTTTTAGATCGAGATTTGATCTTCAGGGTAGAACTAGAAGCAATTTAAGTAAATCTGAAGAAAGGCTGAAATCAGATGTTAGAGAATGATTGTACTGAGTAGAAAATCCTCATAAGTACGGCTGAAGAAGCTCAGACACACACAGACTGTTTAAGCATGCAAATGTAGGTACGTAGGTGTGTGAGGAAGATCAACTGTCAGGTACAAATTGTTTACTGATGCAGAATCAGAGAGTCACTCTGTACCATCCATATGTGTGATCTGCACATCACATGTTGTACCACCCCTCACCTCTCCTCATTTAATCCCCCCACCCCACCCGCCGTCTCTCCCTGTCACAGGAAAACATGAGGGTGTGTGTGTGTGTACGTGTGTGTGTGTTGGCAGCGAAGGAGCGTTTGCTGCAGCACTGTGGTGTTTATGTGTGAGGAGGAAGAAGCTCACAGGGAGAGACAGATGCTGAAGGATAAAGACTTGCAGCCGAGATCTATCAACTGCAAGGCGAGCGAGGGTGCCATGCTCTGACAGCGACCCACATCCTTGCGCGCACACACACATACACACACACACACACACAGTCACAGAGACATATCTGTACCACCCTCGGTGTGAATTTCATTCCCATCAGGGTGCATGTTTTCCTGTCTGAGGTCTTTGTATCGCAGCCACTGTAGGTGTCTGCGTGTGTGTTCATGGATGTGCGTGTGTCTATCCCTAACCTTAACCCCTCCCACTACATGCATACTGTTAACCGCGCACTCATTGTAATTGCTTATGTTTGCAGCTCTGCATGCTGTGTAAAAGTGATGCTTGATTTTGTGTAAATCTGCGCATTAATATGTGTGTGTATAGTACAGTCTGAGTCTGCGTGTGTGTTTGTGTGTGTGTGTGTGTGTGTGTGTGGTGAGGTCTGGCAGCTGGAGCAGACTGTAGCCAGAGTCACCAGGGAGAGGATGCGGTTATGAAGAAGAGTTGAAGGTCGGCGCAGTAAATGAGGTCAGCATGAATAAATAAGCTGTAATAAACACGGACATGTGAGCTCTGAGTGTATATTAGGCACAGAAACACATCACAACAGCTCCTTCCCTCCACTCACATGTCACTCCACAAAGTACATTCAGTTATTCAGCACTATAGCTGTTCTGATGTAGGTGGGGATCATATAGCTCTGCAGTTTTTAAAAACTGAGTCATCTTTGACACACACACACACACACACACACAGAAACACAAGCGAGAGCCACAAACCAGCCAGTTTTCCCACACAGATAGATTCCCAGACAGAGCAGAAGGTTTGTTTTTCATGCCAGCTCCACCTCTGAACTGCTGTTGTCTCTAAACCAGTCTGTCTTTCTCCACTACATTTAGCTCCGTCATCTGCCCTGCCAAGGTTTCGAGAGGTCAACGCAACACAAACAGCTCCATCTCTGCTCTCTTTTTCTTCTCTTTCTCTCTCTCTTTCTCTCTCTCTCTGCGACCAGCTCTATAAAATCTTCCTGCTGTATTTGTTTCTTGTTTGGATCTCACAACCTGCAATTACAATTTTTGTTGAAAGCATGCTATAATTTTGCTTTGCAGAGGAAACGTCTGCACTTTGGTCTTGCTTGCAGATTATTCCTCAGCCTGCAGACCCTGATTTGATCCCCTGTATGATCACTCATCTGCTCTGCTGAAGTGCCTTTGAGCAGCACACTAAAGCCTTGGCAGCTTCAGTTCTGCTGCTCTTGTAGACCTGACTTTTCAGTCGTTTTTGTTCCTCCCTCTCTACGCTCTCCTCTATCTCTGTTTCACTTTCATTTCCTTTGTCTCCCCGGCTGTGCAGAAACAGCAGGAGGTGTTCATGGTGCATTATATTAAAGGTCTCTTCCCCTCTTTGTTTCTCCCTCTCCGCATGTTTCTGGAAGTGTGTTGTGCTGCAGCTACGGTTTGAGGTACTTGTGGATTTCTCTGGTGAAGCACTGCAGGCAGGGCTGGGTGCTCTGCTTTTGCACAGGATTGATTTTGTAGTTGAAAATGCAGCATGAGCTCTATTCACATTTGTACAATGAAATTACATAGTCTGAGAAAAATGTTTAACCTTCTTAAATATGCATCAAAGTAATGTTTTGTGGGTTAATGGTAGTAAAAACCCACATGAATAAGCATTTATACTGGACTTTAAAATACAGTTTTATTAGAAATGGCACTGCCATATTCACCTCATAATTTTTCCAAAGGCTACCCCAAGTATTGAAATATTTTTCAACAAATCTGGAAAAAGGAGAATAAGTACAGATTACAAAAGAATGCATCAAAGGTTGACTTTTATTTTCTAGAGCGAGTCAAACTCCAAAAATGTTGTATCCTGTAATTCCCATCATGGAGTAAAATAGCATCCTAAATAATCACTTCTTTTAAATCCCTCACCTCATATATATGAAGCAGGCTCGCTTTAAACCTTAGACGTAAAGCCAAGATAACCCAGATGACATCACTATGACATCAAGTGTTTTTTTTTTAATTATTTTTAAAATAACATCCAAAACCATCAAAAATTACTAATGTTCTGCAGGCTGAGGAGCAAACTGAACATAATGTGTAACACTGGTGCTTTGCCCCTTAAAGGAAGTTCGTGTCTCAGTTGTCTCGGATGTTTGATTTGCAACAGAATCTTGTGCGACAGCAGTGTATCAGATCTGTTGTGCAGTCAGGTCTCTGCACTCTATCTGCCACATGGGGGTAGTACAGCCTCAGTTTTGACAGTCCTTCATTCTCCACCTCAGACATGATTCGTGTGTCTAAGAGTGCATAAGTGAATCAGTGTCAGCGTTCTTGGCGTCTGGGGCCTCCGTGTAAACACTGGTGTGTGTGGCCCTCAGCGGGTCCTGTCACCCGACCCGTCCTGCAACTCATCAAGTTGAAGGGCCAACTTTGAAGTGTTGGTGCTGGATGCTGGGACTCTTCCCCTGTCCTGTCAATGGGAGGACAGAGAGAAAGAGAGAGAGAGGGCCACGTCCACCCACACACAGAGGAAAGGGGATTCTTTTTGTTTAGACTGGGCAGACTTGTGAGGTGAATCCAGTCCAATGATCATGCGTGACATTCATTCTTTCCAAGGAAGTATGTTTTCTAATGTGGTTAAGCAATTGTCTCCAAAAAATGTGCTAGTTTCTCACAGTGTAACTGTTTGATTTTATTTGATCTTGTAAAATATTGTCATAGGCTGATTTTCCTTTAATAGACTACATCTGTAATGAGCTCATACTGAACCTTGAGACAGTTCTCATATCTTATAAACTTTATAGACTCCTATTGGGACATTTAGTTTTACTGTGACATTTGTATGATTTCCTTCTAAAATTTCGGTTGGATTGTTTCAATACAATCCCCCTCTAGTGCCACATGTGATGCCCACTAAATGCACGGGGGGCGCTCTTGCTCTTCCATGGTGGCGTTGAGCAGAGGAGGGCGCACGTTGGTGAGCTGTTGGAAAGGTGGGGGATTCTTCTTCGGCGTTTGAAGGGAGGCAGAATAGAGCGCCAGGGAGTCCAGAGGTCCGAGTCGGGGGGCCCCTGAAACTCAGAGAGGGGGAGGAGAGAGGAGGTGCTGAAAGGGACTCGATACCGCCCCCCGAAAAAACCTGGAAGAACTGCGCTCCGTCAGTGCGCCCTGCCTGCCAGTCGGAGGATGGGGATTTTTTTCCCATTCATCCACGTCCCCTTTTTCCCTCCTCCTTCTCTCAAGCAAGCCAGTCGGTCTGTCAATGTGCTGCGAGCATTAGGGCAAGTCAAACCAGTGGGATTTTGAGGCAGAGAGACGGATGAGATAACGAATGAAGCGCTTTCCTCTGGCCGAGAAGCGACGCGTCCAGCTCTCCAAATGATGCGCTGCATCAGATAGGCGTCAATTTCCAACAGGGACTGATGCTCACAACTCGAATCTTATTTTTTAATCACTTTACAAGTTTCACGTTGGCCTTTGTGCGACATTAAGAGAGTGGGGATGCTTTTCTAGCTCTTTGGTTTGTTTCTCTCAGTTTTCTTGTGTTGTAGCTTGATTTGATTGTTTGACTTTTCACCAATTTGGATCATTTTTTTGCATTATTTTTTTCTATTTTCAATCCGTTGATAAAGGATTTTCGGAATTACAACCTGTGTATTTTACAAAGAGAAGAAGAGGGATTGTAATGCGCATCGACTAAGCCCACCGAGCATCAACATGTCTAAATGAGGATGGAGCTTTGGACACGAGTGACATCTTTTCCATTTTAAACGCTTTACATTCACAGTTTTGGCCTGATCTCGACTACTTTCTTCTAACAGACTGATCATTTTTCTTCTCAGTCCAGCCTGATATGTTGGAAGGTAGATCTTCTTGCGAGAAAACAAGGTAATGGGAGAGAAATCACACAGAGTCGGCACAGAGAACAAGGGAACATTGTTCGGAAAAAGACAATTAGGACGCACCGAAAGGCAACAGAAATAGCTCCTGGGTGACGATAAATTTCAGAAAATTCGATACATTGGAGTTATATTTGAGCCGAGGAGCACCGCTTTGGAAAAACGAGGACTAATGACAAATTAATGGGAAAGTCATGGGATTGGCACTGAAATAGTACGATCGTGGACGCGCAGAAAAAAACCGTCGATTTTGGAGATTCAGACGCACGGATTGAACAAGTTTCTTTTGCACATTTTAGTCCGGTTTAGGTGTAATCCGGGACAATTTGATGAATTGTGGATCCATGAGGTTATATACAGCAGGTTTTCACTTCACACTTTGACTGCCTCTACCTATAGCCTGATCGGCTGTAGTCGCACATCCATTGTTTTGAGAGTCGCCTTGCAACAGCATAAAAACACAGAAAATATTGCCCATTTCGGTTAAATGGGGCTACATATGCTGGGTGTCAGGGTTGAGATGGCGTGTCGAAGAAGTGGGAATGGAATGGGGATCCTGCTGATATTCTTTCTGGATTTACTGGGGACGACGGCCAGCAATATGGAGCCCATCTACTGGAATTCCCTGAACGAAAGGTAAGAGCAGTTCTCTCTCTTGCAGACCTTCAGATTTTGTACTGGTTGCTCCACTGCAGGTTTGAACTTGAGGCGTTCATCCCACGCAAGAGATAAAAAAAAAAAAAAAAACTGATCGGGTTTTAATGTATGTTCGGAATGTGGCGTGCAACTTCTGCAGAGAGGAGAGGATTTATGCGATATAAAATTAATGCAAGTAACTCAAAGTGCGCTGCGAAGTGCGTGGTAATGCAACATGACATATAAAACGCTATAAAGTTCGTTAAGGGCAGCAATTCACCACAAAGCAGAGGCCTACAGCCGACAGTCCCTCAGAGAGTATTCATGATTTTTTTATTTCCAATTTGCCAGTTCGTTGGACTTTCTTCCAAAAAATAATCACATAATTTTATCGCTATTGTTTACAATCTAACAGGCTTCTAATATAAACAGCGTAATTTGATAAATGCACACACTTTGAGCTGAAACACGCTGCTCCCTCTCACAGCTGTTCTGAATTTGTCACAGTCACATTGATTATTGTGGATAGTCTAATCCAGCTGCAGTTCGTCTTATTGGTAAAGTCCCTGTAAGCTCGGACAGATAGAAGCTGTGTGTGGGATAATAAAGACGTGTGTGATGCTCTTAATTGCTGTTGCTGGGTGACCTTGATTAAAGTCTAGGCCGCGGCCCGCAGGCCTCTCTAACACCCCCGCCTGCCCACCCGGCCACGCTCATTTGCATTTTTCCTTTCCTCTGGAGAAGGTGTCAGGCATTAGCTGAGGAAATGTCATTTTAAACACCTCTCGGCCGCCCGGCCTTAACGGCCGACACCACTTTTCTCACACCTCTGCCAATTTCCCAGTGTCTGTATAGAGGGGGGAGGAAAGGAGGAGGAGGAGGGAGGGGGTCTGGAGAATAACAAGGAGGCTTATGGAGGTGACACCAGGCTTTAATCCTGCAAACCTTGACTACATATCTGGAGCCAAACTAGGACAATGACATTTTTCAGTTTAATAAATAGTACAGTAGGCCAGCTTGAGGGGAGCTGGGCCAGAGTAGCTCTAATTTCTTGTAACTTTGCCTACTTTACTTACTGTATGATACAAAAAAAAAGAAATTTCAAACTCAGGCTTCCCTTAGGCAGCCTACCCAGTCTTGCCACCCGCAGCTCACACCCATGCCAGGGGGGATTTTTCAGACTTACACGGATGTGCCCGTGCGCTTTAGGCTGTGGCCTGCCCGCTTTCTCCTTTCTCCACAGATTTGTATGTGCGTGGGCCCCCACTGTGGAGCCAGGCATGAAGCCCTTAATGAGGGCTTTTTGTCAGCAGTGGGTGGATTCACCCAACGGGGAGTAGAGTTGGACACGGGAGGGTAATTTACACTGAGGAGCTAACAACCAGGGCTTTTGAGGCCTTACAGGTGATTCCATGCTATTGTTTCCTAATGGAGTTCTGTGTTAGGTGGGTGTCAGGGCTTAGTGAATGGGTCTGGCTGGCAATTAGAGGGGTGGTGGCTTTGACGCCAGACTCCATATTCATTTCCACAGATTTGCTCACTCATATATTCAAAATACAAAGCCTATTGTATACTATGAAGCTTAGTCAGAAAGCTTACTATTCATAGTTAATCAGCTTAGTCATTCCTTGTGTTTATTTTCTTGGCCCTTTTACACACTTCCATGTACTTGTTTCTCCTCGGTCTCTACATGACAAGACCAGTACTTTTGGTTTCGGCTGCCTCAGGGCAAAGTAGGTTTTGGCCCTGGGCTGAAATAAGTTGAGAGGCCCTGCTTGTCCAAATACTGCACGTCTTCGAGTCCAGAGCCCACACACATCTGGTTTGTTCTTCTGAAATGGGGCGAAAAGTAAGCAGAAGCAGTAGTCTGTATCAATCAGGTGCAGGAGCTCATGTATGGTTCACATCTTGTCTGTGTAGCAAATGGACTGTCACGTTGTTAACCCAAAGACCTCTGCTGGATGTGCGGCTTTGAAGTCCGGACTGTCCATCTGCAGCTTCCCTCCACCTCTCCTCCCATCTTTCTTTCCGCCTCTGTGAGCAAAGACTCCCTTCCCTTCCTCACCCTCTCCTCCCCTCTCCTCCCCTCTCTCTCTCTCTTTCACACCTTTCACCCTCTTCCCCATGTCTTTTTTTCCCTTCCTCCCGCGCTGCCTCTCTTTTCAATGCCCTCCCTCCTGGCTTCCTCCATCATCCCCGTCCATCTTTGCGTCTTTGTCCTCCTGTCACTTTTCCTGCTGTCTCTATCTCTACCTCGCTCCATCACTCCAACCCCCCCCTCCGGTGTGGTGACCAGACGTAGCAAATTGGAAACATGTGTCACATCCAGCCACTAATTATAGCGCTACAGCAGCCACTGACATACTCTGAGATGTGCTAGGAGTGACAGGGGTGAAAGGAGGCGCCCGTGGGTGTAGCGGAGGACACACACGCCTCAGTCTGTAGCACCTGATTAATTTCTAGAATACATTATAAACAAAATGAACAAGCTCCCGCAAGTTACAGTAAAATATAGCTTTAAAATGCTTACTGCCGGCAAGTGCTGCATCCACCCTTTTATTGACTGCTCCATCAGTTAAAATTACTACGGCCCGACAGAAGAAGAAGAGACAGAGTTGTAAAGGGAGGAATATAAACAGAGACAGGTGCCAGAAGGTGAATGAGAAACAGAGGGAGCCGGAGAGAGCAGAACGAGGGTGGAGACAGTCCTAACCCTAAGTAAATCAATACCAGTTTAGTCTCAAGTGCCAATACAGGTTCTGCTTTAGGAAGAGAGAACTGAACCAGAACGATCACCTTGGGAGGAGCCCCCCCCTCCCCAAGACATACATTATTCTTATCTCAGCATCTCCTATTATCGGCCTTACACGGCCATCCTAATGAAAGATCGAATCTTACATTACTGCTCAGAAGTTTGGGGCGATGGTTGAGGTGGAGGGGGTGATGGGGTGGAAGGTGACCCACACATTTCAAAGACTGTGGGTCACATTGGTGGACGCACTCGCACAAACACACACTGAGTGTAAATTCAAGCGGAGAGAATGTGGGCTTTTGGTTCCTCCTCTGGTCGCAGCATATGGAATTGTGTAGTTTTTGGCCCTTTTGCAATTTTGATTTCAGCGTCTGTTCTGAAGGCCAAGACCTCTCGTTCACCCCTCCCTCCGCTCACACTTTCCCCTCTTCCTCTCCTCTCATACTTTAGTAAACGGCTGTAGATTATTGTAAACGGCTGCCGAGGGTGGGCGTCTCCTCGCTCGGCGCTCCCGGTGACTTGTAATACAACTATTCCCCCCAAGATCCACATTAAAAATTAATCCCCCCTTCCCGTTTCTCAATAATTCATTAATCGCCGGCTAATTGGCGCCGGATAAAAGACTAGCTAACTAGGCTAAGTGTTTCAAGTACAAAAAACCAGAGAAAAGACTCCAAAAAAATTACTGGAAATCTTCTTGGCGAGGGCATTCTGGGACTGAGCACAGAGAGTGGAATAAATGTTAGTGGGTCAAACGGGGTGTCATATCAAAAGGAGCAGCATTCCAGCACCCGTTTATTTAAAAAAAGAGACAGTTAGTGTGTTTGAGCTGCCACACCCGGTTTCACCTCTAGTAAAATTCACCCGTAGGTTTCCCATTCATGAATAATGCATGCCTGCACCGAGGCTTTTCTGGGCTGTGAGGATAAGCAAGCAGGGGCCTGGTAAGCCTACACACATCTTTAGGCTAAATGATTAGAGAATATCCACTGGGTAGTGTTTTTTTTGTTTTTTACATCTCAGGAGCGAGAGGGTGTAAAAACAAAGGAAAGACCGAGAGTAGAGAGAAGAAGAGAAGGAAATAATATGAACAATATTGCTCGAGCTGCCTGGTAAAGCAAGCGAGCAGGCTAGCGGCTCCCCCCTTCTCCCCTCACTCTCTTTCTCTTCCTACCTCCTTCTCCCTTGGTGAAAAAGAGGAGTGTGTGTAAGTTTACGAGCTGAGAGCAACAGGAGCTGTGAAAAGAGGTTTCAGCTGATGTGGCAGAATGGAAAGGCCAGGGGAAAGAGTAGGAGAAAGCGGCAAATCCGGCCAGAGGCTGGAATCTCTTTTCTTTCTTTTCTTTCTTTCATTCATTCTTTCTTTCTTTCTTTGAGCACTGAAGGCAGGCAGATGGATACACAGGTATGCAGTCAGACTCTGAAAATACAGACAAGTGAGCGGACAGATCTATCACAGCCACATGTTCTCCACAGATGCCTGCAAACATCCACCTTAATGACCCAGAGGGGGCTCGACCTCCCCTCCCATCCCTGTCAAACACATGTGTAAAGACCCTAATGTACCCTCTCTGTTGCATGTGTGAGTGAGCTTTAAACACACTGCCACAATGAAACTGTAGACACAAAAGGGCAGATGCGTGAACACACTGACACACAAATATACACGCACACACAGGGGAGAGGTGAGGAAATTGGCAGGCGTCACGGACTGTTGTTCCACTCGGAATTCATTCATTATTTTATCACTCGATTATAAGTTTATTTGGCAGGGGCAGTGCACATTCATCAACATCATAACAGCTATAAAGCGGTGTTGTAAATATGCTGGGGTTAGCTAAAGAACTAATTTACTTCCCCAGTCCCAGGGGCTTTAGAAGTGACTTTGGGATTTTGGTAATTGTTAAAAGTGCTGATGATTAGGATGAAGGAGATTAAAAGCGTGTGGCTGGCTGAGCTAGTTGGAACACATGCAGAAACAAGCAACTTTCTTCCCCCCGGAAACACATGCATGCACACGAAACACGCACACTCACACATTCACAGTGATGGTAGTGGTAACAGTAATCCAGGCCGTAGGTCTGAAGGGGTCACATGCGTCGCAGCATCACTGGGCAGATTGCCCTGGGTGGCTGAACCCAGAGCCCCTTAGCAAAGCCAGCCAACACACACATACACACACGTTGGCCTCTCATTAGCTTGCTTCACAGCACACCCTGCCTATAAGCAGGATCATCCAATCCTCCTGGCAGCATTTGGACTGGGCCAGGTCAATCCTCCTCCCCCGGGAGACACAGAGAATCAGACTGGCGGGATGAGAAGCCAGTATGAAATTGTGTGTGTGTGTGTGTGTGGAGGCCAGAGGGGTTTGCGACGTAGACACAACCTCTGTGGCGCTGTTCATCACCACCTCACGCTCCAGTCTGAGTCTTCTCTTCCTCCTCCTTTTCTGTCATCCCTCCACAACCAACCCCCCCCCTCCTTTCTCTGTAGTTTTGTTAAGGCTCCGTATCCCAAGACTCCCAGCTCTGCTGCTGCCCCTGCTCATCTCCAAAGCACTGGGTTGGGCATGTATTGCAGCAGCTACTGTGGCTTCGGCATCATTTCAGATCAGCGGGATAGCGATGGGAGGGAGTTGACGCTGTTGTCATTTCATGTCTGTGTGGATTCTGGTTTGTGACAGAGGACGTGCTGGCATGTGTGTGCTTGTGCTGGGAATACTAAACTGTGTGTTAAGATCTCCTAGCTCGAGCTGTTCTGTATGCCATGAGCACTTGCATTGCAAAAAGTCTCCGGATTGTCTTTTTTTTGGTCAATAATTGAGTCTTAATGCTTCATTTTCTTTGAACAAATAAAAGAAATCTGCCAGTTGCACAGAATTATTTAGAATCAGAACTCCATATTCCAGCCTGTTTCCAATAAAAATCAATTCGATTCAAGTATTTTATACGATTAAGTATAAATTGTTTTCATCCCAGTGCAGCAATTTGCATTATTCTCACTTGTATAAAGATACAGACATTAAATTCTGGAAGATTCTTGTTGTCGAGAACAAGTCAAAACATTCTTTTAAATTCAGAATTGTTTTTAACTTTCTAAGGAAAAATCGGGATTTTACATCTCTACAGAGACAGAAATTCCCTTTTTGATGGAGATTTTTTTTTTGTAGTGCATGTGTGGGTGTTGCTTTCACACCTGTTATTTCCCTAAGTCAACATTAAGGTGGAGTACTGTTTTGCATAGCCCAACACATGGTTGTGCAGATCTTGTAAAATGGAAAAACAAACGACTATTGTTTTTTTCCTCTTTTGCTAAGCAGCTAGAGTTCATTTCAGTTTCAGCCTCTTGCGACCCGTCACTTTCATCAACACTGAACCTCCATCACTCTCCTTTCCAAAGCTCAGTGCTTTGATTGGACTCTGGCCCAAAATGATTTTGTAACTGAATTTTAAAGAGAAAATGAGTGTGTGTGTATGTTTGTGTCTACACAAGAGAGACAAATGAGCAGGATTGCTGACGGACAGCTGTGCCTTGTCACAGGCGAAGTTTTGGCAAACATCTCCAAATGATAGCAGCAAAGAGGGCAGAAAGGGAAGAAGTGGGTGTTGTCAGGGTGAGGATGAGGGAGAGATGGAGGAGACGGGGGAGCGGAGAGCTGGCAGGGTCAGAGAAGGACACAAAAAGCATGGAAGACAGTGAACGCGGGCGAGTTATGAGAGAGATGGATGGTTTGGGAGCGCGGCCGGCTTTGACAGTGGTACTGGCTGATGTGACACAGCCCAGACAGGGAGGCTGACTGATGATCTATAGGTCACCACCATGACTAGCTGCTTCCTGCTCAAATACAACGGGGCCGGCCCCTCATTTCTCATCACCGACACGTTCCCATAATATTTATTCCTGTGAAGTCCAGCATGAAACCTGGTAAGCTTTCAAGGAACTCGATGACTTTTTTTTGGGCAGAAGGAGCTCTTTGATCAACTTAACGTGGAGCATTACGGAGACCAGCAGCTGTTTCTCTTCTTTGCATTTACTGCAAATCGTATGTTAATTTGAGATGCTGCAAACACACATTTTGCTTAGACTTCGCACACAGTATACAGGACTTACAAAGGCAGAAACGATGCCAAAAGCCTTGTAGCAGCCCAGTGTGGTGATAGATTTAATTTGCCAAAAGCTAAATCAATTCCTTTAAAAGAAAGCTCCACTGTTGCACCGTTGAGTCGATACTTAAAGTTCATCAGACTCCAGGATAAGGATTGTAATTTACATTTATTTGTAAATCCACCTTTTCTGACTTACTTTTATTTAAGTTTAGGATTTCCTGCAATTTTTTACTCATAAAGAACCATCAGTTGTCTCTCTGTGGGTGAAAAGAGGGATGGCAACACAGTAAATTCAAAGCAACAATTTTTTTAAGACAGCATAAGAGGTGTATTTTTTATTCAAAAGCAAAACTTTATTCTGGTCTGTTGAGGATAAAGTCAAATGGTGCTTCTGCCCTGTCTTTGATGGATTTCATCCAGTGCAATTCTTGGTGAGTTTAGGAGTCTTTGCTCTTTCGTTCTGCAAAATACACTTCAAAACCTGATGTTTGCCAGGATGCTTTCCTTTTATTGTACTCAGCAGTCTCTTTAAGTCATGTTGGGAATAACAAAAATACACCGTCAAACATCGAAACGGACCCAAAAACGCAAAGCACACAGCCGGTAGCTGCTTGTGTAAGGCTGATGAAGTGGCTACAGGTGGCGTTTCCTTTAAATATCTCATTTTGCATTTATATTTTTGGCATAAGAAGCCGTTATCCAGAGATTTGCGGAAACACACAGAGCCGCAAAAGTAAGCATACATGAATCACTCTGCCTGCAAGGAGCCTGGTAACAAAGCAGAGTAACTATTCACTGCTCGAGTACAAAAATGATACACGGCTTTTATTTGTGTGGGGGCTGGTTGGAGGGGGTGTGGATCCTCTTGGCTGCTGCAGTAGATGTTTGGTCTCTTGTGTGGGAGATCCGGAGACCTGTTGCTCCAAAGCATCTTAGCTTTAAGATAATCTTTACCCATTGACTTACAATGGGTCAGCGATGATCCTCATGCTAAGAGGCTTTGGTGGGGAACCCAGTGCGGCTCTGCCCGGCTGCAGTAACAACCAGCCATCTTGAAACTTGGCTCACTAATGAACAAACACCTTTACTGTATTACCCCATTAAAGAACAGACCCACTTTAGATCTTGTAATATTCTCCATTACTAACTCCCAGCACTTTGATTATTTTTCCAGGCTTCATGCTTTCTTCTCCTCAGATGCTTGTGCGTGTGAATGTGTGTGTGCTTGCATAAATGTGTAGTTCTAATTAGGAGCTAAAATACCGTACAGTGAGCATAGTCCATCTGGCTTTGGCATTAGCCCATTTCTCTTACAGTCAATGGGAAAATGGACCTTGGCTAGCTGTGAAAGGAAAAAATCATGCTCCATTTCCTGGTTTCTGCATTAAATATGGTTTAAGTAGGATTGACCTGAAAATGTAAGATTAAGATGGAAATTTAATATTAAGATTAGTTCTCAGATATAGAAAATTTTGGGTTCATGCAGGGAAGTGAAGCTGCTCTCAGTCTGTAGAGATTACATACTGAGATGTAAGGTGGCTTATGATTGAATTGCTCTTGTGATTTAAAAAAGTTCTCACTTGTAGTTGAGTGCTGCAAAGTTTTGATCTCAAGGTTTTTATCATTATTAAAAGAATATTTTTCTTTTAGGTGATCTGTTTTAATTTTGGGACATATGCTCATTCACTTTGTTAGGTAGATGAGAAGATTAATTCTCATTTCCTTGCATTATGAATGGAGCTGGAGGCAAGAGGCTGTTAACTTAGCTTAAAGACTGGAAGCAGAGGGGAAAAGGTTAGCATGACTCTCTCCAAATTTAAAAACTCAGCACCACAAAACCCCAGCAAAAAACATAATGCCTCCCTTTTTGTGTCTCTTCGAACATGAACAGCAACTATTTGTTTGTGCCTTTTAGAGCCACTTGACTCTCCTCTTACATACACTTAGCAAGCTCAGATACCTACTTAATGACATTAGCCAACATTAGCTAACATAATCTAATGGTCACGTTAGACTAAATAAAGCTTCTGCAGCAAAACCTCTGCATGCATTGCAATAAGCAAGGATGCACGTTACTAATGTCTTCAACTTTTTATTTTGCAAGAGCAGGAATGTGCTATTTTTCTTGTCAAAAGTTACATAGTTGTTCTCTGACATCAGGTTAAACTGTTCTCAGAGACACTGAGACAATAGCCGGTTCATGAACCTCTTTCAAACCTGCAGGATAAACTCAAAAATATATGGTTGTCAAACTAAGACAAGGCTTGTTTCTCCCACCTCCTGAAAAGCAGACATTTTGCCGATAAAAATGTTTCAACCTGAAGCGATGATTTAAGGCCAAGTACAAAAGTAAACGAGCTGACTGCCTGCAAATGGTCTGGGTTTTTTTTTTTTTTTTACAGTATGGGGAGTGCAGCGCTTTGTTGTCTAGGACAAGTTACTCTAACAAGATCCATCTTGTATAGAAAGAGTGGTGAAGAGGATTGTTGTTGCCCGTCCACATGCTATCATTTGATACCCTGGCATCGGCTTTAATACACGACTCAACTCCTTTTAAGCAGTTTAACCCTCCTTTAGTCTTTTTCTCTGTCTCTCTCTTTCTTGTCTTTGTCCTCATGTCTTTCAGTCAGCGTTAACTCACACCAGCATTCGTATACGCTGGCATACACACAGCCGGGCACGCATGCACACAGTGGAGAGCTTGTATATGCACACACATACTCGTGCATGCACAGATGAAAAATGTTATTGCTCTCGGTGCTGGAAAAAGTCCAAGTGGAGGGGTTGAGTTTCTTCAGAGTTACCCCCCCAACACACACACATACATACACCCACCCACCACACCCCTCCACTGCCTCTCTCTCTCTCTCTCTCTCTCTCTCGCTCTCTCTCTCTGTCTTTCTCTCTCTCTCTCGCTCTCTCTGTCTCTCCCTCTCCGTCAGTAGAGTATCTCTCGCTCATTCCTTCCACT
>JAPZDV010000016.1:4586722-4599294 GCA_029814665.1 Acanthurus lineatus
TTCTCTCTCTCTCTCGCTCTCTCTCTCTCTCTCTCTCTCTCTCTCTGTCTCTCCCTCTCCGTCAGTAGCGTATCTCTCGCTCCTTCCTTCCACTGCTCCTTCTCTACTCACTCTCTCGCTCTCCCTCCTGCACTTCACCCTCCTCCCTCTGCTCCCCGTGAACAAAAGAGCCCCCTCCCCGGCACTTCCAATGAAAGCCCTCACACACACTCGGCTCTCCGGCTTCGCACTCTCCCACACACACTCTTACCCCTCTCGTCGTCTGTAAAAGCAGTCCACTTCTCCGCACTAATCCCCCCTTCATTTCTTTTGTCTTTTCTTTCACTTTCTCTCTCATTGCCTGGCTCACCACCAGTGTAAATTTCCCTCTCTACATATCCAAGCCGTTATCATGTTACAGCTAGTTGGCAGACAGTAAAAAATTATTCCCTCTTTTTTAATATGCTCTCGTCTTTTTCTCTTCCTTTTTTTTCCCTCCTTTCCCCCAGTCCGTTCCTTTTTGTCTCTCGTCGTCTTTGTGGGTGGTTTTTGATGTGTAGTCTCTGTTTCTCCTCATTCACTCATCACCGTCAAGCAGTAAATAGATCCTCTGTCGTGAAGACAGGATGAATAATCATGATTGCCTATCACTGCGGTGTCAAAGTAATTTGGGAGTGACTGTGAACCAGAGCTCGGCCTGCAAAAACACACACACGCACACACACGCACACACACGCACACATACACACACAAATGCATGAGCAGATGTACCACTCCCCGAACAGTGTCTGGAAATCAGGAAGCCATTCCCTCATTAGCTTTCCCATCTTCTAACCTCCCTTCCAAAAAATCTTTCCATCTTTCTCTCTGTCTTTTTTATTCTCTATCAGTCTTGCTCTGCAGCTGTATTGCAGGTCCTCAGCCACAGGAGGGGGGAAAAAAAACCAGATGGAGCGAGCTCCTTTCTTCCCTTCTTTCATCCTTCCATTCTTTCTTCCCTTTCTCCCTCCTTCCCTACAAAGAAAATCAAGCCAGAAGAATGCTGCTGTGAGGGGGGAAAAGGGGGAGAAGGGACAAAAGCCCTCCTTTCTCGACAGTCACTTTCTCTTGTGTGCTTTGGTTTTCAGTTGATGGATGGGTGGCACGACTGTAGGTCAATGTGCCAAACATGTGCAGTCCTGTACCTCTTGTGTGCATGCATATTTGCATGTAACGCTTGTTTCCGTTACGTGGTGCTGATAAGTCCCCGGCAGCACAGTCTTGAGCTTTGAAAAGTCTCTGCGTCTGTCCTTACCAGCTAACACACACAGCTGCTGTGCTGTTTGTATTTGGTTCCCCGTTTTGTGTGTTTCAGTAAAGCCACTGGTCCCAGTTAGGCCCAGCCCATCTGGAGCCTCAGTCCTGGGTGGCCGTTATATGTGTGTGTGTGTGTGTGTGTGTGTGGCATGTGTGTACACAGCTGAGCATTGCAACACATTCAGTCCCTGAGGTGTGTATTCTGGCACTTGGTTAATCATACGCGTTATCTGATTTCTTACAACCTTAATATAGCTACGCCGCAGCAGCCAAACAATGCCACTATCGCGCATAAGTGCTGTAATTCAAATGCATTTTTTTGTGTTATCTCCACTTAATCAAAACCTTTGCTTTCTCCTTATGTTTCGCCTAAAATGTAATCACTCTTGTGATGGGCGAGCTAACTCTATTATGGTGGTACTTAGCTTGAACAAAGAATTCACTCAAGGTCTTGTTTAAGTGCTTCTGTACCCTCATGATGCCTTTGCAAGCTGAATAGAGCGAGTTTTATATGTGTATGTGTGTGTGTGTGTGTGTGTGTGTGCTTGCTTGTGTGTGCATGTGTGATTTTTGTGGTTGTCAGACATGCGTCATGCGTGGGTGCGTGCGCTTGTGTACATGCCCTGCGTGGGTTTGTGTACAGCCCCCCCACACCCCCCCAACCCTGCCTCCCCACGCTGCTTCCTACCCCCACCCCCCACTTCCATCAGCGCATCAAGCATTATTTGCAAAACAACACAATCATGGGAGACAAAGCGAGGTTCCTGGGCGAGCATGGCAGGAGTGAGTGAAAACAACAGAAACTGGCCTGCACCACTTGACCCTATCAAGGGGTGGTGGTGTCGTGGGGAGGGGGGTTGGTGGTGGATGAGGTGGTGATGAAGTGGTGTGGTGTGGAGGTGGTGATGGTGGTGGTGGTGGTGGTGGGGAGGGGGTTGTAAAGCCAGGGGAGAGATAATCCCTCCAGTCATGGCGGCCCCCGTGTGCTCGGGCTCTAACGTGGCGCGCTGGGCTGTCAATCACTCAACAAAGCTGTCTGTAAAGGGATTATGAACCCGCGGGCCCTCCCTCCTCTCCCCTCACCCCTCTCTTTTTCTCCTCCCATTGCCTTTTCCTCCCTCTCTCTTCTTCCTCCCCATTCTTTTCTCCCCTCCTCTTTCTCCCAGGCCATCTCTTGCATCCCTCCCTCTGTTTTCCACCTTCAAACCGGCCTGTCAGTCCACTTGTCCACTGTCCGCTCACAACAAAGTGCGTCTTTCTGCCAGCACACATTTTGCTTTGCTGTCTGAAGCTTAGTTTATCTTCAGTTTTCCATCCGTCCTCCCTCTGTCCTCAGTAAGCCCTGTTTCTCTCTCTCTAAAGCCCTTCTCGCTCTTTCTCTATCTCTTCGTCCCACCCGTGCGTCACTGCTCACCTAGACAAGAGACAAGTGTTTGTGTGTGTGTGTGTTTTTTAGGAGATGACAGGTGTCCCATACTCTGAAACTAAAGAAACTGGCCTTGCACCTTAATACTATGAAAGAACAAGACAATTAAAGACATCTGAGCTCAAGTGTTAATAATCAGCTCATTCTTTGTAATCAAATCAAATCATGACTATTCTTCAGTTGTTTATTTTTTCTTGTTCACATGGAGACAAATCTATCCCACAAGGGGAACATGGCCAAGAGACAAGTGAGTGTTCCAAAAGATGCATCCTTGAATGCAGAATTAGAGGAAATTGCTACTTTTTTTTTCAAGAAAATCTTGACTCACACTTTTTTTTTCAATTTCTTTTCCTTTTTGTGGCCTGTGCACCCTCAAAAACACACATGCACCAAGCTGTCGTCTGGCTAAATGTCACCCAACCTATAAATGTGATGAACAGCCTGCAGTCCTCTCTTATCTCTCTGTCCTTAACCGTGCAGTTTTTTAACCCAACCTGCTTCCATCAGCTCCTGCAGGTGGTGACAGAAGCTCCTCCCCCTCCTGCGGTCACCCTCCATTAATTTCCTGTTTTTCCTCATCCAGTATCTCTGTATCTATCCGCCTGTTAAACGTCTGTTTATCTTAAACGTCTGTCAGCGCTCAGACAAGCTTTCACTCTTCAGCTCCTGTAACCGGTTCGCCCACCTGTGGTCCTGTTCTATCATCTCGCTGTCTCCTTTTGTCTTTGACTCCACTCTCCATTTTGCATGCTCTGTCTGTCTTCTCTGTTTCTCTGCATGCTGGTAATCTGACCGGTTTGCCCAGTAGGTCATGTTAACTGGTTAATCTGCCCCAATCCTTCGAATAATCTCTCGGCTCTAATCCAACATCCAACAGTCAGTCCTGCATTGGAGAAATAAGGATTTGTCTGTTGGTAGTGAAAAAAGAGATTTAAGGGTCAAGGTTTTTACAGTTTCACAGAAAACTTTTAATGAAAGTCCTGTTTAATTTTAGTTTGGTATTAGAGGACCTCATTTTGAGGTCAGGTTTTATTTTTCTGAAAGGTTTAATTTTAATGTCTTTAAATTTAAGTTCCAGTCGCTAATGTCTTTTTTCCGTTTTTAAAAGTATATCTAAGAATTTTACTCCTTTGCTTTTCCCTTTACTCTGTTAATTTTGGCAAAATTATAATAATTTGTTTGCAGGCACGAACCTTATGTTCTTCAGATTTGACAGTTTTTTTTCTACTGCAATATAAATTTCATTTTAAGTTGATCCAAAAGTGTGCTGCATTGCTAGATTTAGACCTCTTGTTAATAATAGCAACCCTGAAGGAGGCTATGATGCAAAGAGCCTTCAATTTAATAAAACCAACAACAAATCGATGGAGAGATGCTGAGATTTAACAGCCATTCATTTCACCATTAAGAGAGCGAGATTTGACAGTGAAGACGATTGAAAGAAAGAGAGAGAGGGGAGAGACAAGAGGGGGGAGAGAGACTTAATGTGGGTGACAGGGTTGTTATCTAGCAG
The DNA here is from genome assembly GCA_029814665.1 of Acanthurus lineatus. NCBI lineage: Eukaryota > Metazoa > Chordata > Actinopteri > Acanthuriformes > Acanthuridae > Acanthurus > Acanthurus lineatus. Next base: position 4,590,937 of record JAPZDV010000016.1, read on the forward strand.
GCAGCTGATGGTTTTAACAGCTGTATTATCTTGTGTATCTTATATTGGATTAAGCTTCATTCTTTCACATGCAGCGCACTCTGATTGACACTCTGATTAAAGACATCCACTGGCAGAGATGCAGAGACACTGCCAGGGAGAGAAATGAGGAGGAAGGCCAAAAAAAAGGAGAGATGGAGGTGGAGGAAAGGGTAAAAAGAACAGAAACTGCACAGGTGCTTTTACTGTTATCCTGTTTTACAGACTGGCTGATCAAATGATACTTAATATGTCCATATGTTGTGTGTGTGCATGTTATTCCTGAATAGCACCAACAGTAAAGCCCAGTTAGCTGAATGATAAATACTTTATGAAATTTCTTATAGATTCCTTACAGGTGAAGGTTCCCACTGTTTCACTGAAGAAATGTTTTTAATGTAAAGCAGAAAATAAGAAATGTTACCAGGCAGGACCATGAGAGCCCGGCTGTCCTCTACAGCAAGTCGTATTTGAAATGCATGCATTCATAGCTCAGGGCACTTTAGCACATTCAGACAAAACAGGTGTTGCAGCCTGAAATGCAAGTTCTCCCATTCCTTTTTGTGTGGGTGGTCTGTTGGGGCAGGTTATAAGGTGTTCTTAAAAACACTGCAGTTGTCCTGCAGCGGGAAGCAGAGTCAACTTTCAACTCAGTACAACCCAACATGATGCTGCTGTGGCTAATAAGTTCATCAGCTGGTCAAACTGAGCAGAGTGCCACGAGGAAGTACAAATATCTTATCTTGTTTTTGCAAATGACACACACCACATTAACGCACAAACCTGCCATACCTGCAGGAACACCAGATTTGATCTAAAGGTCCCTTGCAGTGGGCTTCCCTCATGGAAACAAAAGTATGTAAGCAAAAGCTAAAACTGGCTTGTCCTCTGCTTAAGCAAGTCAGAAGAGGTGAAAGGAAAGAGGCGACAGGATGGTGTGAGTTTGAGCTGCTGGAGATGAGCTTAGATTTCTGCAAGGATCTCCAACGTCCTCAAGCCATTAATGGTGTTTATAGAACCTAGCAGGTAATTTGTGCTCATGAAACTAGAGTTTTGTGATACAAATTAGCAATTTATATCCTTCAATGAGTAGTTCTCGCACATAATTCATATTTTACTGCATGTGCGTACTATTCAGGCCTGTGGTTAAGAGTACTGGCATTTTTTTATTTTACTCGAGCTTAGGCACTGATGAAGAGCAAAAACGCAGCAGAAATAAAGCGAGCGAGCAGGGGGTGGATGTGTAGAGGGAGGAAAGAGGGTTAAGAATAAAAAAAGAGAAAGAAGAAGCAAGGTAAAAGATGAGAATGTGTCATACCTCTTATTAGAAGCTGTGACTCTGATCTATTTGGTCTCATCTCACACCTCCGCCTTTGCACGTCACTTTCTCCCTTCCTTCTTTTTTAATCCACTCTCTCTCTCCCCCTCTGCTCTCCCTATGTCTCTCTCTCATCCCCTCCAATTCTCTCCCTCCCTTCCTCCTCTTTCCCTTTGTCACACTTGTATCTACCTCTTGCTATTTCTTCCACTTTCTCTCTTTCATACCCTGCAGTCTCTCACCAGCAAAAAACTTCTCATGCTCAGTTTGGTGTGCAGCCTGTCAAGCTTGCTTTGAATACACACACTCACACACACACACACACACACACACACACAGGCATATACTTGTGTAACTCTAGCATACAGCCAAGGGAATAATAGAATCAAGAAATACTCCGAGATAAAGCGGAGAAGGGGGGCGAATAAAAGGATAAAGCAGACTGAGAGGGATAGAGAGCTTCATATTATTAATTTAGCCGGAGAAAGAGAAAGAGAGGGAATTTCTTTCAATCCCTCCCCCTACACCGCTGCTTCCATAGAGCTCTATAGTGGCACACAATGGAGAGATTGGAGCAGGAGGGGGGGAGAAACAGAGGTAGAGATAATCCATCCTGCTGTATAAACCATGGAGTTATCTGTTTCATAGCACCAGCTTTTATTCCTCTGTCATCATGCCCCTCAATCTAATATCCGTCTATCCTTTCTTTGCTATCTTTCATTTACTTTCACTCAATCTTTTTTCTCTTTCTCCCTCTTCATCTCCATCCTTCCGTCCCTCCTATAGCTTCTCCATCTACCTCTCTGTGGGCTTTCTCCCTAATCCTCCCAACATTTCTTCCAGACCTATAGACTAGAATAAACCTGCCCACACCCGGCCAGGCATATGTGTGTTTCTGCACACACTCTCTCACACACACACATGGCTCTATGTGTCCTATATGCATGCATCACATGATTTTGGTGGTGCGGTTGAGAGCGTATGTAAGTTGGCAGCCCACTTGCCCCTCAAATTTGGCAGAATATCTCCTCATCTGGCACAGGAAGAAGGGAGGGCGTCCCATAGCGAGGGATTACACCGACTTACACACACACATACACACATTTATTGGCACATATTTGCACATTCAGAAATGCAAAGCCCCACACTTTCAGCCACACACGGACTTATTTAGTGCGGCTTGCTCATTCAGACACGAGGATATCAGTTTCTTTAAATTCATTAGCAAGTATTATGAGATGAAAAAGTTTTAAGAGAAGTTTGGACCTTTTAAAAAGGAAAATATAAACCCAAAATGTAATGTTCATCACTCCTTCAGGCTTAATGTGTTGGAGAGAGAGTAAATATTTTTACCCACATGCGGAGAAAAGTCAACACTTCTTTATGTTGCTATAAAGCGAGCTGTCTTGGCAGGATGTGTCTGGCGTTGTGAAGCAGCTTTCTAGCCTCCATGCCCAACTAGAAGTGAAATGCCAATGAAATGCTTTTTTGTAATGGGCCTGCTGACAGTGCAGCAGCTACAAGCAACGGGAGGAAATAGTCTCCAGAAGCCTGTTACTGTAAAGTGTTTCTTTGTCTCCGAAGAGAGATGGAGGGAGCTGGCGGGAGCAGGGACTCGGAGGGGGGGAGAGCTCAACTCAACCCTTTGTATGAACCTGATTGATAGGTGTGTCTGACCTTTAGCACCTCTTGAGAAATCCAACAAGTCATTCTCTCACCTTATATTTAGTCCCCTCCATATCTGCACTCACACACACGCACACACACACACAAACACACACACACACACACACTTTCAGACAAGCCCTGGATGGAAACCTAATTCTGTCTTTTCTTTCTCTCCTTTTCAAAAACCTCCCAATTACAGCCACTCCATTTTCCACCTCCCTTCCTCTTTCCCTCTCCCCTCCCTCCCTCCTTTCTTAACGAGCAATCTCGTTAATGTCAGAGCGCCTCTTTCTCTCTCTTTCTCTCTTTCTCATTCTTTCTCTCATTCAGGCTTTTGGCCTATAGAGAGAGAGAAAAAGAGAGAGAGAGAGAGATATGAAGAAGTAGAGATGGAGAAATCAGAGCTTCTTAAAGGACAAGTGCAGGATGAGAGAGGTTGAGGCGAGGCAGGGTGTGGGCACGGAGAAGCCAGAGCCTCAAGAATAATGGACAGACAAGTGTTTGAGATTACTGCCCTGGTTTCAGGGGGGACATAATTATATGCTGCACAGGCTGCCAGGGCGAATAAGATGAGGGGGGCTGTAGTTAGTGTTGCACCAGTGAGAGATTGGTGAGGCGAGGGCGATGACTAAATCTGCACCACAGCCTGTGCTGCTCCGGACCTGTGTGTGTGTGTGTGTGTGTATGTGTGTGTATGTGTGTTCGTGGGATGAGTAATGTTAAGCCATTGAAAGCTGTAAATTATTCAGAGGCTTCATGCATGGAAACATTATAATTCTGTGTCTGAGTGTGAATTACCCTTCGTTTTACCCCCAGGCACATATCTCACTCTAGCCCCAGGCCTCATGGGAGATTAAAGGGAGTAAATACTATGGAAGCTGGACCAGCATATAAACCACATGGAGTGGCCAGATATCCCAGCAGGATGTGGCACCTTAACTGTATTCTGAATGAAGTCAGTTTGAATCCATCTGCTTGTTATCTTTGTCTGCTGCCTGTTTGCTCTGACCAACAAGAAATGACCATTTTCTAATCAGGCCCTTCTGGTGATTGGCATCGGGTGAGCAAAGCCTGCACTTCCCACAGAGTACATGCAGGTTTCCAATTAATCCAGTTCAATTACTGCAGGGTATACATACTGGGATGTTATTTACTGTCCGTGCTGCTCCCTGCTTCCTCCTTATTTGGACTTCTTTAGTAAGGGATCTGTGAGAAATTTAGAGTTTAATTTTTGGATCGCTCCGAAACCACAAATTGGTGAAGAAAATTGCAGACAGTTGATCCTATGAATTATCTATTCAGCTTCATTGTGTTATGCACCGATTCTGAAAAGAGATGATGAATTTTAAATGGTTTGGAAAAGCTCTGAGCATCGCAAATGGAATTTCAAATATTCATCTCCTTGAAGCATTCAGCACATTCATACACCACAATAAAATCACAAATTATGAAAATGCATCCGCCCAAAGATGCTGTCTGTGTTGATTACAAAACCTTCAATAGTTATTGTTATGGTTTTCTAGTACACACAAAAAAATTGTCCATTTGTAATGATGGTTAATCTAACTGCTGTGACTTAAACTTTATGCTAAATAATCAGTGAAGTTACAGCCACTGTGCCAAATGCATGAATGCTCACAGCCTCCTTCTCGCTTTGTAGATTCCATATTTATCACTGATCCTGTTGTTGTATGATAGTTTTAATAATTTAGAACAAATAAAGAAAGAATCATGCAAAAAGCTGTGAGCTACATAGAAAAGCTGCAGCAAAACCTGAATTACATTCTGCGGCACAAGGAGACGTTATCAGTGAGCCTCTTTAATCGGACCTGTAACCGACTCCGACACACTACATGTTGTATTTGAATGGACATTTCCATTTGTAATAAAATAAAGCCATGCAAACAGTGTCATTTGCATTCTACGTTATGTTTATGGACTCATACTGGTGCTGAAACATGGAAAAAAGCCTGGTGCTCTGATTGTAAGACATTGTCCTCTAAACAGATAAAAAGCCTTTTCAATCAGGAGGTGAGATTTGTTTTGCCATTGTGGGACAAAACAGGTGTTTCACACCAAAAGTCTGATAGTTTACATCTCTGGCTAACTGCTACCATGCAAGGCAGCCAGGAACATGCTAATGCTAGACAGCTACAGCGGTGCCTCAGGTTAGGGGCAATAATAAAACACAGTTTATTTAGGGAACAAACTGTATTTGTAGAATCATCTCCTCTCTGCTAGCTGTGTGAAAAAACATGCATCTTGGGGGAAGCAGTTTACACTCCGGCAGAGTAGTGTTATTTGAGAGTGGCTGATGCAACACAGCTAAAAAGCCCATGGATTCATACTGTTTTCTGCAGCTCTCGGCTCTCGGTTTCAGCACTATCAAAGTGGTTTTTATAGAGGTCAAGAGTGCAAGCTTGTGTGTCACAAAAGTTGCTCTAAACAGAAAAAAAATCTTAGTTCTATTTCACCCCTAGGAGTGAATTTCTTCTTTGCAAAAAAAAAAAAAGAAATGCTGGTGTAATTGAGCTTTTAGCAGCAAGGCATGTGCGCTTATCAAGTCAGCTGTGGAAGGGCACATACAGTCGGCGGTGGATTTCAAGGTTTTTTTATTCAGGCTAGAATATCCTTCAGTAATGCTGGTATTATTGCATTCATCTGCAGATAGTGACAAATAATTTTACGGCCATTGCTGGCTTGTCTGAATACATTGTGTGTAATGGAGCAGAGAAAACCCCTAACTTATGTTGACACGACAAGAAGAGCAAATATGGCTTCAACAAAGATGCAAATTACAACACAAGACATTAAACATCACAGACCGGTAATACAAAGCAGAGTGTGCCTTTAATTTGCAGCCGGTGGTTCATCTTAATACCTTCCTTCAAATGTATTGTCACATTAAAGCTTTCTCTGACAAGTCTGTCTCCTCCTCACAGCTGACAGGAACTGAATTTGGGGGAGAAGCAGTGTTGGAGTCGCAGGGTGTGTTTGTGGGTTGGGGAGTGTTGGGTGTGAGTGGGAGGTGAACCAGCATGCAGCATTAGTTCTGCTTGAGCTGATGTGTTAATTAGCCAGCCGGGTGCATAGATAATTAATGAGAATCATGATTAATGACTGTACAGTATGCATGGCTAAGGCGGAACGCAACTCAGTGATAAGGCGGAAAGAGAAGGAGGAGGATCACTGGCTAGTCACCCTCTGCTGGGTGCCCGGCGTGTGTCTTTCTGTGTGTGTGTGTTGTGCAGAATGTTTTCTTAAGTTTGTGTATCTGAGCGATGTGTGTTTGTGTGTTGCCAGGCATGGGCATCGATGCCAGTGTGAGTTAGCAGGCATGGCAGTCGGTAGGCCTAATAACAGACTGCAGCAGGTCAGGGGGGCATTTAACACTTCTAAACACACTGGCAGAGCTGCCCACTGATGCCAGATCAGAAGGAAGACCTCACATGCAGATCAACAGTGGAGTGAGCGACAACAGAATTGATCTCTTGTTGTTCTGCATTCTTTCTTGGATTGAGTGGTTTCTTTTTTTTTGACACTTCAAAAACTGTCCTCAAGTTGTATTCGTCTTTAATCAAGTCCTTCAAATGACACTTTTCTTGAACAAGTTCTAAAATCCGTCAGTTCAGCAAGGTTATTTTTTCAAATGTTTTCCAACATTTTTTTTTTTATATTTTGCTTTTTCTTTTGAAAATCAGCTCTTGTTTTTGTTGGTCCTTATGCAACAATATTTCTTTTTCAATACATCCGCTAAAAAAATGTTTTTTCAGCCAGAAAAAGGATTAAATTTTCTTATTGTTTTGGCAGATGGCAGAAAGTTTAAGGACCCAGTTGAGATAGAAATTATGAAATGAAATGGCTATTATTAAACAGTGGAGTTTATTTACTTTAAAATAAACAGAAAAAAAGCTAATGCTTTAAGTCCATTTAAAATGGAAAATTTACTTCAATTCGTAAATTCCAAAGGCTGATAGAGATAATGTGATATGATCAAAAGCTCTGGAACAATTACTTAATGGACCTTGTGGCGAGATTATTTTGCAGAAGAAACTATGTTTATTATTTGAATCATGAATAAACAGAAAATGAATCTGCAACCATTCTGATAAGGAATTAATCTTTCATTAATTGCGTATTATGAATAAAGGCTGAACAGTTGCTGGCTTCAGCTTCTTAAATGTGGGGATTTTCTCGTTTCTGTTTTATGTCACTGTAAAGTTATTATCTTTGGGTTTTTGGACTGTTTGTGTTGAAATAAGCAATCTGAAGACATTATCTTTAATAGACTAAATGTTAATCAACAATAAAATAATCCCTAATTACAGTCATACTAATATAATATAAAAATTCTGTTGAGCAACACTCAGTCCTTAAAGTGGAGATCCAAGGTTGATGAGGCCATAGGACAGTTTCCCACTGAGTGGATATAAGATATTACATTAGTTAAGCTAATGGCATAAACATGGAATGTGCATATTAAGTAGTTTCTTAATTTTATCTTGAATTCCCTGCCAGTGTGGGGTCAGACTGGATGACTAAATTAAATTAATTTGCAGTTAATTAATTTACTGTCCAGATAGAATTCTTTTGATTCTTATTGAGTTAAGAGACTACACTGAGTTCATCCTACAGACTTTCTAAGTGAGAGGAGAACGGCTCCAGCACAGGATTTAGTTCCAAATTGGAAATTTAGTTTCCAATTCTGCGACAAAGATAGATACAAAGATGAGAAAGAATGCACATAACAAACAAAAAGTCAAGCCACGACAGCAGATGACGCCCAGTGTTTATCTGTAATTTGTTCCCTGTGAATTCAAACTCTGCAGTGACATCACAGCCTGTGGCAAGAGGTGGTTTGACCGCTGACCGCGCACACAATCGAGGCTTTGACCTCTCATTGGTGCAACCTGCAACTTATGATACTATCTCACCCAATAAGGCAATGGCTTGGGAACAAGCTGGGAGGGGGTTAGAGGGGTGAAATACCACTGCACGGTTGTGTGTGTGTGTGTGTGTGTTAATCTGCTTTGTCTGGCAGGATGCACCATCAGCACTCAAGCGTGACCCTTAACCTCTAACCTCAAATAAGGGAGGTTGGGGTGTGGAGGTCCCCCCCTTGCACCCCACCTCCCCCTCCCCTCCTGACGCCCATTAACACAGAGCTGGAGCATTTTAGATCAATGGCATGCAGAGGGAGAGGAATCGTGTTTAAGAGTGTGTGTGCACATGTGGCAGTGGGGGGGGGGGGGGGGGGCGGGGGGGGAAGTTGGGGGGGCGGGGGGGGGGGGCGGGGGGGGGGGGGGGAGCGGGGGGGGGGGGGGGGGGGGTGCGGGAGGGTGGCCGCAGAGCGG
>JAPZDV010000016.1:4599394-4631165 GCA_029814665.1 Acanthurus lineatus
TTCACTTTATACACACCCTCTTCCCGTTTGGTTGTTTCGTTTTTGTCTCTGGTGTTGTGCCCGCTGGGGTGGGGGGGGGGGGGGGGGGCTGCAATATTGTGGAGGACGGAGATGAGAAGCGAGTGAAGAGGAGGAGACGTGAGGAACAGTGTGTAGTGTACTTTCTTCTCTCTCCTCTCCTTCTCTGTGATGAGGAGACAAATAGCTATTGTCATCTCAGAGATGCTGGAAAAGCAGCTCGCGCTCACGCTCCCTTTGTCTTCCGGCTCTGTGTTTGAGAAGGGATGACAAAGGCTATTTTCATGCTCTGCGTCTGTCTCCGTCGCCTCCTCCTTCTTTTTTTTCTCCTCTCACTTTTTAAACCTCCATCCTCCTGGCTGCCCTCCTCTCCTCTCCTTTCTTTCTTCCCTCCCTCTCTCTCTCTCTCTCTCACGCTGAGCCTGCCATCTCTTTAGTCATGCCTTAGCTTTTTTTCCTTTCTTTCTCCCTTTTCCCCCGCTATGTCACCGCGTCCTTGCCTTCAAACCTTCGCTCCTACATCTCCCCGCCATCCATCCATCTCTCCCCCCTTGTTTTCCCTCCATTCGTCCTTTCACCTGCCACACTCCTCTGCCGGGGGTCGGCCTAATTATTCCTCGCTCATCTTTTTTTTCCCTGTCTCTCCCTTCATTTTCTCAACCATCACTCCCTGAGACACGCACCTGTAACTCAGCGTGACATCTCACAGTCTTCAATCCATCCTTCCTTCTGTTCATGACTCTCTTCTCCCTGCTCTGCATCTCTCTGTTTTCCCTCTCCCCCTCAATTTCCAGCCTATTTTTCACTCTTGCACAAACTTACGTAAGTATTGAACTCTTTGCGTTTTTCCTCTAATTCCACGTTTGCTCTCTTTTCCTGTGCTCGCTCTGTTTTTCCTCCCCGTATCTGATGTTGCACCTGTTTATGCGCCCGCTCCCTCTTTTTCTCGCCATCTTCCTCTCACTTTTAGCTGTCAATCAGCGAGTCACTAAGGTTTCTTTTTTCTGCCAAGAACATAAACATGCACCCAATTTGAACCAGTTGCACTCAATCCAATTTCTCCCTTTGAAGAAAGGAAAGTGTTGCAATCCAGAGATTTGGGAGGCTGTAGAGGGAGATGTTCAGGGGGAAGCAGACAGGAGGAAAACTATTTTTCTATCCTCCTCTTTCGCCGTCTCATTCTTTCCTTCTCTCATTGTCAGCCAGTGGTCTCTCTGGAGTTCCCTCGAAACAAAGGGAGGAATAAAACAGTATTTTTAGCCCCTTTCATTTTTCATTACCATAATGATTTGGGCTTTGTAGAATCTTTTCATGTATATTTGACTGTGTGTGTGTGTTTCTGTTTGTGTGGGCTCAACAGGGTGTGCAGGGTATTTCTTTTTGCTGCACTGCCGCTCTCTCCACTCGGGAGCCCAGAGGTTGAAAAAGACAGCAGGCACACAAACACACACACACCCAGCAAATCAGTCATACTCATCCCCAGCCGTGCCTCCTGTCTATTTATTCCTCGATTCATCCGATTCTTTATTTATTTTACACGCTGCTTCCTAATGCAAATAGGTTTGTCTGCTCCCTGCCGAACTGTGGGAGCAGCATGGGATCCGGAGTGTGTGTTTCTGCGTGTGTGTGTGCACAAGCGAGTAAGTGAATCCGTGTGCATGTGGGAGGATGGGTGAGAGTTTATTTGTGTGTGTGTGTGCGTGTTTGTGTGTGTGTCTGTGGGACCCAGTGAGTAATAGAGCCAAAGTCCTTATCTGTCACCAGAGAGCTGCCTGGCTCTCTCTCAGCTGTCAATCATCCAGCCCTAGAGACAAACACTCTGCTTCAAACACTATGAGAGGCAGAGAGAGGGAGAATGAGGGATGGATGAGGTAAAAAGAGAAGAGCAGGGGGGGAGGCGTCAAGAGAAGGAGCAGAGAAGAGAAGGAGGGATAAGAAAAAGATGTAAAAAGAAGGGAAGGAGCGCAGTGAGGGGAGCAGGTGTGGAGGGACAGGAGGAGAGTGAAGGACAAAAGGATAGAAGTTGTGATAAAAGTGAGGGAGAAGGAGGGGACGAGGTGTTATTTCAACACCTCTGTTGTGTGTTCTTCAGGCCCCGCAGGTAAACGGGGAATGGAACTTTAAAACACTTCACCTGCATGAATTAGACAGGCCCCTTGAAAATACCCGGGCGACTTTTGAAAAAGCCACTCTTTACAAAGTAAAGTGGGAGAGAAGTGGCGAGATACGCGCACGGACGCGCTGAAGCACACACCCACACACGGCCATGCGCTCTCACACTCACACACACACACACACATTCTGGCAGAGCTATCAGCACTGAAATATTGGCATGACACACTTCAATATCCTGACGGGAGTGAATAGGATTTTTGATGACCTGGAGGCTTTTTCTTTAAGCATGTTTGTGTGCAGGCATGTGTGTGCGTGCGCCTGTGCGTGTGCCTGTGATTGCGCTTATGTGTGTCTGTTTGCAATTGAGGCTAGCCGTCAGCTAGACCCAGACCCTGCCTGTCCTACTTTCATGGACGCATTCCTCCCCACCCGACTGTTCAGACTCTCTGCTCATTCAGCGGGCTAACTGTTGATTTTACCGCGGGGCTCCACAACCCCTGGGTCGAGCCGGGACTGCCGCTCCAGCGCTTTCCCTTAAGCCCTTAAAGCTTCCTTCAGCCGAGAACGGGGAGGAGGCTTTGGCGTGGGGGGTGGGGGGGTGGGAGGGGGTGTTGGGAGGCTAGAGAGCCAAAGAGGAGGGAAGAAAGAAAGGGAGCAGCAAAGGGTTTGAGCCCCAAATCGCTTCAAGATGCGTTCCACTGGAGTCGGAGTAGCTGAGTCTGGGAGTCGGGTGGTGCTGTTCAGAGCCTGTGGGGAAACCGAATGCAAGCCAGGTTCCCATTTCAAATGGTGGATTAAGCACTGCTGCAGATACACAAGGCCCCTGTTGGGATACGCATAGCAAAAACACACACATATCTATGGACATATATTATTAAAAAGGAGACCCCCTTTTGAGAATAAGAAATTCTCTCGCCATAAACTAACTCTGTCCTCACAACTATTTTTTATTTTTTAACAATCCCAAATTTTGGCACTTGAGAGATTAATATAACATTTTGGCAAAATTTTCTATTTTCTGTCTTGAGGAGGGTAAGATAGGAAAGTCAATATTATTGTCATATATGCACAGTAAATATAAACCTGTAACCTGGACTAGCTTAACCTAACAAAATAAAGGAAACAAGAAAAAAACAGCCTGCAAAGTTCAAATAATTGCCCACCAGAATTTCTAAAATTATGTTAAGAATTTACAATAAAACTAAAGTATGTTATCAATATTGTTATATCTGTTGTTGGTGTTGCTGTTGTCAACCTTGTGGTGTCAACTTAGATGCATGGAAATTGAGGCTCTGAGCAGTTTTTTTTTCCAATTTTGGACATACAAAGCTGCTTTCAGTCTTTATGCTAAGCTAATCTAGCCATGTCCTAGCTGTAGCTTCATATTTTGTTTAAAAATGAAAGAGTTGTATCTTTTTTTAAATCTAAGTCTGGTCAAGAAAGCATACAATCATACATCCTTAGCTGTCAAACTATCTCGTTTTGCTATTAAACTCCACCTCACACCTTAAATAAAACATCCACCAAAGTTATCTCAGTTCACAAAAATGTTGTCTCTTTTAAAAGCTTAAACAGTGTTCTGTAGTTTTAATCAACAAAAAAAACAATTGATTACACTCTTCTACTATTCTTCTATTTTTTTCTACGAAGTCTCAGTCTATCCAAACCTACTATATGTTTTCCTCTGTGCCATAGAGCTCCGCTGTTGTCTGTTGAAACACATCAGTGAGCCACATGGTCGGACTGGATGACATTGTTTCTTCCTTTTAAAGCTCATAAGCTCTGTAGCTTATTTTGAGACAATCCTGCATATATTTGTCTTGCTACTGGAAATTCAACTTGTGTATTAATCAGGAATTAAAAATAGTCCAAAAATGCACTCTTTCCTCGTGTGTCAGTAACAACAGCTGCTCCTGGAAACGATCAAGCCTATTTTTTTACAAAACAAAACTGTATGTTTGTGAATGCTTTCAGTTGGATCATGGAGCTGATCGGATAAGGCAGGGGAGTGGGAATGTTTTAGCTGGAAAGACAAACACATAGTTGCTTTTGTTTTGTTTTTTTTTCCTGAAATTTGTTGACTTAAGGAAAAGTAAAGAACAACCTCAGCCAGATTTTGTAAGGTAGACTTCACATACAAACAAACATGGATACACCACTTGCTTTTTCGCTCACACTCTCAGAAGCTCGGTCAAAACAAAGATAAGTCCCAGGAGCCCTGCATTCTTGGTGGCCCCCTAGGGACCCCCTATGGATTACACTGCTCTCCTGACACCATGGCCTGACTGGGCTTAAGTTGAGTTGCCTATAGCTAAAGTTTCAGACTCCCTGCACCCCGTGGCCTCTGCAGAGCAAAGTTGAGCCTCCACACACACATACAACTGGTCCGCCCAGGTCATGGATGGGGGAGAGGGGACCCTCTGGAGCACGCCTGCATGCATGACCGCATGTGGATGCACTCAAACACACATACATGCAGCTTTGGAAATGTAGGTGACCCACACTGTGGCAGGTCAGCGTCTCACCTCACTCCTTCACTCCCAGAGGGACGACTCTTGGTCGGTTCTCTTTCTGTGTGTGTCTACACATGTGTGTGTGTGTGTGCTCATGTGTGTGTGAAGCATTGAGAATGAGAGCCATTGCATGCATTATAACCCTCATTCCTCCAGAGCCCTTGGTGACCTAATTAAATTAGTGAGGTGGTTGGAGCGAATGACTTGAAACTCAAAGACTTTTCACACACCAGGCATAAACACCAGCTGCCACCCTCCATGTATGTGTGTGTATATATGTCATCATAAGCTATATACTTAAACACACTAAAGACCTCACTGGGAGTTTTAGGGGGTCTGTATCATGTGTCTGTGTCTGTGTGTGTGTGTGTGTGTGTGTGTGTGTGTTTCTCAAGGGTCTCCTTTAGCCTCTGGTGAGCAGTTCACATGCGTAGGTGTATCCATTTGTGAACTGGCGGGGGCTCTCAATCTCTTCCTCTCTCTCTCTTACACACACACACACGTGCATGCACACACACGGAGCTGTCAGGACCTGCAGTGCTCTATCACCACACACCTCCACCAGACCACCTTAATGGGACCAATCCAGACTGCTGCAAATCATCCAGAGTACATGCTGAAAATGGGGAAAGAGGGAGGGAGGGCAGGTGAGAGGAAAAGAGACACAGAAGCAGGAAGAAATGGTGGTTAGAGAGGGTTCAGGCGTTAGGACAGAAAAAAGAAAGAAATTGGGAACAGCGCGGCCATGAGGAAGGTCGTCAAAAGTAGCATATTTGGTTTGTATGATCGCCCAGAGGAACGGTTCGCTCTCACTGTGGAACAATTCCTTCCACTGTGGCTTTACGGCTGCTGGTTAGTGCATGTCATCATGTTCATTTTCAGACGGAAGCGTGAAATACTGCCCACGTTAGGCAAAACTGTAGAAAATCCTGAAATGTTCGCAGAGAAAAACAACATGCCACAGTTTAGCCCTCGGTAGGAACATAACACACAACAATTTCGACAGACGATTACATAAAGGAAATAAATGAGACACATTTTCTGGTTCCAGCTTGTCAAAAGTCAGTTTTTCATGTCACTTTTGAGTGTTTGATGTTATTGTAATTAAATATTTGAAATACTGAATATGGAAAAACATTTTAAGGTTTAGATTGTGGCTATGTGAAGATGAAGGAGATTTAGATTGACATTTGTTTAACTGCTGCAAACTTTACTGACTAAAAGATTTTAAAAAATCAGCAGTTTGATTTGAATTGGAGAAAAACCTTTGACTCTTGATTTCATGATCAACATATACTTTGTTCTTTAAAAAAACTTGTATCTTTTATCTTTAAATTTAATGATTTGGAAAATGTTAAATAAATTGAATATAGTATTCTTCAAAATGTATTTTTTAAGTTCAATAAAACACTCAATGACAAATAAATTTCATAAAGCTAAAAACATCTATTTTTTTTAAATCCTAAAAACTGATTTAGAGATTCTTGGTTTTCACAGACAGACTTTATTCAGTCAATACAAGATACCGAACAAAAATGTGAAGTAATATGCGTGAGAACAAAGTAAAAAAAATGTAATACAAAATGTAATACAAAGCAAAACTTTAATGGTAATACAAAATGAATATTAATATTAAACAAATTCAGACATTACTCTGTTAAAGCAAGTAAATTTAATACGCTGACATTTAAAAGCATGTTTCCAAAAAGGCCCCAAGGGTACCATAGTGTGGTTTTTAAAGTGCATTGCAAATGAACATATAATTATTGAACCAATTTTTCTGTCCCATTTTTCTGGCTAATAGTTATATGTGGAGGTTTTTTGCATTATTCAATTTCAGTACAGCTAAAGTGTTTTTTGAACAAACTAAAGTCACAGAAAAACCTGCGAACAAGTGAGTTGACGTTTGGCTGCAGAGAAAAGAAAGACAGGAATGAAGGAAGGTATAGAGAGGTGGAGGAATGAGAAATAGAGCAGGGGGGCGGCTGGGTGAGACACGGGAGATTGAATATGGAGCACTGTCTAGAACTCACTTCTAGCGAATGTTTGGAGGAGTCAAAAGAAGCAGAAAAGAAAAGTTCTTAGCTGGAGATGCCGCTTGAAACTTTGAAAGAAAAAAAAAACAGGAACAAGGATGCAAATGAGAAAGAGATGAGGAGAAAAAGAGAGAGGGAGATGTTTGCTTGAGAAAAGTTTCTGTTGACCTGAATATAGCTGCGTTGTTCGGCTTTGTTCAAAGAGGACAAGGAGTCTTTCTCCATAGTTGGTTAGTTAGTTCTAGTTTCTCTTCATGCAGCTACAAGTTTCATCTTAATGTGATACGCTCATCTGCTGCATTGTATCATATGGAAAGTATTGAACACAGCAGGAGTGCAGCAACAAAGGACGTGAAGGGTGCGGTGTGTGTGTGTATGAGTGTGTGTGTGTGTGTGTTTATAGGACAGACAAACACAGTGTGTGTCTCTGCGTGTGTGTGCATGCTCTGTGCAAACTCCAAGGCATCCAGTGTGCCTCCATCCCGTGTCTCTGTGGTTCTGCTGGGTGTGATATGTACTGGATGTGACACCGACGCTGCAGCATTCTGGACCGCCTCCGGACAGGCGGATGAGTGTGTGTGTGTGTGTGTCTGTGTGTGTGATGACAAGGACACAGTTACCTTCAAAGTCCCATGATGCCAACTAACTATTCAAACATGGCTCTGCATCTCTACCTGCTGACTGCAACCTCTCTTCTCTCTCTCTCTCTCTGTTCTTAACATAATCAGTATCTCTCTTCCTTTCTCTCCACCAGCTCTTTCCCTCTCTTTTTCCCTCCCTTGCTCACCATATGGAAACTATTACCGCCGTTGTCGTTTCTCACCACCAACATTCCTGAGGGCTTTTCAGCGCTCACTGACTTTACATCAACCTTGTGCTCCTCTCTCCTTGTTCACACTGCTCTTCATAGTCGGCTTAGCCCTTGTTCTTTCTCTCCTCTTTTTTTTTTTTATTTAACCCTTGAGAATCCAGCTTTCCTCTTTTATTGCCAAATACTGTGTAGCTATAAAGCTGTGGAATTTTTTTCCAGTTAGTAGTTGTAACAGACTGACAAGCAACATTTAAATATTATTTCCTTTACCTTATTATTTTTAATGATAATTATACATCGAAAATTGACTCTCCTGTCAGCTCTGTTTTTGTCTCCATCAGCTCATGGAGGAAATTTTCTACTTTTAGCTGCTACATACTCGATTATGTTCACTAATATAACACTTGTTCAACACTTGTTCATTAATCAGAGCTTTTTTTGAAAAGAAAAAAAAAGTTGCTTGGGCTGGAAATGAGGTTTGTGAGAGCAAAGTTTGTGGGCCGGAAAGCCAAAGCATTGAGTTAAAACATACTCAAAGGCTCTGCGGAGCTGAGAAGTGCAGAGTTGTGAATCATTCATCACAAAGCAATTCATAATCATTTGATTGTCTCTTCAAAAAGCGTTGATTAATGCAGATTTAAGGTGTAATAAATCAAAAAATGTTCTTATACTGTCATAGAAGCTTTTCATTGAGGCTGCTGTGTGTGACATTTCAGACCCAAGACTGTTTTATTAAAATGTTTTTGTATGACTGCACCATTCCATCAAATGGTAATATTCCTCATGTTTTGTGCATCATTTTACACACATTTTCTTCCATATTCAGCCTCACATATTTGGCATGTCTGGAAACTCTGGGATTTCAACTTCAATTTGAACTGAAGCTCAGGGGGTTTGAGCAGTGATTGGCTGCACGGCAGAACTTTCACGCTAACTGACCCACAGGTGGAACAGTGGGGTCAAAGAGGACGAGCTTGTTTTGCAATACAGGAGGAAACTGATCAAAATTTGCTGTTTGCATCTAGACAATTAAGCTAAATTGATGTTAATTTACAAAACAAAAGTTCTTGGCAGGAAAGCCACCTTGTACCTTTCTCTCTCCCTCTCCTTAGCCTCGTCGAACTCACATCCATTCCGCTGTTTCATCCATAATAGAAATGTTCAGAGATATCTGGGCCATGCCTTCTAGAGAGACTCAAACGCTCATCAATTTACATTATAGCTCTCTCTTTCCCCCCTCTCTGTCTCTTCCTTACCCCTCTCGGTCTCCTTCCATCTCGTACAAATGTATCTCTATCTCTCTCCAGCTCTATACACACAGTCAAAGACCACTTTCTGCAGCTCTTCTCCAGGGTATATGGTTCTTTAATGAAGACAGTAATAATGATTATGGATATTTTAAAACGGTCCGTCTGCCCTGTGCGCTGATGGAAGCTGCAGTGTCTGCATGCAAAAGGTCCTTTCAGATGATGCAGGATTTCTAATAACTAGATGGAGATCATTGATTAATAATTTAGGTGATAAATACTGTGTCAAAAATAATACAGGAATTATGTAATTTCCTTTAACCAGAGTGTAAGGCTGTAGTGGGGATCTGAAGTAATTGATGCATTTTAATTGACAATTTACTACTTTTAGACTGATTTATAACTAGATAATTATACACAACATGATCATAGTATTAATTTAGTCATATTTTGTAAGACAACCTTGCATACCGATAGTGGTAGTTGATAATAGATTTTTTTGATGTAAGGCCTTAAGTTCAACTTGCAAAATGGGCTTCAAACAGGCTTGTACCAGCACTGAAAAAGTCCTTTTTTCAATTACAGAACGGATCAAATATGAGGTCAAGATGAAAGAACACAACATGAGTAAAATTTAAAAGCTCCTGAATCTTTTATTGTAAACTATCAGATGAAGCAGGAGGCAGAAGATGTGAGTGAGACGTGCAGAGCACAACAGGTCAATTTAATGAAGCTGCTGTTCCTACAAATACTGCATCAGTGACAGATTGTACATTAAGTGAATTCATGTTTTATATACTCCCGACCATATGTTTTACATTATATATAGTTGGTGTTTCTGGGTTACACAGCATACGGGGGTACTGATTGCAACAGCAGAACAGTGGAAAATGATAGCCGCTGCAGTCCCTTCCCCGTGTGGTGCTCTGCAAAAAGTCTCTATCGTAACAAGTGATTTAATCCAGTGCTGAGGCTTGAAATAATATTTTTCTTCAAGTAGGTAAAACAGTCTGTCAGTAGAGTGAGATCACTTTACATTTCCAAATCATTTGAATCATTTTCTTCATACCAAAGGAGTTATTTTTTACTCTTTCAATACTTCAACTTTTGTCTGAAAGGAAATTCATTAGAGCCAATGAACGTGCGTTGGAATAAAGTTAACTTCGGTGCAGAGTGACTGAAATTTTCATTTCAAAAGTCAAGTTTAGATTCCATGTGGGCTTTAAATGACATGTTTAAAATGGACCCTTTTCTGCGGTGTGTGTGCAAGTGTGTTTTGCTCGTTGTGGCATTCTTTGAAAAGCCCCACTCCAGCAAATGAGACCCAGTGGATTTACTTTAGACAGCTACTAGATGGCCTGCAGGTGTTGCAGCTCAGCGGGTGTGTGTGCATGCACGCCAGACCTATTGAGTGTGTATTCCTCCTGTAGCCGATCAGTTTGCTACTCTTTAGTGTGCGTGCTCCCCTGCAGTGCGTCTGACAGTGTGTGTACATTAAAGTGTGTGGGGGGGGGGCACTCACCGCGCCCGTGTGTGTGATTACACTGTGTATACTATGAGATTAGTGCAGACAGCTTTATGCGCAGTGCCTGCTATAAATCTCCCCCCCGCCAAAGAACCAAATACCGCCATCGTTTATTATTCCCTAATAGATTGGTCCTTTGCTGTCTCTCCTTGGCTTCGCACTTGCACCAGGTTGTGGTTAACTCAAGGACAACCCCCCCCCACCCCACACAGAGGATGGCAGAGGTCAAAGTTGATGTGGTGTTTTGAGTAAATCCACCACACTGATTTCATTTTCGTTTATTTTGTCCTCTCTGCCAACTTCAGTGTCCTTCCCCCCCTCCCTTTTCTTCATCACCTTCTGTCGGCTCTTTGCACCAGGGTTTATTATTTTTCCACATTATGTTCTCTTGCAATCTGTCCAACTTCTTGCTCTCTCTTTGTCCTTATGTGTTTGTTTTGATGCTTTATCACTTTGAATCCCACCTCTCTCTTTTTGTCTTGCACCTCATTCACTACATCTCTGCATCTTTTAAGGGGGGGGGGGGTTTCTTCCACAGACTTGCCGCTTACACTAGTCTGTCCTCTTTGACCCCGCCTCCCCTTCATATTCTCAAGTTCGCACAGACATACACTCTAGCACACACACTCTCACACACACACAGCCTCTTGTCTCCTCCTGCCGGCTGCACCTGTGTGCCCGGCTTTGGTCCGGACACGGCTCGGGTTGCTGCTGTGGAATCTGGGAAATGTTCGAGCTGTCCGATACGTCGCCTAAAGCAGGTACAACTGCAGACAAAGTGAGGATGGACAAGAGAAAAGACAGAAACACACACAGACACACACACACAAGAACAAACAAAAAAAGCACACACATTATTCAGGATGCCATTGGTGACTTTTAAACGTCTTACATAACTTTAGTTCACATTGCGTTCATAGATTGTTTTTTAACTTTCTCGTAGCGGTTTAAAATTTAAAAACTCATAAGTTGTTAACTGCATTTAAAGAGTGAGAGTGGAGTAATAGAGTTGGTGGGGGGAGGAGGTGAAAGGCAGGACGTGTAAGAGGTCGGAGGGGGGGTCAGGGAGACTGACACTTGAGTCTTCTCAGCTCAGCTAAGGGGTCGTGGCGGGGCGACGCTTGGGTTGAGAAAATGATGTTTCTGCCCTCATAAAAGAGCCGCAGAGCAGACAAGAGAGGAGAGCCTCCCCCTCCCCCACTAATTCCACTCCCTTCATCCCTCTTCTTCTTCTTCCTCCTCCACCTCCTCCTCCTTCTCCTAACCCCCTCCTCAGTGTCACCTCTGGCCCACTCCAACCCCCCACGCCATGTTTCAAAGTGTGGCCACATGAATGGCTCTATTGTTCACGGCTGAGAAAAAGGGAAGGAGAGAGAGGGAGAGAGTGGACAGCAAAGGAGATGAGGGAGAGAGAGAGAGAGAGAGAGAGAGAGGAGAGGGAAAAAAAACAGACAGTTGGAGACAGAGAAAGTGTCTCTCAGACCAAAATGTGGCCAGTAAGAAAAAAGAGTAAAGAGAAAATGTAATGTTGCTCAGGGCTGTGTCTGAGTTGGATGATTTATTTAGATGTGGTCACAGATGAACTCCATAAAGCCGTTTATAAGTTCACCTCACTTCACTCTATCCCTTCTCTTTTCTGCTCTTCTCCACTGGAAGTGCGTTTCACAGCATCGCTGCAGCTCTGACTGTGAGATTCACAAGGCTCGCAAACTGTCACCGGACTTTTAAGGTGGATTTAATACATCCAGTTACAGAGAAAAACTGAGGAGTGATTGTATATCACCATGGTTGCTGTTTAAATGCAGCCCAGGTTTGTCGTCTCTGAGGACAGAGGAAAGAGTGAATTCTGAAATAAATAGCACAATCTTTTTGCTCTACCACATGATGGTGCAAGGATAAGGTCTCTATGTCCCATCCTATTTACAGTCCACACACACTATAATTCACTCACACACACTAGGTTAACAGGGGTTACCTCTGCAAATGTGACACCATGAACATGTAGCCTATCAGAAAATTGAGTTCTGTGGTTGGAATGCGCAGGAATTCACCATCAGTTTCTATCTTTCTGTCTACCCTCTCTTTCTCTAAACCTCTTTTTTGTCTTTTTCTCCTTCTCTTGATATGTATTTTTAAGTCTTTTCCTTCTGTGGTGTGTTTCCTCTTTGTCTCTGTGTTTCCTTTCTGCTTGTTCACCACATTTCTTTGTTGTAGCTACATACCTTGCCTGACATGTTCAATATTTTCCACTCCCCTCCCTCCCTCTCTCTCTCTCACTTCACTGATTTCTCCCTCTTTCTTCCTTTCTTTTTCGAGCACTGCACCTGCCCAGTGGCATTTTACCTTAACACTCATACCATCCTCTGTGTGTGTGTGTGTCAGTATGCGTATGTGTGTGTGTATGTGTGTGTTTGCTCTGCCATTCTGCAATGCAGCTCGACTGTGACTCAGGGTACCATCAGATACCACTCGCAGAATGCGTCATGCAGGAAGCAAAAGGTGATGGTTTTTAGAAGAGTGTGTGTGCATGTATGTCAGTATGTGTGTGTGTGTGTTTCAGTATTCATGTTTAGGAAAAACTAAACCTGTGTGTTTGGATGTGGGTGGATGTGTTTGGGCAAACCTTTTGTGTTTAGCAGTAGGGCATTTGTATGGGCGTCTGTGTGTGTGTGTTTGAGTGTGTTTGTGTGTGTGTGTGTGTGTGTGTGTGTGTGTTGAATAGATTTTTCTGTTTAGGCTTTGCTTCAGAAGCCTCAGGAACCACCGCCATGTTTACAGTTCATACTCTATAAATAGTGTGAGTGCATGTGCTCTCCTGTTTGAGGCCAACAGGAAGGTGAAATATGTGTGTCTAAGTGTTGAGTGAAGCTAAGTGCCTACCTCTCCGGTCTAAGTATTGGCTGATAACCCCGAGTGACCTGAGTAATGAGAAGTGGAATAGTGGCTTCCCAGCAGGCCTCTGGGCCCGCCTGAGCTAAAACTCCTCCAACATTCAGTCTGCTTTTTCAAGTTTCCCTTCGGTGTACGCCGCCAGCCAAACACGCCAACGGATAAAGCTTACATCTCCATTTACAGCAGGTGTAAGGCCGTTAGCTCATGGTGCTAAAAAACAGATGTAGCCTGGACAAAAGAGAAGGATGTGGTCAGAAAGATCCAGGTTAAAAAAGGAGCCAAAATACATCTTTCAGGCTTTCTAGGGAAGCTAATAATTTTTCTTGTGTAAGCATAGTGTTGTCATTTATTCCATAACTTTAGAGAACAAGTAAAATGTGGTCCACCAACACTAAAATTCCTGTCTATCAAACTTGGTTCTAAGAAAAACCTGTTTTGTGTCCTTTCGATGTCTGTTTGTAGCCCTGCTAATGACGTAGCTCCATGAATGGTCAGCTAATGTTGTTTTATTGACCAGTTTTTTTTGGTTTTTGAGCAAATACCTTCGAAATTAATGACACTCCGTTAGGCTTCAGCTGATCTTTGTTTTTTAGGAGCTAACATCATGCTTATGCTAGCATGATAACATGCTAAATTAAGATAATAAAAGTGACAAAAAACATGTTAACCTGCTAAACAAAAATAGGTCAATGTTTGCATCCTGATGTTAGCAGTTTAGCTTAGAGCACCAATGTGCCGGAGTATGTCTTCGATCTCATAGAGCTGTTAGCGTAGCTGGGGACTCGCACTGTGTTTGACTGTCATTCAAGACAGAAGTTGTGAAATTGGGTTGTACGCTTAATTTGCAAGGGAATACATTTAGGGTGGACACCAGGTGAGAATATGTGGAGCCAAAAATTAAATGAATCTGATGATGTGGGAATAAAAACACAGATGATCTAATACTCGGAAAGTTGTCAAGCTTCAGATTAGCAAGATTTATTTAGACAGTTAAATGAGGCTCATTTTGCTCTTATTTTCCGTCAATATGTGGGAGAGATTTGTCTTTTATGTCCAAATGTTTTGGCAGTTTGGCAAGTTTTGGCATTCCACCGATTTTTACACATGAGGATCAGTTTACTTCAAATGGTTAGTAATACACGGGCTGTGAAAACATTTTAACGTCTGTTGTGGCTTTGGAGGGAGATTTCTAAAGTCTGTTTAAATAACCCTGATTATGTCATAATGATGTCATCCAGGTTATCCTAACTTATGCTGGGAGACCTTAATTTTTTTATAGAAAGCCTGTGTTTTAAGTGGGAAAGTAGAGTTTCACACTTGGGGCTTTTAGCAGAGAGAAAGGTTTTAATATGAATGTTAAAGTATTATTATAAGGTGCATTGTGGGAAATGTAGGATTTGTAGGTCAGTTGTTTTTTTAATCATAGGACTTCAAGCCAAGATATCTCAGGCTCTGTTGTTTTGGTTTTAGAGTAGCCTATTTGATGCACAGAAATATAACCAATGAGAGACATAAAAAGAAAGATGTGTATCCAGAGTTACAATAAAAATCAACTTGTCCGGCTTTGTTACTATCATATACAATAGATAATTAATTTGAATTAATTTTTAAGAGCCTCTAAGAGAAAGCCAGCAAGAAAATAGTAAATGTTTATTGGACAAATTAAATTGTAAATTGTTCCTAATTTGGCATTATAATTATTTTATTTCGTCTCTCTCGCATCACAGTTATGCAACGGAATTCTCATTCTGTTCATGCTTTGTGATCCTGTTATGTTTATTTTTTAATGGTCAAACAACTGTCTGACAGCAGAACAGAGAGAATAGTTAAGCAGGTTTGAGTGCAGACTCCCAATTGTTCACGTGGATTAGTTTGAAACAGAACAACATCTGAGTCAGAGGTATCAGAAAATAGGCTTCTTAACATTACAGGCATTTGCTTCCTCCTACTTCCACATCAAAGTGTCCCTTTAAAATTCTATGAGGATACTAACAGAAGAGAAAATCCAGCAAATCTCCTGCTCCTTTTTATCTTTTACTACCATAAACACTCTCCTTTCTTCTGTCAATAGTGACATTTGTTTTAACCTGAGATAAAGTCACGATAAGTGTGCATAGACTACTTTCTGGATTCCCACTGTTAGCCAGGCATGCTTGCAGCGTTAAAGTCATCATAGGCCCTAGGAGCTAAGTTGAGAATTCATAGTATTTGGCCTTATCAGCAGTAGATGCCCCTGTGCTGTGAAGGGAATGGCAGAGTTTGAGTCATTTATTGAGTTTATGCACCTCTGACTGCTGTGTTTCATGTTCTCTGCTCTGAAAAGACCTTTAGAAAGCTGTGCAGTCACAGTGAGCCTACCAGCCCTCAATACCGCAAAAACTTCTCATATCAGCTTATAATTGGCTTTTGACAAATTTTGGTTTTCACTGATTTGCAAAATTAACATGATGTATTTCTTTAAAACGTGCTCTATGTACAATCCAGGAAAGCCATTTAACAACATTAAGAACATTTAAATCAAAGCTGTTAACTAAAAACTATAATAAAATTCTGGTAACAGTGAAAAAACTATATTAAAGCCTTTTTTGGTTAAATGTAATCAAATTGTTGCATTAAAATCACTTCCGGCTGAAGGCCTCCCGTGGATGACAGGTGTCATATCATCAGTTAGTCTATAAACAAACAGACTGCACATCATTTATATCAGAAGTGGATGACAGGCTGACATCAAAACAGCCAATTAGCAAACTAATTAACTGTACATACCTGAGATTTGGCATGGTGGATTTGTTCTGCTGATCTGCAATGATGGCTGTCTGCCTTATTCTTCCTCTATGGACATGCTTCAGTTCTCACTTCCAGATATAAGAACTCGGGGAAAAAAGAAAAAGAAAAATGAGCTCTGTGAGCACGATTTGCATTGCAAAGAGTAAAAAAAGTAAACACTTTTTTTTTTTTGCACTTTCATTTCCCATGCACATTCATGTCTGCATACATTGCAAATCTTTTTGTTTACCTTTCAATATTTTTTTTCCAATATTTTTCATTTTGGATTCTGTGTAGCCTCAAGCAAACTCCAGGCTTTTATTTTAATGGCAGTATTACTCCTGAGGTTTGCTTTTGCATAAACTGGACAACCTAAACGCATGTTTATTCTCGAAATGTATAAGATATTGATCACTTAGATATATCTCTTAACTGAAAATCATTTCTGTGGGATAATTCACATAAATGAATCCTTTTCTAATAACTGCAATCCTTTATAGCTTTAGTGTTATTTTTCCTTTGTTGATCATCAGTTGGTGGGTGTATTTCCCCCTCTTTTTTCCTCCATCACCTTATGTGGTCAATAGAGGATTGTGTGAGCTTGTGCGGTAAAAATTTATTTTTGCAGTTGAGTGCACAGCAGTTTCCCTGTAAAAGCACCTGTTCCCTATGAAGGGAATGAAAATATGAAAGAAGTAGGAGAAATAAGCGAGGTAAAGGACCCATCTGTTACCCATTCAGAAGCAAGGACAGGTGGTTCTGAACTGGTTTTTATGGCTGTTGAAGGAAACAACGGACTTTAATTAATGAATCTCGGCTTTTCTCTTGCCTATGACTCATTTCTGTTTTGTAAACTCTCTTCTTTCGTCTCTCCAGGTTCAGGGATGATAAGGGCTACGTTCTGTACCCTCAGATCGGGGACCGGCTGGACCTCATCTGCCCTCCGCTGGACACCGCCAGGTCCACGCCAGAGTACGAGTTCTACAAGCTCTACCTCGTGTCGTCGCGGGAACAGGCAGACCGCTGCGAGGTGAGCGGCCCCCCCAACATCGTGCTGACGTGCGACGAGCCCACCCGAGAGCGTCGCTTCACCATCAAGTTCCAGGAGTTCTCACCCAACCTCTGGGGCCACGAGTTCAAGAGCATGCATGACTACTACATCATTGGTAAGTAAACGAACACTGGAGATTAGGGGATGGAGTGTGTGTGTGTGTTTATGTATGTGTGTGTTTTTGGGCATGTGTGTGTGCGTGTGTGTGTGTGTGTTCCTGGACATGTGTGTTGAGCTTTATTGCAGTGTGTGTTGGGCGTGATGGGGGAGATGTTATGATTGCATGGCTGATTTCTGATTGCGCCTGAGTGTGTTTGTTTATTTCAGTGATGATGGTGATGATTGGGCGGGTGTGTTTAGAGTAATTAGGTTTGAGAATTGTGTTTGATCCGGTCCGCGGGTGGATACAGTACAGAAGATACACTGCAAAAAATGACCAGAAGAGGCTGCAGATTTTGGCATATTTTTAAGGCGTTTTCTTCACATATAATCTTGATGTAACTTTTGGCTACTTGGCCAACTTTAACTATTTTAACTTGTTTGACATGATCTTGTTTGTTGGATTAAACACACTTACAGTAATTATTCTTTTTTAATGAAAGAAAAAATGACTTTCTCTTCTTTCATTTTTTGTAGTGTGTCCCCTTATTTGTCCTTCTCAGCCACTTGTGTGGGATTTTGTGTTTAGTAAAGTATGGTTACATTTGACACAAATGTGTGTGTGTGTCTTTCATTGGTATGTCTTTGTCCTCCTCAGTTGCTGTGCTGGCCTGAGGCCTGTTTATTGTTACTGCCAGCCTAGCGGTGACCGCAAATGGTGAAGCACAGTTTGTTTTGGTTTATTCAGAGGGTTTGTTTGGAGTTAGGCTGTATGAAGACCTGATGAGGTCATCAAGGCGAGCCAGGCCAAGCGTTTGTATCGGACGGAACAATCTGCAAGCAAAGGTCGAGTCAGCCGAAACCTGTGGGTTGTTTTGAAACACGGACCAAGTGCCAAGAGCATTCAGAGCTCACAATCGAAGCAATGCAGGCAACACACACAAAGCACATGCGCTCATGTGCGTGTATGCACACACACTCTTGTGCATGCACACACAAGTTTCCAATACAAACATAAGCACTGTAAAACCACCTCAGGAGTGAGAGAGTGAGCTGGATAGACAAAGAGAGAAAAAGAGAGAGGGAGAGGGAGAGAGAGAGAGAGAGACCCTGTTCGATTCCCATAGCTCTCCTCCCACGCACCTGCAAGCTCTATTCACTCAGGTGTGCAAATGCTCTTTTCACTTCTTTTCATCTGCGGGTAGAAAAATCCCCCCCAAAAAAGATGGAATGAGTGGAGCCAGGCAGAGGAGGAAGCTGGGACAGAGACGGAGAGACAGAAGCAAACAAAGAGAATAAGATCTCTCGAAGTCTGTGAAGTCCCTCATGTCCCTTTGTGTTTCGTATTTGTTTGCTGCTTTCAGCTGCGCTTGGTTTTCGCTATCAGTCCTCATACCTTGCGTCTTTGTGAGGAGAGGTGAGGCACTGGGCATATTTCTCCTGCACCCTTCATCATTATCAACATACAAGTATTTCTCCCAGATTAGATATGAGGGGCAGAGATAGCATGCAGAGGTGCAGTAGGCCAGTGTGTGTGTGTGTGTGTGTGTGTGTGTGTGTGTGTGTCTGGGTGCCAAGGGAACCTATGATACAGGAATTCTGGCCTGATAAGAAGTGAGGAAAATTAATGCAATCAGCTACCTGCTGAGACATGATTTAGTGACTGACAGATGTTGAACAGCAGATTCCAAACAGCAACATCAAATTATGGCTGCAAGAAAGTAAAACAGCTAAATTTAACTATTTCTATTATAATTAAAACATGCATCTCTTTCTAGAGCATGCCTCTTCACATATATGTTTCGTTGTGAAGTATAATGATTAAAGTCCACAATGAATTCAGTTCAAAACATTCACATAACTTTATTCAGATGGACTGTTATAAATATATGAGGTTGCCAAACTTTGGTGTTGTCCATACTCAAAATTCACACAACCCAAAATTCTAAAGAGCAAAACAAAAATACAGCGCCAGCCTAGAAGTGCAGAAACGTTCTGCTCCATCCATAATTCAGAAGTACAGTATAACACAACATATTTGAAGCGAGGCCAGGTTTACATGTTGTGTTTGTATTGTCCTGCTGCAGGAACTTTTTTGACTGTCATATTTCAAGCTGTCAGGTGATCAGCAGCATATCAGTGATGGATTATCACCACAAGCTCTCAACTTTCCTAGATTGTCTCCATCTTTTGCATTCAGCGAGATAGTTTTGAAGTGACCTGGGTTCAAAATTCTCATCTCACATGATTGGACAGATACCGATTATGCGTCAACACACCCAGTCGACTGCTTATTGCGCACAAAGCTAGTGGCAACTGCAGAAGTTCCATCAATAATTAATATATGTCTGTCTTAAACTTGTATTTTCTGATATTGCAGTAAAGTGGATGCAGGCATAAAACCCCTCGCGGAGATGTAACAAAAGGGGCCAAATGTGGCCCAGAGTCTTTATTTTGCCCACCCCTTTTCTGTACTCCCACCTGGCAACTGGATTGTCCAGAGATAGAAACACCTTTATCTCCACACACAGACCAGACTGATCGATTGACAGCCCCAGCCTAATCAATGACGACTGTAACACAAGGTCACACACATTCTCGCAGACACACAAACACACACACGTGTACGCACACATCTAAAAAGAGAGAGTTGGAGAGGTGAAGAGACAGCCGAGTAGCTGCTTGTAAAGAGCATTTGGTACTGATAACTTATTGATAACATCAGCAGATTGCTTGTGCACAGTGTGCAGTGTGTCTTTGATCATGTGCTCCTAATGAAGAATTGTATTCAGTCTCTCATCAGAGCTTCTATGTTTTTAATGAGGTTGTGAGAAAATTAATAAGCGTTAATCCTACTGCTCATTTAAAGCCACATATCTGCTTCAGCTTGTCCGTGCTAACTGGTTGGATTTTCATGCACACTGGACTCACTGTGGACTGGTCGGTTGCTGCATTAAGTTACAATATATGTATGTTTGTGCGTGTGTGTAAGGGCACTGATGTATGTGCAAGCCTCAGGGAAATCATGTTTTAATTAACCTATAGCACAGCCTGATTTAATTTCGCAGGCTGCAGACCATGCAGACACACACGGAAAGTGTGCGTGTGGTGATGCGGAGCAGTTAGATGGTGGAACAGCAGGAGGAACAAAATGCAGCGGAGGTTAATTTCAAAGTTAAATCCATTAGAGATTACCAGTAACTTGCTTAAAGTCCACTGGGTAATCAGTTTACTTTGCAGTTTGCCGCTATAGTGCACAGAGAGTGATACCAGAAACTCTAAAAGACTTTAGGAGTTGATTTAATTTCCACATCATGATTTGTGTTGGCACCATTTACAAGTGATATGATCATTTGTAGAGAAAATAACATTTGTATCTTGAGAAAATCTTGCAAATCAAGAAAAAACAAAGTTTCCTTTGTTTTTGCTGCCACTAATGCAGCCCAGATGCTACTGTTTTGTAATCAGATTACATGAATCCCATTAAATGTAATTCTCTACTTCCGTCTCCTGTGGAGAGGAGAGAAAGAGTGGGGAAATTGATTAGTTATACTTATTGATTGATGTTTTCATTCATAACATGAGGTCAGGGTTTATGTAACCCCATCTCCATCTTTCGCTCTCTCTCTCTCTCTGTTTCTTCCTGTGTTGTCTATGTCTCTCCACCCTTTGGTTTCTCCTCTCTCCTTCTTTCTGTCACCATTCAAATCCCACCACACACACACATGGACATGCTCTGCACATCAACCCCAAACCACAGATCAGGCCTTTCACTGCTTTTAATGAATCCTTTGAAAGCAGGCGTCAAGGCCACACACTTGTATGCATGCACAAGCGCACACATACACACACACATGCTCACACACATCCTAAATCTCAGTGATGTGGCTTTCTTAATGAGAATTGCTGGAGGAAACCATCTTGAGGCAGCAGATCTAGTTTACACGTGAGGGGAATTGAAGATTTGTGTAAAAATTGGTTCTGGATCAACAGATTACAAAGGCTCAGTTCACCCGAATGACATCAAAATTGCTAAATAAACAAATAATTTACTCCTTATGGGATCTAGCATAGCAGAAAGTTTTATTTTCATCTGCTCAGGTTTTAAAATATTTTATCATTGAAAACAAGCATCAACAAAATCACCAGAAACAGTGTTCTTGTTACTCTAAATAATTTACAAACCATTAATTTTTTTTGTATCTGAAGAAAAAGTCCCTGTTAAAAGCTAATAACAATGGTTAGTGTGTATTACCCAGAAGTTGTTTTTCTTGTAGTTTTGGTGAAAAAAAATCCTTGAATATTCAAAGATTAATTCTCAGTCACAAGGGGCAGTCTGTGTCATTTTTTTTACATTACTTACCGACGCCATTATGTGATATCAGACTAAATCTGCAGACCACACGGAGGGAAGAAAAAGCAAAGGAGGAAAAATTATCTGAAAAATTTGTAAAATGGATGGCTTTGAAAACAAAATTAAATAAGTGTAAGTGTTTTTAAATTGCCCCTGAAAATAGTTTTCTATAATTTTCGAATATCAGTCTTATGCAGCTAATGGTTAAAACCACCCAGCTTGTACTGAAACACAAGTTAATGTTAATATCTTGAAGTGATGAAAGTGAGGCTGGAAAGCTGCAAAGGGACCTGAGCCACAACAGGGAGGAGAAACGGGAGGCGATGTGGGGAAAGAGTTCAAAGATGGATGTATGGAGATGGAGGGAGAGAAAGGAGAGGAAAGAGAAAAAAAGTGTGAGAGATAGAAAAAAGATAACAACAGACAGGGAAAGAAAAAGTGAGAACGATAGAAGAAGATGACAACAGACAAGAGAAGTGTCTGTCTTTGTGTGTGTGGCTGATGTGAATGGGATGTGAGTCTCAGTTGACACTCAGACATGGCATCTCGTCTGCAGGGTGACACTGAAACAACGCGGTCACTTTCAATCACCGCTGCTGCAGCTCTCAAGGGAATGGATCACACACACACACACACACACACACATGCAGAAATGAATGCAAACACACACACACAATCACACACATACATGTTTGAACACACACCAGCAGTGAATGATTGCAGGCTCTCAGTCAACATACATGTGACCTCATATGTGAGTGATCTCCTTCACTCTCCCCCTCTTTCTCGCTTTTACTCTGTCTCTGGCTCAAACATATACACACACACACACACACACACACATACACACACACATCAGCAATCATCCCTGGTGCTCACACTAACATATGCATGCTCACATCACCATACACAAGGGCTTTCTCATAAATATATGCACTCACACACACACACTGGCATAGAAGCAGTCTTGTGGTTGTAAACACACACAAAATAGTCCGAAAATAGCCCTCACACACACACACATATACCCAAAATGGCACATGCACACACACACAAGCCTTGGTGTGATCTGTTGTGGTGAATGGGTCAGTCGCTGTGGGACTGCAGTGTTGTTGTTGTTGCATACTGAGACAGATGGCTGCATGTGCACCGATACAGTTATGAAAGTGTTTGTCCGCGCAGTGTGTGAGTATGCGGCCGGAGTGTGTGTTTAAATATGTGAGATGGACATGAAAGTCCACGTCCGTGCGTGAACGTGAATGACTCCCAGCGGTGTGTTTAGGGAGCAGGGCCCCCCGGGGCTCTGCGGAGAGCCTGGTGCTTGCTGTCGCACAATAGCAGAGATAAACAAGCCTCCACTAATATGAATAATAGAAGAGCTGACTGGAGCATGAACACCTAGAGAAAAAATGTGTGTTTGTGCATGTTTGCATGTGTGAGTCTTCGGCTAAGTTTATGAGTTTTTGGGGGGAAAGTTAGTGGTGTGTTTGTGCCGCTGTGTGTTTGTATGGTAGTCATTTGCATACCGTGGTGTTTCAGTCTCTTTCTGCAAACTTTATTTTCTCTCTGTTTGACTCAGTATTGTTTCCCTCTGCTCTGTTTCTCTGTTTGTCTTTCCTGTCCGTCCATCTGTCTGCTTTCCTCTTCTGTCTCTTTTTTTGTGTGTGTATATTTATAAGAATGTGTGTGTAAGCCTGTCGGTCTTTCACAGCAAGTTTTGGTTGATGTCTCTCTGCGCAACTTGGGACAGGGTGGGGCCACGTGTGTGTGTGTATGTGTGTGTGTGTGTGTGGTCTAATTGTCGGACAGCACGCTGTCGGTGCAGTGTGTGCAGACAGCAATGTCAAAGTGTTCAATAATGCAGAGGTACTCACTGGTTTATTTATCAGGGTTAAGCTGAAATAAATGACACAGAATCTAGATGGGTAGAGAAAGGAAGGATAGACAGAGCAAAGAGAGAGAGAGAGAGAGAGAGAGAGAGAGAAAGAGTGAAAGATGGATGTGGAGGGAGAAGGATTGGAAACAACAGCAAAACAGAGAGTAAAATAGAGGAGATAGAAGACACAATGGAGGAGAGGAGGTGGAGAGAAACCCTGCACTGCAGCCTAAATGAGCTGCACCTCTCCGTCGCTCTGCGCTGGTTTATGATTCCCCATGTGCATACGTGCATGGCTGTCAGTGTTGTTTGTGTGCAGCACACAACTTTGTTTGTGACTGCAGCGGGGAGAGCAGAAGTAAAGGATTGAGGATTCAAGGAAAAGACGGGTGGAGGGAGGGAGCGATGGAAAAGCAGATGGGTGGAAGAGGTGGGGAATCCAGGGACTCTGAGAAATCTATATCTGCTGAATATTTGATCAAGTTTAAGCCCTCTGATTTGAGCCTCCTGCCAGGCTCTAAAGCAAGCACACACACAGGGGAGTGAAGAGGAAGAGCTGCAGGAAGGAGAGGGAAGAGAGGGTGAAGGAGGGAAAAGCGATGACCACAGTGAGGTGCCTAGGGCTTTATACGGAATAATTCCACTGGAATCAAAAAGCTTGCGAAGCAGCGTATATATATCCCCATATTTATTTCTGTCATAGATAAAGATAGATAAGCTTAAATACTTGTTGGGAGAGTGGTCACACATTTCATGTAAACAGAAAGAGTATTATATGCTCTCATTATTTTAATGGTGTTTAATGCTGTAAAACCTTCACAAGTGCCTCCTTTTTTTGTGCACCAGCTTGAAAATGACATACTCAAAATAAAATAGTCACTGTTCTTGAACTCGCGGTCATTTCTGAAAGGCATCTCTGTGAAGTTTTCTATTTAACAGTCAAAATTTGCTCAAGTGATACTGAAGTATAATTACAGCATGTGCAGGCATGGTAACAATGTCAGGTTTTCATTTATTTTACTGTCGTCCTCTATTACACTCCTGTTACAAAGGAAGCAGCTAGTGTTACAGTGATGTTAAAATGGTCTACACAAATGATTATTGAGAAATATGTACAAGTTAGTCAATGTTGTGCCAGCACTTAACTAAATGCTGTCTCAAATAAGGTTACGAACCTCCTCAACCCATAGTAGGGTGGCTTTTTTTTAAGGGTGTAATCATTTGATTTATTAGTGTACCAACATTAAAAAGGAACATGTTATTCCACACACTGACAGTCAAATTTAATCTGTTTAACTGCTCCTCAGCTTTCATTTGAACTTTTATGTGATACATTTTGCATGGTGAATGTTCAGGAGCTAAAACAATGTGAGTAGATAAAGTGAGCAAACTGTGTTTTGGTCAGACGCCTTTACATCCTGTGATTTATGCTCTTAACTTGTTCATTTTCTAAACTGTAAATAACAAACACACAAAGGACCAGACCTTGCTATCCTCATCCTGACCACAATGGATTTCACACAAGTAGAATTGTGTTAAGCATTTATCTGCTTTGAGTGTGTTACAGTCTTCACATCTTTCGACCCCCCGGGGGACACGCCTAGAGTTTGCTCCTAGCTTGCCCCCGACAGCTATTTTGAGTCGGACCTGAGACTGCTTTTCTAGCCCACAACACATTTTTCACACTCCACTAAACACATCGAACTCTTAGGGCGAACAGCCTCAGTTAAAGTCTCATGTGTGAAAATAGCCTCAAATAAAGTGCAAAAGTGGAAAATGAACTAGAATAGGCCAGCAGGGGTTTGGTGCAATGGATCCGACTAATATCCCCTCTAGAGATAAAGTTTATCTGCATCTCTCAATGGAAAAGAGGAAGTGGAGAGTAGAAAAGAGATGGCTCTATTTAAAAGGATGGTAGTTCAACTCAAGTGTTTTAAATGATTAAGTCTGAAATTCCCCCGAGCTTTACTGTGTGTCTCTTCGTTATATGCATAAGGGCATGTACACATACTTCATGTTAAGTACATTATACAGATCACTACAAAACCACTGTAAACATGCCACATACTGTAAGCTGACACCTACACTGAGAGATATAAATGAGGCCAAAGCATTTTTTGGTATTTATAATAGAAAAAGAAGAGAGGGGTCAGACTGAGCTGATGTAAAGTGACGCTGGAAGAGAGCGAGGGATTTTTTGGCAAGGAAAAAAAGAGGAGCGAGGGGAAGAGAAAGGGGAGGGAAAAGATGAAAAAAAAGATGTGTGCTGAGTGTGAGTAAGAGAAAGTGACAGATCGCCTGGCCGATTTAGGTCAGCAATCAGAGCCGCGCTACTGTCTGTGAGATTGGCTCTGTGTGTGTGTGTGTGTGCGTGTTTGGTATGTGTGTGATGTTGGTTGAATGCTTATGGGTGTACGTGGACGAATGGTGCCTAACTGGGCCTTTGTGGCCTTTGTGTGTGCGTGTCCGTGTCATGTTTGTGCGTCTGTCTGTTTTTGTGGAAGGCTGACTGTGTAGTTTGTGAGTGTGTAGTAGTTGTTGGTGGGGTGGGGGTTGATTGCGTGAGTGAGTGTGAATACGTCTCTCCTGTTAAAGGTCAGACAAGAAGAATCCCTCCCTAATTGGATTGGGCCTGGTTAACATTGTATGATTCATTTAACCTTCCTACACTGTCTGTCTGTCTTACACACACACACACACACATATATAAGCAACTTTTCTTGTTGCCCATCGCAGCTTGACAGACAAAGGCATCATTGTGTTGCTGCCTTCTGTCGAGGAACCTTTTGCAGGGGGATGTGTTTCCTGGCAATCAGACATGGCGAAGTTTAAAACAAGCGCACCTCTCTGCTGACCTCTGCCATGAGGAGAACACATTAGCTTACTAATATAGCCTTGATTTAGTGTCCAGGTTCAGGCAAACATGACCTCTGATCAGCATAATGAGCACATTCACACAGGCAGATGTGCAATCACACACACACACAGACACGCTGACTTAATGTGTGTGTGTGTGTGTTTGCATACACACATGGGCAAACTTTGTGTAGAAACTTTTCTTGATAAACCATCTGTCCTCTCCTTTTTATTTAATGGACTGCTTCAGCATTTTTGGAAATGCACTTATTTTCATTCTTTGTGGAGTGAAATGAAAAATGGCTTGAGTGAGCTAATGGTCGTCCTAGCTTTCAAAGCATAAAGTCTAGACTTTACAAAGTGTATTTTTTTTGTATTAGTGTCTTTATTTTAACAGAAAGCTAGAGATACCTGGAGTGAGGTTGTCTTTGTCTTTGGTCTAGCTTAGCAAAAACATTTCAAGCAGGGACAAACAGTTAGCCCAACTGTTCAAACAAAAAAAACAAAACAAACTACTCTAAAGTTAGCGTATTTGCATGACGTATCTGCTATCTAGTTTGTTTAACGTGGGTGGTGATGGAAAAGTTAATTTTTGACTAATTACAGTTTATCTTTTCACCAGTTTATCTCTAGAGGTGTTGGTAGGTTTATTATGCTCCACAAAGTGGAGCCAGCAACTTTCCTTGCTTTTATTTGTAATGCTAAGCTAGGCTAACCACAGCCAAACTCCAGCTCTGTAAATGACATGAAATTCTATAAATCCTCTCATATAACTTTCACAAAGAAAACAAATAAGAATGTTTTTTTATATATATTATTGTACTTTTCCTTCAAGGGAAAGATACATATACACATTGCTGGCGCATTTTATGGGAATAGTTTGTTTATAGGAAACAAGCATGATCACAGCCATGTGTGAGGGAGATTATGGTGTTCTTGGAGTCGGCAGCTGTTCAGTAGAAGAAGATGGAGAGGAAGGAGGAGGAGCAGGAGGAGGAAAAGTGAGAGAAAGAGTAAATTACAGTGAAACAGACAAGCTAGAATAATTTAAGCACGCAGGAGAAGAAAAGGGAGAAATGGAGGGAGGCAGAGGAAGGGCTTGCAATGGACGAGCTGATGAAAGAGGATTTCTGTGTGCTATGAGGAGACAGTAGAAGAAGACAGTGTTGACACTCAGTGGAGCAAGAGGGCCCACGGCTCAAAGACACAAGGACAAACAATCAGCCGCAAATCCTTTTTAACCACCATTTAAGCGGCCCTAATTACCCCAAAAAACTCCACAAAGAACATCATTATCACTCTGCGCTCGTGCACGCTGTGTGCGTTCGTGCACGTGTACTCCACTTGTTTATTGAAGAGAGATTCATTAGCGGACTGGCTGTTTACTTGTTCTTGACTAATCGCCATTGTTGTGAGATACTTTGGGTGCATTTCACAAATACAACAAGGCATTTTCAGCAATTTTTACCCCTGCCTCTCGTCATCACAGCCTTAATCCTTCCCCACCCCACACAAACAGATGTACACACACACCCTCCACCTTTTATTTGTTGAAGAAATTCTTTCATTCTCTTTGTTTACTCTTTTTCTATCCATTTCTCTCTCTGCTTCTCTCTTAGCTTGGCTTATTTTTACTCTGGGGTCAGCTCAAGCCAAAAAAGCTTCATTTGATGCATGTTGTTCGCTCTGGAGTGCCAAGGGTTCCGATAATTGTTTAGAATGTGCAAAAGTTTTGGGCCAAAAAAGCTGGGGAGTGAAATGAGCAGTGGAACTAATGGTTCTGATGTCGTCACGGTCGACGTTGGTCTGCGTGACGTGCTGCGGCGGCCAGACGGGGCGAGGCTCGATAGCTGCAAATCAGTGACGGGGTCTTGGCATCTTGGATGTCACAGGGAGCCGAGCGCTGAGTAAAGTGATACAGTAAAGAGTTTCAGATGAAGTCTGCTTCAAGTAGTCCCTGTGGTTCTAATATTAATCCTCTCTGTTCCCTCTGGGGGGGCTTATCGTCCATATTAGTACCACACATCTGCTGCTGCAGTATGTGCTGATTATATATTGATGAGGAGGGTGGGGGTGGATAATTGAATACCCTCATCATAGAGGGGAGCGCTTGGTCTCGTTTCTCCACTTCAGACTACGTCAAGTGGGTGGGGGACGGTGGATGTGCTTTGCCACTCCTCTGTATGTGTGTGTAATGCCCCTTTTGTGTGCCTGTACCCACCCCTGGCTCCAGCTTTAGATCCAGGCCCCAACCACAGCTCCAGCCCTGCTAACCACTGGTTTAATATATGCAATTAAGAAGCTAATTAGAGTAATTAATTCAGCCAGGGCCAAGGCCCAGCCTGGCCCCTATTCACAGCTTTGGAACTGCCATAATCCTCCTCCCTCCACACACACACACACACATGCAAACCACACAAAGAATAACACACACTCAGACACCGCTATGCCCTCATTATGAGCGGGGTCTTTGTTGGCTGTGTGTGTGTGTGTGTGTGTGTGTATGTGTGTGTGGTGCCAGAGAAATCAGAGATGAAGAAAAGAGTGTAAATAAAGACAGAGAAAAGTGAGGCAGTCAGTTCGGTATAATGAGTGAAAACAGTGAACTAATTCATTGGCACCTCCAGCCTCGCTCGGTTGCTCTCTTGGTGACGCAGCGGGGGGAAAGAGGGCCCCGTTGTGGCAAATGGCTTCTTACCTCATCTGCAGCAACAGTCCTGCTGTCATTGCCTCTGGAAGCCGGCCGGCTGGGAGTAAAAGACAAGGTTTAATGTAAAATGGCCGGTCTGTTTTATTGATTTAACCTTTATTTATCTAGGTTTGTCCCTTTTGAAGATTTAAGAACCGTTTTTACAAGCTTGACCTTGCCAAGAAAGCACTGTTAAATTATTGCAGCTCCATTTCATATTATTTGAAGCTTTAATTAGGAATAAAGTCCTATTTTTTTCTTTCATTTTACAACATAACAAGATGAACAGGGTAGTTTGTTAGTCTTTAGTGATTCATATGCACGCCATAAACCTTGTGATAGCTTGCATTTGGCTCAGCTCATGTCGTACAGACAGAAGAGTGTAAGTAATACCAGGTTTGTTATTTTTGGAGCGTGATTAGGAAATGTGTGATGAATTGAAGATTAGAGGAGCGGGACAGATTTACGGCACTTGGAGCACAGTGCTCTAAACGGATTACTGATAAAGTAATCGAAGAAGTTTTTGGCGGCGGCGTGCAGGAAGAAAAAGGTCGCTCAACCCACAAATATGACAACGAGTGACAAATTAGTCATAGTTTATTTAGGGCTGGTGCATTATATGAGATGCTAACATGATTCTGCCTATTTGCTGGGATTTGTGCTACCTCTTTTACCACTGAGTACTCCTGTGGAACTGATATTTTTAGCTAAGTGCCCCTCATTGAAGACACTGATGTTAGAGTGCACTCTTTTTGCTCCCTTGGTGTTGAGAGTACATCACAAATATCAATCCTTACACCAGCAATCAGTTCTTGTTATGTGAGATTTTATCAGTCAGTTTGCGAGTCCCATCTGCTGTGTTTTGGCATGCTGTGACAGATTTTTTTTTTTTTTCCACCAATGCTTTTAGAGCTGCTAGCAGTGCTTGGAGGTAAGACTCCCGGGCTTGTGATCCTACGGGAACTAGGTGTGTTCATGTGTGTGCTGTCAGGGCTCTGTGTGAATGCCATGTTTAAAGTATGAATTAGCCCGAGCTGTTCTGACACCAGCACCTCGTGCTTGACCCCGTTAAAAGTTTTACTCAGGTGAGGAAACTCTCTTCCTTTCCTCTGCAACTCTGTCTAATTCTCTGTTTCTGTCATCCTGCATGTCTGTCACTGTGTCTCCAGCTCAGCGCACTTATTACTCTTTTAGATGCTCTCTCCCCTCTTTTCGGCTCCCCGCTGTACGCCAAAGACAGCACAGTAAAAGTGAGCGGTGAAGAGATACATGCGTTCATTTTGCTATCAGATCTAGCAGAATAATGACTTTTTTTTCCACTTGCAAAATTTCACATGCATGAGTCGAAAGATGAAATCAGAAAATGAAAACGTTCGCTAAAGGTTTCCAGATCAGGACATGATGATAATTTTAAATCATCAAAACATGGTGGAAAAAATGAAGTTAAAGTAAATATTGAATTTTATCTAATTACTTAAAGTCTATTTTCTCGCTTAAATCACACTTTCTGCTTGAGTCAAAAGAATTTCTCCTTTAATTTTGATTTAATTCTTGACATACAAATGTGCTTAAAGTGATACACACAGCCACCCTGCTGAGGTGCCCTTGAGTGAGGCAGTGAGTCCTCTCCGGCAAAATAAAAGCCCAGTAAGCAATGAAGCATCACATTAGCATTCATGCATGTAGTGGATGTTTTTTTCTTTTTGGTGAATGTACGCATCAGTGTTTCCTTTTAGAAATGAAAATGCAAGGACAGATAAAACCAAGAGAACCGGATGTGCTGATCTGAGTTTTAGCTGATCTAGAGATCCACGATCCTTTGGTATTGTTTTATGGTTGTTTTAAAGATGTACCCATAAAATATTTGTGACACACTCGTCTTGGAATGTTCTGCTGAACATAGTAAGATTCACAGTTAAAGTTGCTGCACAGGTTTGTTTTATCCGACTTGACAGACGTTGTGTTGTGTATTTTGGCAGAGTGAGAGTGTTCTTATCGGGCTAATAAAGTTTGTTTGACTTGAAAACTAAGGTGACAGAAAGAGAGAGACAGATATCTTTCAGCTGTCAGATGAAATGAGCTCTGCATCAAACAAGAATGCAAACAAACCTCAGGACAGCACTGAGAGAAACCTTGTACTAATGAGCACACACACACACACACACACTCAGCACAGCACACACAGGTTTATCCAGTCCCGCATGCACCAGACTTCCGTGGATGATTTCACTTAAGCAAACCAAGGGATTAGATGCTAAAACACACATTTGGGGAGACAGACGCAGACAGACTGCACCACACACACAAACGCTGGCTTACATGCATCAACCCAAAGGAACACTCATGATGTGCAAATAAGATTTAAGACACACAAAAAATGCACTTCAAAACTGAAGACAGACTGACGTACACGAGGTGTGTACACACATTTCTTAAAAGCAGAAACAGGCACGAGCTTGCACATGCACACGCGCACATACACACGCATAAACACACATGCATAGACGTTAAAAAACAGACAGACTGCCATACAGCTAAGCACACAACTTCTAGCAGGCTGCTTTAATCACAGAGAGCTAAACAAACAAAACTGTCACCACTCTTTTTTTTCTCTCACTGTTTCACTCATATAGACACACGCACGCAAATACACGCACACACAGGTTCAGCATACAGGCACATGCACACAAACAGTATATAATTGCCCTATGCTTTCTGCTGTCCGTCATCTCCCCCTTCATATATCACCCTACTCTCTCTCTCTCCAATCTCTCCCTCGAGCAGTATGCAGGCACAGATGTCAAGATGTATTATTTCGGCTGGCTGGCTCCCATGTTCTATGTGTGCGAGTGTGTGTGTGTGTGTGTGTGTGTGTGTGTGTGTGTGTGTGTGTGTGTGTGTGAGTTTCTTCTGCTATCCTCTT
>JAPZDV010000016.1:4631265-4655434 GCA_029814665.1 Acanthurus lineatus
AACCTATTCCTGTCTACATCCAGTGTGTATGTGTGTGTGTGTGTGTGTGAGTTTCTTCTGCTATCCTCTTTTGGAAACAAGAGTAACGGCAGGGGTTGGGCCCTGGGGGAGGGGGGGGGGGGGTTGGGACTGGTAAAGATTAGTAAAACATTTCGAAATTCCAACCTGTGTGTCCATATAGGCTAAAGCATACATTACAAAAGAGCACACACACATACACACAGTCACACTCACACATGCACGAATTCAAACACATAATGCACAACTCAAGTATTCAAGTATTACAGTCATGGTTCAAGGACATTTAAGGCAAGCATACACACACACACACGTACACGTACACACACACACTGCTGCATTGTGTTGAATCTGTGTTGATCCATTAGAAGGACCTCCATGCTCGTCAGGATTGTGTAATAGCAGGGTCTTGGCTGGTGCATTTAAACAGTAAAACCGAGCCAGATTTAAAGTGCTTCTGTGTGTTTGTGTGTGTGTTAGTGTGTGTGTGTGTGTGTGTGTGTGCACACTGTGTCTACAGCCTGTGACATAGCTGCTGGTCGAAAGAATGGCATGTGAAGTTGAAGGAGGAAAGAAAAGGGGGGCTGTTTTCTATGTCTCCAGTGTTTCTTGATCGATGAGTTGGGGCACAAAAGTGGATGGTGGTGACGGAGAGAAATAATGACAGTATTAGCAAAACTTAGAGTAAATAATTGTAGTAGTGATAGCTTTGCCTTAAACAGGTCTTCCCTTATACAAAGAAAAGGGAGTTTTAAGTTAAGAGTCTCTGTTGGGGACGCTGCTTTCAAACAGAGGCTCCTGAAGCTACAGCATTCAGGAGCTACAGGGCCCAAGGCGACAACACAAACCCCAGTGATTAACGTTTGAGGACCTTTTTGTGTGTCATCCCTCATTTCTCTCTCCCCTCAATCCATGTAATCTCTCTACTGTCACTATCTGATAAAAGTATACAGGCTCCAATAATGTACAGTCATGAGCCTCGTGTCTTCAGGAGAAAAGAAAACATAGCAATGTAGCATTTGGTTGTGCTAACCAGCTATTTAGTAAAATAAATAGCTTGCTACTGGAAAACATGCTTTTGGAAATAGCTCAAAGTTACAAGATTGTCGTTAAACGAGAGGGGGTTGCTTTATTTAGTCTTGCCGCTACAACTTCCACATGATAATAAAATGCACAATTTACTGAAAATGTACAGCACATACAAATAATAAGTGCTCTCAGTTTGGATGGACTGTAACTTTAAAAACCTACACAGAGAGAAGCAGGGGAGTGTACTCTGTGCCATCATTAACCATGAGCTCGCCCACCCAAAATCAAAAAGATTAGATTCAGGTTATTGCTCTGTATCTGCCACTAGATCAAGACCTAACATTTTTCCAGCCTTTGAGTACAATCTATTTTCCTATATCTGGCCAGCCTGCAAGAGAGTGCAGCCAAGAGTTTTAGCAGCCAGGCTTAATGATGTGTAATGTAGATTAGCCTTCTGTTGTGAGATATTTTAGCTAAATCTTAAATAAAGTTTTCCTTAATGGCAAATCCAATTGTTTCAAAGGTCTTTCCTATAGGTCCGGTCACGCTTTTGCAGTGGGAAGGACTTTAACACTTAATCACAATAGAGAGGGAATGACAGGAACAATTAGTTCTGTCTGTTTGTGTGTGTGTGTGTGTGTGTGTGTGTGTGTTGCAATAGGAGACGAGGGGCCCTTACAGGTATGCATGTTTATTAGATGGTGGACCTCAAAGCTGAACCCGGCCTCATTAAAATGTTTGATCGAGCTGGCGTTTATGTGCGCGTTCTTCCTTGAGCGCATCATTTATCACACACAGAGGCAAACAAACACGCACTTTTTCCAGTGGCTGGCGGTTTTTGTCCTTTCTGAGCTCTTGTGGAGTTCATTAAAAGCCTTAATTAGACTGACAGTTATGTGTAATTACAGTCTTTAAGATGTACAGCTCCTCTGCAGGCCCACTCCTTCACTCCCTCTTTTCGAAAGTCATTGTCTGAAGGGGAAAACTCTGTGTGTTTCAGAGTTCATACATGTGTTTGTGTGTGTTTAGGAGAGCTAACCCACCGTAAGTTCTCGGTCTTTGACGTGCGCCATTAATATCACCCAGAAGGAGTGACATTTATGAGGCCTTTTTCTCTAACAGCTCCTGCCTCCTGTGGACTCTGCCTTTTCCCATCTTTTTCTCACATTTTCACCCTCACTCTTCCGCCTCCTCCTTCACACCCTTCTGCTTCCCTTCTTCTTAATTTAGAAACCCCTCCCCTGTCCCCGCCGCCATCTTCCCACTTGCTTTCGCTTTCTTTCTCTCCTGCCACATGTCACAGATCGCTGTCACGTTCCTCCCTTCAGACCGTTGACCCACTTCCCTCTTTTTTGCATTGTTCCTTGCTTCCTGTTTTACCAGACGTTTGTCCTTCAGTCGAGCAACTTCTCCCCTTCCTGCGCCCCTGCTCTGCCAATTTCTATTTTTCCAAAAGAGGCGTAACCTACATAACAAACCCAAAAGCAAGAAATAGGCCCCGACATTATTCGACCGCCTGTCCTTCACAGAGGATTTGTAAAATTATTCGGCCTGTGATGTTTCACCATGATGTTTTTTTTAGGTTTCTTTTTTCTCTTTCTTATAATTTTTCATGGTTGATGTTATTAAAAGTTGATATTAGCTTGTGTTTGATGGATCAGACGCAGCTTTTTTTAAAATGTTTTTTCTACTTTGTCACTGAAATGAACACTGAATGCCGAGTTTGTCTTCATGATTGAAGAATTAGTGAGACACAAAATTGAATCATGAAAAATCAGCCAATAAATAAATCCAAAAGTAGTTATACATGCCTTTTATAACCAGGGGGGTCAAACTATACGCTCAGTGCTCCCTAAACTGTATCATGCCAAGTTTTCAGCAATACCTCTATTGTCTAAAAGTAACCATCAGCTACAAAGTTGACTCAAAGTCACTTACATTAAGGAAATCTGACAGCTCAGTGTCCCAGAGGGAAGTTTGAGCTTCAGATACACACGTTTCTTCCTGAGTTGTTTTTCTAGTCGAAGGGTTTCTACCCCGTGGCTGAGCAGAACGCATGCGGCGAGGGTCGTCTCCTCCGCGTCTTCGGCATGTTCGTGGCGACGTGCCAACGCTGTAATCCTGCAATGACAGACAATGTCACAGCGAGGCTCTGCCTGAGAGGAAGCCCCTACAAAGAGGGGGACGGCAGGATGGCTGGAAACATAAAGGCAATAATTGAAAGGAGAGGGAGAGGGAAGTGTTGGAGAGGAGGGAAAGCAAGAGCTACCGGAGAAGAGAGTGATTGCTGCAACAGACGGCTTTTATTTTTCCTCTCCCCCGTGTGATGAAAGTGTGACAAAGTGACAGGAGACGTGGAACTGCGACTTAGGTGTAGATGTCTCCTGTTTTCCTCTTCACTGCACAGAATTCATGCTTAAATTGAGACAGTAAATCAGGTTAATGCGAGATCGAGGGCTTTTATTTAGTGAGCGTGTGCTCACGCAGGTGTGTAAATGTGCACTCACCTGTGTTTGTGTGTGGGAGTGTGTGAGTGTATGGGTGGAAAAAGGAGGGGCTGGTTTTTGGGGCAACTTCCTGGCCCAAAAAAGACAACAGGATGACTGATGGAGGCATTAATGTGAGAGAGGCAGATGGAGGCGTCCCTCCAGTGCTGTTAGTAATGACTATGGTATCCTGTTACCTGTGTTGTGTCTCTCCCCCTTAACTGGGTTTTCAACAGGTGTGTGTGTGTGTGTGTGTGTGTGTGTGTGTGTGAGAATGGGGCTACCCTGATGAAACACCACGAGCCAGACTCGGAGCTAAATGAAGTCATGAAGACACTGAGGTGAAATGTCACTGTGACACACTTTTAGTTGATGACAAATATGTAAGTTAATTTACATCAAAATCATGTTTGTTGATCATAAGACGATTATACTTCAATCTAAATGTCAAGATCTGGCAAGTGTTTCAGTTTACATGGAAGCACATTTTGTTTATTCCACGAAAGTGATGCCTCATCTCCACTTCTGAGCATTCCTATCATTTCACTCTATGTGTTGTCTTCTTCAGTGGAGATTATTCAGATAATCATGTGGAGATTTCTTAGAGTTTCTTTATTCAAAAGAAATTAAAAGGAAAGGAGAAAAGAACGAGGGGAAAGAGGGAGTGAGTGATGGACTTGGCTGGTTTAACCCAGATCTAGGCAGCCGCAGGAGGAGTGGACAACCGGAGGTGTTTCGTTTTTATTCTGGGAGCAACTTGGGAATAAGAGAGGCTGGGAAAAAAAAAACATGAGCACAGAGAAGGAGAGACAGTGAGAGGGAACAACGAGGCTGGCGTTGACCCATTTCTCCAGGCCTCCAATCTAGTGGCTGATATAATGCAGAACGGCTACCCACATGCGCACACAAACCTTAAGACGGACACATGCTGCCAGACAGCAGCAGACAAGGACACACGCAGAAATGTGCACACACTGGGGTCTGCAGGCAGCCAGATTCCTCGCGATATTGTCAAGTGTTAACTTTTATTCCGTGCGACTGCAGCA
Organism: Acanthurus lineatus; assembly: GCA_029814665.1. Lineage (NCBI taxonomy): Eukaryota > Metazoa > Chordata > Actinopteri > Acanthuriformes > Acanthuridae > Acanthurus > Acanthurus lineatus. The sequence goes on from JAPZDV010000016.1 coordinate 4,635,845, forward strand.
AATCCAGCATCACCTCAGCCGGCACTGGAAAATATCACATTCAGACACCGAAACGCGACCATGAACTCGCCGGCCTGCTCAGCCTCCTCTCTCCTGCCCTGCTGGCATCGGACTGCGTTACAAACTGAGCCGCATCTAAAAAGGCTTCACATTGCCTTTTAAAAGCCTAAAAAAAAAAAAAATCAGTGCTGTATAAGTCACTCAGGGATTCACTGATAAGTATTCATTAAGTATTGATAAGTAGTCATTGAAGTATTCATTCAATATGCATGGAGGTCCACTCAGAGGTGCACTTGACAGACATTGCAGGGATAGCAATTTCTAACAGGTTTGTGGAAGTTAACGGACAGATACTGGCTACAAAAACAAGCACAGAAAAAGCCATGCAGAATGCCCTCGCTGCCCCCAGGACGAGAACATTGACCCAGTTGTAAAGAACATTGGTCGTGACTGTCCTACATGACGAGCACTTTACTGACGTTACACAAGGCTCATCCACCCAGTCACTAGGCCTCTTTTTAATGGCCCTGCTCCCTCTTTTCTAGTGCTTTTTTTTTTCTTCCTCCCTCGCTTTGTGCCTGCCTGTCTTTCTTTTGGTCCATTATGCATGTCTATGCTCTGGCGGTCGCATCTATTTGGCGTGGATTATTTTCGGAATTGGCCAGTCAGTCTTATTACGTTTGCTTGTCCATGATTTGTTTCTTGTCATATAATTAATGAAAATGAATGGAAGAAACGGCCGCTTTGTTTATGCCTACTGATGACCTTATTTATAGCCCCCTCCACCATCTCTCGCTGATGGTGTTAATGACCCCCCTTCCTCTGCCCTCATGGCCCTATATATATATATCTCTTATAGAGGCCATAATCAGCTTTGGGAGGTTGGGTGTAGATTGTTTATTGATGTACAGAGACACAGTAAGCACACCATGTTAATGTCGCAGTCAACAGCCGTCATTAACTCGCTGTGCATCAAACCAGATTAAAACTGGAGGTTCTTTCATATATACAGACATGCACAATGACGTAAGTAAACACTGATGGCTTTTTAACACATTCCCGTCACATTTAGACATACTAGAATGCACAAGTAAGTTCCCACGCACACATACAACACAACACAACACAACACAACAATACCCAACTGGATCATCAGTATAGCACAAGTAGTGCTGTCTAATAAATCACAATATGGATTTAGTCAAAAGAAAACAATGTGACAGTAAACAGATGCATTTTTCAGGCCTCCAACAATGTTTTTTTTCCCAACTGCCTCGGAACCATACCATAAAATGGCAGCGGATCTGTCACAAGCAATCAGATATCCTCTCAGCGCTGTGTGTGCATGTGTGTTTGTCTGATGTAGAGATCAGGTGGGCTCCTCACTCTGGTCCTCCTGTTTGGAGCTCCGATGAGCGGTGGGAGAAGGCAGGAGGCTGGAGGCTGCTGTGCCGTGGCCCAGTTTGTTGTGTGTGTTTTGGTGCTGGAGGTTAATACGATGTGATTCTGAGTCGCCCACCCTCCAAGCGCACGGGACATCCAAAGACGGAGAGACAGAGAGAGGGAGGGGTTGAGGAGGGAGAGAAAGGGGGAATAAAGAGGCAGGGGGGATGACTGTAATAGAACAGGATGGATGGAAAGCGAATAACTGCTGAGAATTAAAATGTCATCGAGCACAGAGGAGAGATCAACCGCACGCAAAGCAAAGACACTGAGATCATTTTCCTCCAGTGGTGTGTGTGTATGCGTGTGTATGTGTGTGTGCGTGTGCGTGTGTGTGTGGCATACATGGGTTGATGTCTCTGCTTTGAGGTAACGGTGTCTTTTCTGCTGAGGCATGTGTGAAATGGAGACCTGTGTGAGATTCCTCTCTGTAGATTTGTGTGTCTTTTTGGTCACCGTGTGATTCATCATGTCAGTTCAACCTGTGACCATGACTTTTCTCCCAGTGTAGGCCTGGCCGATCATCTCTGGTTCCCTCTTACACAAAAACATTTGCTCTAAGGCTAGCAAGAAACAGGTTTTTGTCAAATTGTCAAATTGCCCCACTAAATCCCACTAAATCACATTAAAGGAACACAAATTGTGGAGAATTCCCATCAGAAATCAGTCAACTTGGTTGCACAATTAGAAATGGCTTTCATCCAGTTAGACAGTAATTAGATTTATCTTACCTTTTGGTTTTGCATGGGTCAGATAAAATGTTCTCCTTTTTGTCTTTTTTTTAGTTCTGTTAAAATGGAATGTGGAGTTTGCATCTGCATAACCAAATGTTTTCCTGTAAAAACAGGCAGGCAATGGCAGTAGTTAGTAATGCTGTGCGATATGCCCCACAACCCTGCAACTACTGGTCGTGACTGGTTAGTCTGGCTGACTCCACTGGACTAAGAGCTCCCTGTAAACTCCACCAGAGTGTGACAAGGCACATTTGAGATTGACGGATGCCAGTTTGACCACAGAGAATACAATATGGAGATGGTTTTCTTTCTGGTTTGGCTGCTGGCATCCAGGGGCTGAGGAAGCTAACATGGCGGCTATCATTAGGTGCACAGCTAACCAAGATAACTAGCCAATGACTGCTACAAAAAATAAAGCAACAAATCAGGAGACTCGGGGACATTAAACTGCCTTGGCAACGCAATCTGTCATCATACTGGTTGGTTTTAGAGGTCGATCATGTTCCCTTGGAGACTGCTGAGTCCAGTGCAGTTAGCAACATTTAACCTTTACTCTAGCAACAAGTAGCATTAACGCTATCTGTCTAGAGGTTATGCTGTGTACCCAAAGGAAATAAGAAGTAAAACCAGATAAAGTTTTTTCTTTGTAAAACTTGATTAAATTTCACTCAAATCAGTGAATAGTTATAAGTTTGTTTTTTTCCACAGTGGTCAGTAAGGCCAGCAGACAACAGAAACACTGCTCCAGCGCTGTTTTTCTCTTCATATAATCCATGGTATTCACATAACAATTTTAGAAAGAATGTCATTGGATGCCAGATTAGTACACTCCCTGGAATGCAAAATGAATCACTCATAATTTTTAATCATTTTCCAGTAAACGACAAACCCTGAAGTGCCATTAAGAATACCTTAAAAATGACATTTTGTCATTGTTGGGCCAAACACAAGACATGTGATAAAACACTTAAACATCAATTTTGACTTCATGGAAACTTTAACAGTAATTAGTTACCACAGTATCCACAGCTTCCTGAAATGTCATATTTTGGTTTTCTTTCCACTCAAGCACAACACGTAGTGGTTGGTATAAGAGGTACTTTGGCCACAGTTTGATCATAAATAGGAAAAAGTTTATGCTATCTATATTTAACAAGCCAACATTTCAACAACGTCAGTCTTTATTAGTACAAATCGCTTCCCACTCTTGCATTACCTCATGTGACAAACGCATATACTTGTCCTGTCTCCAAACCACATACGTATCATCATGTCGTCGTGCAACAAAGGTTCCGAGCATGCAGACCTTTTTGTGTTGTCCTTGTTTGTAGCTGGTCCCATTTATGGATCAAGTGCTACCACAACACAGTCAACAGTGGGCCTTTGTCTGCAACAATAGAACAAAAAAACTGCATTCTTTGCAGAAACAAAGTTTGGAAAACCGCATGCTATGTTGGAAGTAATGGTGTGTTGTGTATTTGGAGCTGGAATGTGAAAATAATACTCGAGTGGTGTGTTTTTTTTTAGGGGGGGAGCTAAAATAATGCCCGTTCTGTTTCAGTACACAACTTAATGCCTTTTCCCCTCCTTGCCGCCGCCACAAGGTAATGGCTTCTGATAGCTTCGTTAATGCGTCATAGCCAGGTTATAAAAGAGCCATAGGAGATTTATGAAGACGTTTTTAGTTACAGGAAATTTCAATGGCGAGATCCAGGATTTTTGGGGGGAGCTAGGTTGTGTGGGGAAGGAGAGAGAGAGAGAGAGAATGAATCCTTCAGCTTCGCCTCAAGGGAGAGGGGATCAGGTTATATGCTCTTCATCATGCTGATGACACACATGGAGCTCATAGAGCCTCTGGAGAGTGAGGCCTACAAATTTAAACAGGAAGGCAACTGCAAAATCCCACCCCCAAGTCCCCTCTGAACTTCACACACACAAACACAAGCACACACACACATAAACACACTCACACTCATTCGTCCTAGTCCACCCAAGTGACAAACTTAGTTCTGTGGATTTTTTTGTGGAATTTGGTCCAAAAGCCAAACAAGCGGAACTAAAAAGAGGATTTTAAAGGCAAAGCTTCTGTGAAGCAACACATTGGTTTTAGGTTAATTTGCACACATGGGAACACTTTGCATACACACCAACGCAAACACACACAGACACACACACACACTAAAACCACTCCAGCCTTAGCGTGTACTAGTGTGCCTGGAGCACTACAGAACACCCACTCTTGTTTGTGTTTTTCACGTTGCATTTGCATTAGTAATCATTGCATTCGTTAACCTGACACACTCGTGACGCAGCTAACATGCCATCGAGCACCAGAGAGTAGCGGGGGTGCCGCTCTGCTCATGGAACGTGAGACAGCAGCACGAGCAGAGCGAGCGAGCTTTGTTCCTTCCTGGCCCTTGTTTGCATGTTTATTTATTCCGTTTGTTGTTTAATCTGCTCTTTTGCCGCACGCCAGTTTCCCATTTTTGCTCCCTTTAATCTAGCTGTCATCGGAAAAGATGTTCCCACTTTATGCTCAAACCGTGTTTGTGTGTGTGTGAGAGAGAGAGATTTGATTTCTTTTGTGGTACAATGACCAGTTTGGACTGTTGTAGAAGTTTGGCCTCACATGCAGTATTTATGCACAACAGTAGTATTTAGACAGCTCTACTTCAATCTCTTTCATCGTAAAAAAAACCCTGCAACTTGACAGAGAGGCATTAATCTGCCTCGAAGCTGTGGGGTGAAAACTGAACTGTGGCTCCCTGCTGACCATCCCCCCTCCTACTGCATTATATATCCTGTCACATACAAGTAAACACCTTAAATACTGTTTCTTTTGGTCACTTTTAGTTGTAAGCTCACAGCTTTAGGCTTTACATGGAGCTTTTGCAATTTTGCCCCAGGTTTTGCCTTTCAGGCTACAGACAGGTTACTTTGCAAACAGTCTGAGGTAGATTAAAGGTACTGCAGAGAATGTAAAAAAATGATTTTTTTGTTTTTTTTGTTTTTCTGGTTTTAAGACCACCATTAATTTGAATTGCCTCACAAGTCATTGTCAGCCTCTGACTTTATAAGTTCACCCCCTCCTCCAAATACCCATGCTCTCAAGATGTAGTAACAATAAGCCAGTTGCAGCCATTAAGCTTTTCAGTTAATACGGCACTTATTTGGTTGCTCTTTTAAAATATTTTTTTTAATCTTTGAGGGAGTAGTGGGCTATGGGGTCTGGATGATAATACAGCCTTTGATTCAGTACTGCATTTTGGGTTTAAGCGCCCAAAAAAGCCCTGCTTCCATTCCCTGAAAAAGCATATTGCACTAAAAGCTGGAACCAGAAATGTATGAAATCAGGAGATATAACAGCACGTCTTGTGACTTTTGAGCAAAGTGAAATGTGAGTGGTGTCCCGAAGTAGGCAAAGGACGTGATTGAAATAACAACATCAGTATGTACACAAATTCACATCACTCACATAGGAGCAAGTGTTTTGCTGCGGGGAGGCCGGCTGTCACTCAGCATGTGTGGAATATATAACCAGGGCTGCAAAACACGCCACAGGAGGGGGAAGAATAGAGTGGGAGGGCAAACATTGAGGCCTGGGCTGCGTCTTAATGCAAATGGAACTGGCTTTGCATAGTCCACTGCAGCGATTGACAGTCAAGATAGAGCTGAACGCATGTCAGACGTGGGGTGTACGTCCATGAATGAATGAAGCGTGTAAGATATGACTCCTAAGAAGCCGTCTTCCACTTTTACATAACGATAGACCAACTTCAGCAGTGATAAGGGAGGCAGAGAAAAAAGCTTGGCCCATCACTGACCTTGGAAATAACAAGAGAGACACCGAGAGAAGCTCTCATCCACTTTGTGATCTTTTTTATGGACTAGATATACAGATACTCGCCCCCTCCCCTGGCCCGCCTGGCTTCCTGCCTCCTTGTGTGCAGAGCCCCGACGCTGTGCAGTCTGATTGAGGTTGACTGCTGTATTATTTCATTAATTAAGTTTTTCCACTTCCTCCGCCTCTTCCTCTCGAATGAGGGTGGCGGAGCGACGCCCTTCCTCTCCTCTGTCCTCTGGCGCTTCACATCCCCCCCATCACTGCTGATCATTGTCTCAATTACTCATCCCTCCTCTGTCTCCCTCTCCGTCTCTCGCCGTTGTTCCTCCTTTCTCCTCTTATCTCATTCCAAATTGCTCCATACACTCCTCCCCGCTCCTCTCTCTCTCTCTCTCTCTCTCTGGCCCCCCAAAGTGAGGTGGGAAAGATTTGAGGCATGCCATTCCTACATCTCTCCATCTTTTCTCGCTCTCATCTCTGTCTGTCATCAGGATTTCACAGATGTTCTGTGATTATCTCTACCTGGATTCGGTGATATCTTCCCCCTCCCCTCCTCAAGTGCAAGGAAATGTTCAGCATTTTCAGTGTTTTGCATCCAAGATTGGGTGGGGGGAATATTCTGAATCCAAGGACAAAGCTGTTCAGATCCCTTTGTTCGCTTTGTTCCTGTGAAATTGTCATTCACAGAAATAGTGGCACCTGTAACATGACTAATGGATTTAAGTGGATTTGTCCTGATACAGTTCACTTTTTTAACCAAAATTGCATGTGTGATATTTGTGACCTGTTGATTATGATGTTAAAAAAAATAAGTTGCATTTGCAAAATCACATTTGTGGAGGCTCTTCTGGATCAATTTGGGTCCCATGCTCTCAGCGTCTGTCTCCATGTCTCCCTCTTCTTTATATCCATTACTGCTCCACTTTTCCATAATGGAGACATTAGAGTCTTTTACCTCTCTGCTATCTGTCATGTCATTTAAACTATTTCCTTACTTTCTGTTTTTAACTTCTCTACTTTTTCTCTCGTCCACCACTCTGGGCTCTTTCTATGAATCTTGTCTTCCTCCCTCCTCCTCCTCCTCACAGTGTCCACTGGGCTCTAGGTCATCTCTATCGTCTCACATAGTCTCCTGTCCCCATCATATCACCCAACAGCTTGTCAAAGGCAATCAGTCTCCCTGCCTCGCTTCCCTGCATGGCCTCCTCCTCCTCCTCCTCTTTTCCTCACCCTCATCTTCCTCACCTCCCTCGTCTCCTGTCACCATCTTGTCCTCCTTTGTGTGTCAGGAGTTATTACTCTCAGAAATCATAGTCCTCCACCCTTCTCTCTCTCTCTCAGACCAGTTGAGGGCATTTTTCCTTGAGCCTCCATCCATTCCTTTAATCAGAGCTGCTACATTCTTCACCCTACGGCCCATTTTTATCTCACTCTGTACCCACAGCTCCGGGATGGAGTTGTGGGTAAAGCCATGTTTTCAAGCTTCTAGATAATTAAGATAGATTAAACATTTTTAATCATTCATCAGTTAATAATTTTGTTTTCCTACTCTAAGCCTCTGGACCAGAATATGTAATTAATAATTTTAAAGAGATAAACATTTGTCATAAATAAATTATAAAATACTTGTGATTTAGCGCAGTGGCCTTCAGTTAGTTTGTAAATGATTACATTTGTGTACATAACACAACGCATAAGTCTCATCTGCTCAAATTATATGCCTTAAATAACTAAACATTTCATTTATGTCTGTGTGGAAGATTGTTCCACAGTGACATAGAAAATATTTTTAGAATAATTTTTGTGCAATGAATCTGAATATATGAATCAATAAAAAATGGATATAGAAATAAAATGAATATATTTTCGGGATGTTTCACATTATGCGAAATGAGAAACAATGTGAGTGGCACTTTGCAACACTTGACTGGGTAACCAGGGCATATGACAAAATTTATATGTCCATGAAATGTACAAATTTTTGTGCTTTAAAATGATTTTTGAGTATTTATTTATTTATTCATTTTTGTTTGCAACCAACACAGGGATCTGCTTTAACACACAGTAGTTCATTTCTGCCACTAAAAGCCTTCAAATTAATTTTTTTTCAAAATAAATGGAAACATTTAGGATAATGTAAGTAGACAGCAAAATTTAAAATAGAGATAGTGGTTTTTTAAAACCTTTTTGTGAATTTGTAACACATGTTTAACAGTGAAATTATTTTTAATCAAGTCATGAAATCTAGTAAATCTTCTTAAATGAGCTGTAGATTAAGGAGGAAGACTTCATTTTGTTTTTATTGTTAATTTTATGTTTTTTCGGCATGTTTTATTCAAGGCATTCAGGGTTATTTAAGAACTTTTTTGAACTTTTTTCCCTAAACTTCTCTTATTTTTTTTTTGCTTAAGTTTGCTGATTTGAGTGCTGCAAGTCAGACTCACTCATCTCTCTTGACTGCACAAACCTGTCGTAAATGGCTTGTTTTAACTTGATGAGTGCCATCTGTTCATGATGGTTGGCAAGTTTCTTTTATGAGTTGAACAAAACAAAAGAACTTTTACACCACAGAGCTTTGAGTCCTGCTGTCAGAAATCGACAGTGGAAAACATAATGACCAGACACAATTAGAAAATGTTAATGGTACAGCTGCAAACGGGTCGGTAGAGCAAACACAGAGGCAACTGTGTGACATAATGTTTGATGTTTAAAAATGTCCTTCTAAAGCTTCTCTTAAATGGTTCATTTGACTGCTCTTGATTGCTGGTTTTGTTTATATGTAAGAGAAAATTTAAACTTCCAGAAAAGTTGTACAAGGAAATTTGTTCATACACGTGGCTTTTGCATGAAGCTCGGTCTGTTTGAATCAAAAATTCCTCTCAGTATCTTCATCAGTGTTTAAAACATGTGTGTTCTGGATGTGACTAGATTTTTCAATGACACTAATAAGCCTCAATGAAAGTAGAGCTGCACTTAATTTGGCAAACTCTACATGTTTTCATTCATTTAATTTGTTTTTTTTTTGGAATAAGTCACATTCTCCTCCTACAGTATACGGATCTCAGACAAAACAATATACTATGACTGAACAACAAATAGCAGACAAACCTGAGGAGCATTCAAACTCTTTCTACAGCACTTTATTTAAACCTTTTTTATTTATATATCCCCTCATCCTTCCCTGTCTGCTGGCTTTCCCACCATACTGCTGTTCGCCTTGACCTCCGCCTGCTTCTCTCCTCCTCTGCTTTCACACTCTGCATCCTGCAGGGATGGAGGGGGAGAGAGAGAGATGGAGGTGTTAGAAGTAAAGCTGCCTCTTTTTCACACCTCCGTTCATCTCTCTGTCTCCCTCTCTCCGGAGCTATCCGCCATCCCTCCCTTTCTGCTTCGCTTCAGACAGGCTAATCTATTGCCTGAAGGGAAGTGGCGGGAGGAAAATTATTTTTTATATTTCTTTAAGGAGACGAGGTGAGGGTTAGCTCAGGGGCTATTACAAGGAAAAATAAGGATAGACGGTTGGTGGGTCGGTGGGTTGGTGGAATATGTTTACTGTCTATTTTACGAGCCACTGTGGCTGCACATTAATACCTCTATCAAATTAAACTTTAAAACCAAAGATAGTTTGAATTCTCAAAATGAAAACTGCCTTTTAAATCTGATCAAAAGGCTTGGAAATGGAGTTGGCGAGTGAACATTTGTGTAAAAGAATGTCTGAGACTGATTGCAGCTCAGCCACTTTGATGGCCCTTTTTCATGGCTTCACCTCTCAGCTTCTTTTTGTATCCATGTGTCTTTTGTCAGTGCAAGTTGAATTTGTTTATTTCAAACAAACCATCTCATTTTATTGAATAAAAAAAAAGTGTTCAGGCTTTCGACTGGCGCTGTAGCTCAATATCTCAAATCACAAATTTGCCTCAAGGTGCTTTACAAGCCTTCTCAGCATGTGATTCAGAAAGGGAAAAATTCCTCACAAAATACATTTAAACGGCAAAAAATGGAGAAAAAAATCAGCTAGAGCAACAGAGGAGAAATATGGACAATCGGCATTTCCTCCTATGCTGTCTGTGTACCTCCATCCCTCCACTTTTAAAGCTTTATTTCTCCATCCTGAATCTCAGTGTGAGTTCCCTCCGCCTCCAGCTTCTTTGACCCGCAGACCAGTGATCTTTAATGCATTCACTGACATGCTTTATGTAAGAAGAAGTGTTAGAGTGTTACATGGATTGATGCTCACACACCCTCTTGCCTGTGCACTCTGTCAGCACTGCTTGACCTCCTGTGGCCTCCATCCTGGCTGCAGTAGAAAGAACAGTTCAGGCTGCTGATTTGAAATCTGACACTGTATCTCTGCTGGTCTGCTGGAGCTTTTATAACTTCAAAACACAAATGAAACCCCTCATTTCCTCTTTTATCTCATCGGTCTCTTACTTTTTTTTTTTTTTAATGTGATTTTGAAAAAGAAAATTAATTTGCTTAATTAAAACATAAGCAATGACAGTAATGGGGTTTTACAAATTGGAACTTGAACTCATTCTTCAAAGTCTGTTTTCTAACCAATCAGATTCAGTTGCTCTCTAAGTCTTTTTTGTCTCAGAGGCTCCATTTTATTTCATATGTGTCCTTGATTGGATTACCATCAATTTTTTTTTCTTCCCATCAGCCAGTCTGTGCCTCCCTAAATGCCCCACCCCCCCCTCTTTTGCTGCAGCCTGAGCAGCAATTGCAGTTGACTGAAGGCGGTTGAGTCCATGCAGCGCAGCGGGGGTGTTAAATGAATTCCAGCGGACTGCTAAATGAGGACTTATTAAAGTGCTGCCGCCTCGTAGTTTGACATTTCAGAGCTTCTGGTGGAGTTTTAAATCGCTGCCTCTGCAAATGTCACTCGCTGACTCTCTGGAATGGCTGACCATATGAATAGAAGTTACTGTTGGCGTCGGCTATAGATTGAGAGGGAGTGAATTTGTGTAGCTTTAATGGCTTTGCACTGTATATATGTGTATGTGTGTGTCTGTGTGTGTGTTTGTATGCTTATATAAATATATATTTATATAACATCCCGCTACTCGGCTAATTGTGTCATTTTTTTTTTTGCCTCAATCCCTCCAGCTACATCAGATGGGACGCGCCAAGGCCTGGATAGCATGAGAGGCGGAGTGTGTGCCACCCAAGGCATGAAGGTGGTGCTGAAAGTGGGGCAGAGTAAGTCCTCTCCACCTCTCTTTCTTCATTAGTATGTCCCACACACACACGTGAGCTCTCCCATATGTACAGCTCCTCAAGTCCAACACACATGGGCTCCTTTTCACGTACTTTCTCCCTCATAACACACATTCTGTTATTCATACATCACACACAATCCTCACTTGATACACAGCGTGACTAACACATTGGCTCTTGTCCACCGCATCTCACATCATCTCCCATCTGTACAGTACAGAGCTCTACACGTTCATTACAGCACCTTATCTGACATGCAGCTTCTTCCACTTTTACACCATCCTCGCTTATCTTCCTCTCTTAACACACATACAAAATGCAAACACACACGTACATCACTTCTGTGTGTGTGTGTGTGTTCTCGCTGAGCATATTAGGTCTCGTTAAGTGGTGAGAACAGCGGAGAAGTGTGGGATCAGTCAGCTCTAATGAGCCCTGTTGACTCCCCTCTCACTCTGCCTTTTAACTACTACTGACTCATGCTGGACACACACACACACACACGCTCAAACACATACATTGAAACTCGCATATCCCTGCGCGGGATATACATTACAAGCATGAACATTAGCTCGCACGTGCGAGGACATGGACACACACGTACACACCAGAACACACACATTTCCCCACACAGCAGACCTGCCAGCTAAAGCGCGATAACAAAATGACTCTATTCAGCGTTAAAGCACACAGTCAGTGATTTTTAATGACTCGTAGCTGCAAACACGTCTAATTGGTTTGGAAAATATTCGCAGGTAATGACCCTTTTCTGAAAAAACCTGCAGAAAAAAGGCCCATTTAAGCATTTTCTCTGACCTGCGCCTTTCTACACATAATAGGCACCTGTCCTTCGCATGACCCCCCTCACACACACATGAACACACGCTCGCCTATTTCTATTTCTTTAGCTTATCCCGTGTTATCAGGCCTTGTGCATTGTAGGTGCTCTTCATCAAAGAACCAAGTGGCGCTGCTGTGGCTCTATCACTCCGTAACATCAGCATAGTCAGCCCAGCTCAATAGAAAAACCACCACGCACACACACGTATATACACACAAACGCACACAAACACTCTCTCCTCTGGCTTTTTTACAGCATAGGCAATAGAAACGCTACTTTCCTCCAACACACACAAAACACTATCACTTCTACACAACTTTATGAAGTTTTATCAAACACACACGCATCCTGTTATTGTCATCTTTCTTTCTTTTTTCTCCCTGTCTTCTTTTATCTTGTGTCTATTTTTCTATTCCCAATGTATTCACCTTTTTCCTTTTTTTAACCCCTTTTAATTCAAGCAACATTGCTTGCTTCCTTTTCAAATTCCCTTTTTCCCTGTCCTCATCACTTCCTTTTCATTTTGCATGCTAGCCATTTCTCCGCACAACTCTCCCTCTCAATCCCCCTCTCTGTTATTGTCACTCTTTTCCTCTGTCTTTCTGTCTTATCTGCTATGCAGCTGAAAGGTCACGTCTGCGTTGTTTGTCGTCTAAATAAGCAGCGTGCCGCTTCATGGTGATCTCTGATGAGATATGGCGCTCTGCTTCGCTCCGAGGAACACACACACACACACACACGTATTGCAGAAGACAGGCTCGCACCTTTGCCCCGCACACAAACATTGGCCTGTCTTCTCTTATTTTATTCTTTATCTATCTTGCTCGCTCTGTCACACACACTCACTCACACCCACAGTCTGAACCTCCCTCCACTAGCCCCTACTGACCACACAGCACTTCCTATTGATCCACACCGCACCGCCCCTGACTTCTGTTTGGTTGACTGTCATGTGGGAGCTGCCAACCAATGGCCTTACGCTGCTCTAAATGTCAGTATGTATAGGTTGATTGCTGTGCATGCACGCACACAATCAACAGTTTGTGCACAGGAAGTACTGTGTTCTTGTGTAGGTTTTTTGTATTTTACACGCATAAGACCTCCATTGTGTCGCTGCAGTGACCAAAAGCAGGTTTTCTTTGCATGTAGCAAATGTTGCTTCAGCGCAAAATAGTCATATACGACTGTTCTTGCAGCCTACTGTTGGCCAGATGGCTCGCAAGCAAACAAAATTAGTGTTTTCTGAAACCCTCTCTTTCAGCAGTGAGGAGTGGCACTTCCACAATAGCTGCAACTGTGCGTGTGTGCGCATCTGTGTGTGCGCGCGCGCGTGTGTGTGTGTGTTTGCATGTGTCAGATAAACGCACTTTAATGCCATCACCATTACTGAGGGCTTGCTAGACAGATGGCCTGATTTAGCGACTACAGATTACAAGCCGTTGTGGCCCTTGTGTAAATTCACTCTGGCCAAAACAACAAACGGCCTCTCTTTAGTTTCCCATTCAAACAAATGGAAAAGTGCTCATACAAGGCACATGAAGGCCCAATCAATATGTGCTCTCCTATAATGGGAATGGAAGGGAGGGATGCCTTTATTAAAGCTCCTCTGTCTCTCTTTCTCCCTCTGGCTGACTCTCTGTTTGCTAATGTCACTTATTGGTTCCAGTTCTGAGAGCCTTGGCTGTTGTAGCACATACAGGCTGTCTCACGATATCTGTCATTCTGCTCATATTGCACTCCTGTTTTTTCCTCCACAGGCCCATATGGGCTTCCTCCGAAAAAGGAGTCACCAGGGGGACGCACCACCAACAGAAACCCAGGTAAGCAGGAGACCAAATGGAGATAATCCTCTGCGGATCCATCCATAAAATGGATGGAGGGAATAAGCAAAGACTGGTAGATAAAAAGAAAAGCAGTAGGGAGCGGGAGGGAGGAGGCGACAGATGGAGAATGTGCAGCGGTGACATCTGTGGATCTCTCTATTTAATTTCATATCTTTCTCTCTCTCTCTCTCTCTCTCTCTCCTGCTCTCTTTTACTCTCCTCCTCGCCTTTGTGCCCGGCCCTCTGAGCTAAGTGCTGCAGGCGGGGAATGGATGGCTAATAGCTACCTTGGGAGAAGGACAAGAAAAAGAGAGGGAGGAAGAAAGACGCAGGAGGAGAAAGAGAGAGAGAGAGGGCTAGACTGGCGGCGACATTTCAGAGAATTATTATTGTCATTAGTTTGGGTGGCCTGGATTCAGTGGTTTCGTCTAGAGAGCGAAAGGAAGAAATAAAGAAATGAAAATTACAGAAAGATGATGGGAGAGAGAGGGATAGACATGGGGAGTGATGGGAGGCGCACAAGGAGGAGAAAGAAAAAAATAATTGAAAAGCAAAGAGGAGAAGGGAATAAAACAAGTAGATGGAAATAGGAAGAGGCTTAGATTTGAGTTCTACCTCACAGTCATTCAGTGGAGGAGAGAGAACATCATCTGCTCTCAGTTGTGTTCATTTCTCTTTTTATTTGGTGGTGAATTTGTGTACTATACCAGATGTGTGAATTGGGGCGTTCGCACATTGTTCAATCACTTGTCCATACTTCACATAGGTGAGAACTGCATGTGTGAAGAAGGCAACAATAGTATGCATTGTTTGGAGTAGAATGAGACAGATGAAACCGGACACACGTCAAGGCTAATTTACATCACATGCATAATGAGGGACTTTACACATTTTTGACTCTCAAACGATGACATATTAGCACACACTTATCTGAAACGATTGTTTTGACTACTGACATGACAGTTATGCCAGAATTTCTAATCCTCCTATGAATACACTCAAACTCATCTCAGCTAATAACTGGAATATTGCTTGTTATTCACAGGCGCTCGTTTAGTTTGTTTGTCGAATCTGATCCTCTCTGGGGATGTAAACAAATACATTATTGGGATATGAACAGATATCTCTCCCTGGACAGATGTGCACAGCATCAGAATTTTTTTTAAGAGGCTGTCATTTAGCTGCAAACTGCGCTTCCTCCTGTAAGAGTAAAAAATCTGAATACACAGACGTCATAGACACACTGCTAACATGCTTTTCACAACAGTGGCAGGATTTTAAATTTCCCAAAATGCCAAATGCAAACAAATAACCTATATGCTTAAAACATGCTGTCTTAAAAAGTTTTAAATTTAGTAATCAGACATTTTGCAGAGTTCTTAAAATATTACGTTTTGCCAGTTTTCATCAGATTAGTTGAGCAGTGCAGAAAAAAGCTGACTGTAGTTGCACAGTTTTTTTCCCTCGTGATCTGATAATGAAGTGTGAGGGACAGGTGCCTGGCACTGTTAGCAACCTGACAGCAACAAGACATTGATATAAAAGGCAATAGTAAGGTTTAACACAGCAAATTATGCAATCCATTGATTTTTAACAACTTCCACCCACCTCTAGTATAAACCTTAATAAAGATTAGTTGTGTTAAACAAACATACCTAGAGACAGATTTAATAGTAGCTCTGCCTCACACCCCTAATCCACCTACATGACACTGTCACTGATTATTGCAGTCTGAATTTAAACTTTATTGCTTGTGTTAAATGCACCATTGGTCTGTTTCTCTCCCCCTTTTTTGCAAGTACAGAGTTTTGCAATAAACACAAACCAAGTTGTTGACAGAAAATTAAAACAGATTTTTTTCAATACACCATTTCTGTATCTTCTGTTGTAAAATAAGGTATTCAAGCCATGCTGTAACACTGTAAGAAACCAAACAAAAAACTAAGAATAGAAAGAGCAAGGGTGTCAAGAGTGTGTGCAATCTCAAAGTCCCTGACGGGGGCTCTTGGTGCACATCAAAGCCCCTCTGTATCACTGTAATGGTTGATAAAACTGTCTGGATAGGATGAGACAAATTAATTCATAAAAGAAACAGGAAGAGCAATTACATGCCATGATGCATCAGAGTAACTGG
Source organism: Acanthurus lineatus (assembly GCA_029814665.1). Lineage (NCBI taxonomy): Eukaryota > Metazoa > Chordata > Actinopteri > Acanthuriformes > Acanthuridae > Acanthurus > Acanthurus lineatus. The sequence goes on from JAPZDV010000016.1 coordinate 4,651,884, forward strand.
TGCTCCATTAATAATGCAGTCTTTTTGCATCGTCTTCTTCCTGTTCCTCTTGACATAAAACAGTCCTAACAGCTCAAAAAAAGTATAAAAATTATATAAGACCAGCTACCCCCTAAAATTTGAATTAGAAGAGGAAGGATAGCCAGCTCAAAAACAAGGAGAAGCCTATGTTATCACCTTGACATGTTTTTTTTTTAATTTCTGATCTGTTTGATGTCTCTTTTAAGTAAAATTCACTTATGAGATAAAAAAAGAGGGAGTCAAGGGGCTAAGAGGGAGTCAAAGTCTGAACTTGTGTGATAAAAAAAGGAAACAGGAGGGAGTAAAAGGTGGAAAAATGGGGGGCGAGAAGAGAAAGCAGAGGAGGAGAGGTGAAGGAAGACGATATAATAAAGAGAGCTGGTGAAAGGTGGCCATCATAATGGAGATGGAGAGTGAGGGATGTTGGGTTAATGGAGGAAGGAAGAAAGCAGGAGGAGGAGAAGGGAGTGTAATGGACGTCTGGCATTAGCGCTTTGCTCCCAGTCAGTCCAGCGCAACAGGGGGCCAAGCAGCAGGGGGATGAGGTGTGTTTGCATGTATTTGCCTGGCATGGTTGTGTATGTCCATATCTTAGTGTGCATTTGTTCAGAAGTGTGTTTGTGTTGCAAGGTGCTGAGCTCAGAGCAAGGTAGGTCATTACGGCTACAATAACCCGAAGATAGAGAGAGCCACGGAGCGAGGGAGGGCGAGGAAGCGGAGGAGTCGCAGGAGAGAGGCAGACAGGGAGAAAAGAAAGGGATGTGTGCCAAGAATAATGATAGACCAATCCAAAGGCTCCATATAACAGGGAATCGCATTACCGGCCTTAACCAGTTCGCCACACACATTCACACGGTCCAGTGCCAGAGTCGTCGCCCCCCCGCCAACTCCATAAACATACACACACACAGGTCCACCTGCTGAGTTCTGACCCGACCTCCCGCAGAGAAAACTGTGAACTCGGAGGCTGTGAAGATCTTAGGTTTCAGGCAGACACACAACAGACAGAGGGAGCAATGGTCCGACAAACAGAAAAAGATGGCATGGCAGACAGTTTGATAAACAGACAGACAGATAAAAAGACAGACAGACAGACAGACAGGCAGGACGACCAGCAGAAAGGCGGAGTGTGTGGTCTGGTGGTAGGAGCCGAGTGGGGGAGGGCTCTCTTCATGTGGCTGGCTGTAATGCTAAGTAAATACAGTTGTTAAGGTTAGGGAAATAGAGTGTGTTACCTTGATGCACACTGTGGTGAAGCCAGGCTGTCCACAAGAGTATATAATGTACAGTGCTCACACACACACACACACACACACACACAGAGTCCACGGACATCCCTCTGCATTTTCATACGCATTGCTGTCCACTTCATTGCATCAATAAAGAGACCACATATAAGCGTCTGTGAGATTTGCTGCATACATACTGCATTCCACTGGGTTATGCCTCTGCAGCCTTCGCTAACAGAGCTAAACCAGCACCATTACTCATGTTATTGTGGTTGAGAGCCATAAGGGTTGGTATGTTTATTTAAAAGCTCATGAAAACACAAATTGTGAAAGCAAGCTGTGTTATTGCTCTGCTGTATTCATGATGATAAATATGCATATATAAATCAAAAGGAGACGCTGAAAGCAGATTGTGATTCTGTGGAAATTGGAGTAAGATTGTTATATGATTTTTAAAAAATTTTTTTTTTTTTTTGCAGGTGGTACAGGGAACTCCACCCAGTCTCGGGGACCCAACACCTTTGGGAGTGAGGGTGGGGGTGAGAATGGGCCCCTTCAACCCTCTAACATTGCCCTCATCGCCGGTGCAGCAGGAGGCTCCGCCTTTCTCTTGCTGGTGACCGCCGTCATCTGTGTGGTGTGCTACAGGCGGCGGCACGCCAAGCACTCAGACACCCACCACCCTCCGCTGTCGCTGTCGTCGCTCACCAGCCCTAAGCGGGGAGGAGGCGGTGGTATCTCCAGCTCTAACAACAACGGTTCTGAGCCCAGCGACATCATCATCCCCCTGCGGACGTCGGACTCGGCCTACTGCCCGCACTATGAGAAAGTGAGCGGCGACTACGGACATCCCGTCTACATCGTCCAGGAGATGCCACCTCAGAGCCCGGCTAACATCTACTACAAAGTATGAGACGGTCTCTGCTCCGGCCGATTGGACACATCCACCTCCCTCTACCCATAACCAACCAATCCCCTGCTCCGAATGAAGCCACAGCAAAGCTCGCCATCACAGCTACAACCCTGATCCCTCAGTACTACCAGTATTGTCCCATGGACCCCCCCCCACCCCTCGCTGCCCCGTGAGCCCGGCCACAGTTGTGTTTCTAGCTGAATAAACCACCCCACCCCATTCACACACAACTGGGCCACCAAGTGTGTGTTAAGGGCAATGTCGTATTCATACATAGCCCTTCTTAACAAGGCCCTCACGAATGGGCAAGACCCTCTGAGTGCCCCCTTCTTGTTAACTCAGAGCTAAACGAGCCCCATCCGTGCCGAATTGAAGCGTCGTCCCCTTTACGCCAGTATGTGTGTATGTGTGGCAACACACTGTATTTCTCGGAGTGCGGATCTGGCGCTTGGGACTTGACATGTTTTACAAAAGTAAAAAAGAGAGAGAGAGAAAAGGACTACAACTAAAAAAAAAAAAAAACTAAACCCCTGAACCCACTTAGCGCTGGAGAACTCTGATTCCTAGAGGCCATACCTGCCTAGCTCACCGCCCCACCCCTCAGAGCTCCGTAAGCCAACCAGAGACCGGCCCCTGCCACTAACTCACCAATAGGATTCTAGTTTGTTTGTGTCTGCTTTTTCCTGAGAAAAATAGGGGCCTCGGACTCTCACAATCAGCAGCGGTCACGTGACTAGGCCCAGGCCTGAGGAGGTCTGACCAATCAGTGACACTCAGAATCTTGTATATTTTAATAATGTGATATGTGTGTGTGCGTGTGTGTGTGAGAGACTGTGCGAGTGTGCATACGACTTGGATAATAATTATGGCGCTGCTGCTCCACATTAGACGTGTGTGTGCAGTTAGTGTGCTTCAGTACAGCAAGTTTGCATATGAGTTTGCATATGCGTGTGGGGTTTAGTTTGCGTGTGTGTGTACGCTTTGTGTGTGAGTGACTGTGCGTACGCGTGCGTTCTTTAGACTTGTCTTAAATACCAAAACACAAAATAGTGAGCGAATATCAAAAAAAAGTGAGATTTTTTATCGCTATCAACACTTATAGATTATATATATGAATATCCAGTAAATAATTTCTAGATGTTTTTTTTTCCTGTTTTCTATTGTTTTATTATTTTTACCCACTCTGTTAAACTACACTTCTGTTGCTAGACTTTTTTTATCTGCTGTTTTTGTTTTTCACAACTTAGAATGACCTTGTTTCCTTCCTTTTCTCCCCCTTTTGCGTTGTATATTAATTTAATCCCTTTTTTTTTTTTAAATTTTCCCGGTGAACAGAGGTTGTGTCTCTCTTCCTCTCTTCCCTCCCGCATTCACTCCCTCCTTTCCTC
>JAPZDV010000016.1:4655534-4680487 GCA_029814665.1 Acanthurus lineatus
CCTCCTCCCCCTCCTCCTCCTCCTCCTCCCCCTCCCACCCCTCTAGGGTCTCTGAACTCTGTGTATATTTTTATAGCTCCTTGTACTATGCTGTAGTTTTGAAGTTTAGACCTCGTTTGTGGAAGTGTTGAGGTAGAACCATCTACGAAAGTTTTTCTTTTTCTTTTTTTTTCTTTTTTCAAACGCTTTTTTTGAAATGCAGAAGTGAAAAGAAGTGAAGGGGCGGGGGGGGTTGGAGAAGGGGTGGGGGCGAGAGGGGATGAAATGAAAAAGAAGAATAAAGGAAAAAGAACAGGGCGAGAGAGTGCTGTCTGGGGAGGAGGAATAAAGCGGCGTCTGAATGCAGAACTTTAAAAAAAAAAGAGAGAGAGGAAGGGAGGGAGGGAAATGAGGAAAGAAAAGACTGTGAAGGAATTGCACACTAAAGAAAAAGAAGCTGAGGGGAGGGGAGGATGGGAGCGGCAGGAGTGAGAGATGAAGGATCCCAAGGAAGCAAGGATGGAGAGAGCAGATGAAAGAGTGGCTGGCGAAGGAGAGAAACCTTTTCTTTGAACGGAGGGTCTGAGCCTTGTGAACGGAGGCAACGGACCAACAGCCAAAAAAACGGATTTTGGAGCAGTTGAACTTTGACCATGGAAAGAAGAGATGTCATCACACACTCTCTCTCTCTCACACACACACACACACCAAGATACACACACACACACACACACACACACACACACACACACACCCATAAATGGAGCGTAACTTGGTCACACGTTACGTTAACATGAGGTGGCACATTTCAGATTTGCTCCTCTTTTACGCTAAATTTTTGTTGAAATGCATCTCTGTGTATCATACACTCACACACTCATTAAAGCACACACTCAGTACACTCTGTCTCTTTCTGTTTCACACACACACACACAGACACACACCCTCCCACACAACCTAACACAAATTTCAAACCTTTTAATGACTGTCACAAATGCCTACTGATTGCATTTAGTGACATACATTCTTTCTCGCTCAAGCTCGCTCTCTCCAGCAGATTCACACACACAACACACACGCTCACACACACTTTCTCCCACACTCGACAAAAATGCTGATTGCTTTCATATGACTCTGTATTTCTGTGATTAAGACTAACCCGATGGACATGGGAGGGATGAAAAGAGCGCTTGTGTGCGGTGTGTTCTCTCCTCTCTTTCACACAAGCACACTCACACACACCCACACAAACACACTAGTGCCCTGCACCTCAAACTAGAGGGCAATAACACAACGCTGTGTTCAGAGGTGCAATGTGTTCACATGTGCATACTAAAAAAAAAAAAAAAAGCTGTTTTGTGTTGCTCAAACATGTTTATGGCTTATGTGTAAACTGGGTGGCAGTGGAGAGCTTACGCTTTTAGTTTATTTCCTTTCAAACACACACACAAACACACGCACACACACTCACATAAGGCCTCCAGTGATGTAGCCATGTTTTCTGTGTGAAGCCAGTGTTACATCTGGACCTTAAGACATTTCTCAACTGTGTTTCGTATCAGTATCTTACATCATGTAATGAGATATCTTTCATAAAGTGTCACATTGGTCTGAAATGACTTTGTTCAACACATGCTGATGATGTTCAGATATGTTTTTATACCATGAAATGAGTTTGGATTGTATTTGATGCTATCAAAAATTGATTTCAAAGATGAAATGAGAGGAAAACACCTCAAATTCTTCTTTTTGTACAACTACCGACTTGTGTTTTTTATGTATGCTGTTAAGTCTATGTCTATTTAAACATGCTCAGAGTACCTAAAATATCCTCCAAGCCAAATGAAGTGTCTGTTTCTCTCTCTTCAACAACTTCTGCAACTCTTTGGAGCACTCCAATCCCAAATGACAGTATTTTTTTGCTCAAAAATGGCTGCTGCCGCGAGGGGGAGAACAAAACTTCTCGGACTTTTTCGGCGTCAACTCCGACAAAGAAGCCACTGCCCTGTTTTCAGTCCATTTTGCTCCCTCTCCCCCCTCCCTCTCAACAGAATGTCAAGTATCTCTTGGACTCAGATTTTTTTTTTCTTTTTTTTCTTTTTTTATTGTTTGATTTTCATGTCGATGTTATTTCAAAGTCGTGTCTCTGGCTCTCACTGTTTGTGTTTGACTGGTCGACTCAACGTGTTGGCTTTTCTAAAAAACCACGGACACAGCCGCTGGTTTTCATGTTGAAAAGAGAAAAAAGAAAGTGCTGTTTCTATGGAACGGGGGAAGAAAGAGAGAAAAAAAAAAGCAGCCACCGCCGAGCTCCCTCACCTCTCCGTTGGTGAACGTGTGCGTGTATGTGTGTGTACATGTGTGAGTGTGTGTTTCTTTGTGCCAATAGACAGCGAGCGGAGGTCGCGGAGCGAGATGGCTCTCGTATGTAACGTGTTGAGACTTTGTATTTGGGACACCTCTGTGTGAGAAGGGTTTTTTGTGTCCTCTCCTCCTTCTTCTTCTTTCCTCCTTACCCCCTTGTCTACTCATCACGACAACCCCTGAATCCCGCCCACCTTCCTCTTCCTCCCCTGTTCCCTTGCCCCTCCCCCCCCCCAACACACCTCTAAAGAGAGGAAAAAACTAGTACATTCCTGGTTTGGAAAAAAAAAGGTTGAATAAAAAAACAAACAAAAATGTTTAAGCACCACTCTTTTGGTCCTGTTGTGTGATTCATTATTGCATGAGGGTCTGCTGGGGTCTTTTGTTCTGATGCTGCATGTGTGTGTGTGTGTTTGTGTGTGTGTGTGTGAGAGTTCCTGAGGCCCACTGGTAACCCTGCCTTTAATAGAAGGTCTCTCCTCTTATCTCTGCTTTGGGCTTGTCTCAGCAGGGCCTCTTTCACTGCCTCTGCTAATAACACTGCCATTTTACACACACACACACACACTAGCTCTCCCACTGGTGTTATCAACAAGTTATCAAACCCGGCTTCGTTAGTGTTGAGTGTTGCTTGGCAACGTATTGACAGAGCTGATTTCATTCTCTGTCTCCCTCTCTAACACCCTTCTTCCTCCCCTCTTTCCCCCCTCTCTCCCTCTAGCTTTGTGGCACATTTCTATGGTAACTGTTAGCATCTTTTTCTCCCTTCCACAATTTGTTTCATCCGGTTCTGTATGCGCATGTGTGTGAGTTTTTAAGGCCATTCCATAGCATGGCGTGCCACCAGGGTGGCCTAGGTTAAGATGACCAGGCAGCTGCTTTTTACCCTTTGATCTGTGATGTGTGAGAGGAGATCACATGCCACACACACACACACACACACACACACACACACTCTAACACATAGACATTCACACACTTTCACTGACCCATCACATGCCATGCACACACACAGATGTTCACACACTTTCGCTGACCCCGACTACACAAACACAGACGCATGCATCCGTATGCAATCCTATGCGCTGCCACACACACAAACACATGGCTGCATTGATCCTGGTAGACACTTGTCACTGCCTTTTCCATGACAACCTGTCACTGTAACTGAGGCCAAGTACAATGAAGGTTGGCAAACAGTTAACATCCATTCACTCATTCAGCAACTTGCTAAAGCTGCTAATCTACCAAATACCTTTAGTCAGTGTTGCTACTTCCTTCTGCAGCAACTTTATCCTTTTTCTTCCTTCCCCTTTTTAAGTACACTTAAGCAGTAGGGTTTTTTTTAACCATACGTGTAAGCTATAATCATAACCTGCTTGTAAACAAAACAGGTTATTTACTCTGAATAGAGTTTGGAAATGAGATCTGGTTTCTAATTAGACCTGTGCCAAATTTAAACTAGTTCCTGTCACTTCCTGCAGTGTTTGTGGGCCTTTTTTTTGCACAGCCGACATTTTAATTTGTCACAGCAGGAAAAGCAGAGGTGTTACTGAGAACATTAACGATGGCTCTGTTGTGTTCTCTGTCTTGTATCCAAGTGTCTCAGTATGTCATGACAGTGTGACAGTGAGCCAGCATGAACAATCCATGGAACCTGAAACTGAAGCAGCGAAATGGAATTCAGCCATGATTCATTTTATTATTTACACCTGTGCCTTTTTGCTACTGTGTCATGTGTGAAATGGAGAAAAGGCCTTTTATCTAACACTGAATATTTCTGCTTTAACTGCATTTAATTTCTCAGGACTGTGGTCACGCACAAACTGCTTTTGATTGATATTTACATCACTCTCCTGTTAGTTAAGTTGAATGTGTTACAATGGGAGAACTTACATGTCTATCATAATGTATCGAGTTTGGTATAATCACACAAATCCACTTCAAGCTAGCTAGAAAAAGCTAAAGTTGTATCACGGACATATGGGAAAAAGAATCACATTCAATTCAACAAATATACACCCATTATTTTGCTGTGATGATATAATGATAGAATTACTAAACTTTTCCATACAAAAGTCCATAAATAACATTAAACTATGTCCAGGGTTCTTCTTTTGCAGAATGCCCCTTTATGTCAATTGTCATTATGATGACAAATGTTAATGAACAACATGTTGCAGCCACGTACCTGTGAGTTTTACATTCCTCAGATTTTTTTGCCTCTCAGCTTTTATCAGTTGTACTTTTGATGTGCTCATGTGGTATTTTCCTTTTTTTTTTAAAACTGTGTCAATTTTTGTCAGTTAGTATTAGCTGGCTAGATGCTAACAAGTTTGCTAGTGAGCTAAATTCCAGGAGCAAAGAGGGGGCAGACTATAAGGGGCAGACTGACAGTTTGATGCTGAAAGGTTTTGACACGGTGAATGATGTTTTGACTGACAGTTAGAAAGATGAGCACAGAAAACAAGATATTTGATATAACAACCACAACAACAACTACAACAACACACCTGATTTTATTAAACATAAATGGACCCCACCTCAGAATGCCTGGACAGAGTCTTTCCATTCTACCTGAGTGTATAACTGAGAGTATTTTTACCAATTATTTAGAGATACAGTTAGTAAAAAATATGGAACCTTATTTTACTTTTTTTTCCACATGGTTTTGTCTTTGTCTTCCTGTACTCAGAAACATGCCAGCTGGTGTGTAATAGTTTGTTCTACCTCTGGAGTTCCTGCAGGGTTGGTACATGTTTCTAATCTGCAAATACCAGCCATTATTGGACAGTAACATGAAATGGCTTACAACAACAAGTTAGCAGCTGCCAACAAATTGCTAACTCCATTATCAAACCAGTGGTGATAATGTTCGATTAGTGGCTCACCACTGTCGCTAATCCATGGAAACCAGCAGCAATATTCCCTTCAAAGAGGAACTAATGCTAAACTAATGGCTGTTAAGCCATAATGAGTTTGCTTGCTTCTTTCCAGTCGGGTTTTAAGGAGGCCTGTTTAGACTATCGGGACTGCTGTGGTCCCCTTATCATTACATGCTCATCATTACTCCTTGCTAATCTGTTCTGCTCAGTGCACACACAGATGAATATTAATGCCATGGAGGATGATAGCCGTGTGTGTGCCGCATGAACACACACAGACGGATGCAGATAGGCGGCAAAAGTTGGAGCGGCACACGCACAAGCACACAAAGAGGAACACGCACACCCTTGCGTGCTCTCTGTGCTTTGCCAAGTGAGACGACTGAGCCTTCTCTTCAACTCCGTGGAGGAAGGATGGCTTGATACGTCGCACGCACACAAACACCCGCCCCCTTCCTTCCCTGATACTTTATCACAGGAGCAGAAGGATGGAGAGAGAAAAGAATCAGTTTTAAGTGAAATCAATAGAGAGATAATCCCCTAAATTAGATTTTGAAAAGCTTCGTCGCTGATGCGCAACTTAAAACCCAGGGATTGGCCCACTTGACTTAACAACGAAACAATCCTCAAGTAAGACGCAGTTACCATGGGAATGAGCGAAGGTCAAGGATAAGAGGAGAGTGAGGGAGAAGTGGTGAGAAAGGGAGGCAACGCTCTATATCAAAGAGATATACCCGAGAATCTGCATACTGAATCAGGGTAAAACTGCTGTGATTACAATGTCACTGTGATTAATGCAGTGTAGCGCCTTGACGCCCTGAGGAGGAGAGCCGTGCAGAGAGCAGCGATGGCTTGCACCTGACAGACCTGAAATGTCATGTCATGATTGGAGAAGAGATGAAGGGTTAAAAGGTCAAGCTGTTTGATTGCATGCAAAGGCCTTTCTCTGTGTGTGGCCAGACCTGGAGGCGGACAGATAGCTCTGGCAGAGAGTAATTAAACCTCAGCAGAGGAGGAATTATCAGAAGAAAATCCATGATTTTACAGTACCGATGCTGGCAGCTTTTCCTCTGTGCTGCAAGATTGCTCTCATTGCCCCACCCCCCCACCCCCAACTCTCCCTCCAACATTCTCTGTCCTCTAACACAATCTCTCTCCTCTTTCACCACCTGACTCTCACTTGTCTTTTGTCTCTTTTTTCCCCCACCTGACTGCTCCTGCTCAATCTCCTCATGTTCCTGAATCTTTTTCAATTTCCATACATTTCCCGTCCATCTTAAAGGGAGAAAAATGCTACAGTTAAATGCAGGCCTGATGACAAGTGCAGCTGCGATCTGCAAATGTGGAGCTGATGGAGTGAGTCAGACAAAGAGGGAGAGGGGTAGAGATGAAGAAAACGGTTAGAAAATAGCTTGGTCGCACAGTGGGAGGCGGCGGTGATGGGGGTGGGGGGATGTTGCAGATAAATTATGTGTTTGGCTCGAGGATATACAGCGTTAATTTCAGATGATTAACTTGTTAATACTCCTGAGTGGATAGCTTCACTGCAGCCCTCGTTCTTAGAGACAAGCAAAAGTTCTGTAATGCCCCTGCTCGTCACGCAAACAACTCCCCTAATGTCCCTCACACTCTACTACACACACAGACACATGCAAACACACACGCACCATAATGGATGCACACAACTGAAGCTGCAGGAAATAAATAAAAATAGATTGTGTTCAATAAAAAAAGCTTACCCTCTAAATTTGATCTGCTGCTGCAGAAAGATCTAAAACTGCTCTGAGTTTTTAGTTTGCTTTAAAAAATGCAAAAACTTTGAGTTAAATGATCCTGTAACTGCCAAACAAGAACAAATAGCTAATATGTAAATGTGTGCATTGCAGTTGCTGGAGATGGGGCTGGGCTTCCAAACCAGTAAATAACCCTACATACAAAATATAAGGCTAAAAACAAAAGCAGGAAGAATTTACTGTGCTTTTTTCCTGTTTTGTTGTGATAGTATTTCACAGAGAGGCACTGTGACGGTGACCTGGTTATTTGCCAATACCTAAAACTGGCAGATTATCTCATACTAGCTTTAATCTTGGTAAGATAAGAGATTACATTGTGAAAGTAGTTTTCCAGGCGCCACTTTCCCTCTCATACATACAAACATGCCAGTCCAGCACCACAGGATGTTGTGCACAAATACATTCCTCAGTCACACACAGACAGACAGGACAGATAAACAAACCCAAGCAGACTTTACATAAACCTCATTCTCAAAGAAATTCCAATCTAACCCAGCTATGTGGCCTACTGATGTGCGGGTGTGTCATGATTAAAGTTTATTTGTAAAACACTCTTTCTATTGTTTCATCTGCCAGTCTACCAGGAAGCACATTTATTTAAAAGAAACCTATTGAGATTTCAAGTTCATTGTGAATCTTAAAGAATGCTATCTGACAAAGCGTTGCTGGCTGGTGTCAGGGTGGTCTTGTGGTTAAAGAGTCCCACAGCTGAAGGACTGTGGGTTCTTTGTTCACAAACATCTGACGTGCTACCCTGCTTGCTCAAGTGTCCTTTAGCAAGGCATGGGAGCCCACAGTCACTGACAGTTTGTGCAAGGAGGTAAATGCACAAAATGAGCCATCAGAAAGTATGACAGTGTTTGCATCCAGTGTGACGACTGGCTTCTTTCAAAGTGTTACATGACTATTGCACATACCTGTGAGAAGTCTTTTAGCTTCTGCTTGGTCTTGCTGCTCCATGCTCTGCTGCTGTTGTGGGCTACTCTTGAAAAGGAGGGAATTTATGTGAAGGGACACAAAGCCCAAGGCACTGCCAGTCAAGTTATGATGAAACAATCACCGCATATTGAGCTCAGTTAAAGATTTAATGTACAAAAATAAACATTTGTATCATGAAACAGCAATGGGAAAATATTTTATTAAATGAAAGTCCTTTGAAGGCAACACAATTCTGTCTGTCATACTGCCTACACACTAAGAGCATTTCATATTGTTAGAGCTCATTGTGTGTTTTACTTATTAAAACCTTATTCTGCCAGGTAAATAAACTGTCAGATATCTGCTGTAAGGTAAAAAAAATATAGTATTTCTCTTTGCAATGCGGTGGATTAAGACATAAGCCTCACAATGTTGGAATACATCTAAAAGAAACAAAAAATGAGTGTTGTGCTTCCCTCCTTGTATTTGTATATAAGATAATCAGTGATCAAGGTTATGTACAATCCTCTAACACTGCCTGACTTCCCCTTTTTCTGTATTTCTTTCCCAGATTTCTACTACAGTGGCATAAAATCTCTTGTGTAATTTGACCATTCAGAATAACTCTTATCATTCCAATCCTACATTAGAATTTGCTGTAAAAGTCTTGGAAATGGTTTTCCATCTTAGATTCTTAAATCAGATCAGAAAAAAGCTCCAGTTACGTGGGGGCTTTAGGGTGTACGGGTGCCAGACTTGCTGGATTAGTCTTAACAGCTGAAGCACGCAGTTTGCTCGATTGGTGATGAAGGGGGCTTTTTGGATGAGCAGTACTCGTCTTCTAGGGCTCGTGTGTGCCACAACTTGATTTGCATACATTTCTAAGACTGAGATGAAAAATCTCCTCTTATAGTTCAAGCTACTGAAGCGCAAAAAATATGCAGATAGCCCCTCGCAAAGCAGTCTCGGTAATTCTGCACGTGAATCTCTACCAGCTGGGTTCACTGTTCTGTGGCAGAACCTGATTTCTGACCTTCCCGCAGAGGAGAAAGAAAAGACAGTTTTTCTTTACCACAGTCACCTGCTGTATCTGATCTTGTTACTGTATTTCATTTCAAGTATCTCAGGAATTTGATAGGAATGCTGGAACTTTATGCACTGTAAAGCCAAACTAATTAACAATGAAAGGCTTGTTCTGTTTTGCAAAGAAGTGTGCAACATGCAAGATACTGAACAGTTTTCATCATACCAATTGGTGCATGTCACACCTATTTCAAGTCTTTAATGCATCATCATTGCCGCGAGGAAGTGTGTGCATAACAAGATGAGAGGTTGCATGAAGAGCCGGGAAGTTTTTCATGTTAAGTTCAAAGTTTAGGACTAACCACAGGGAGGCGGATTTCTACCTGCACACATTTCCACGATCAAATTGTGTCATGAGACCTTTCTCTAAATGATGCCGGGCAGAGTTCAAAGCGAATCCTGTTCAAAAGAAAAACTGATTTAATTTTCACTCAGTCAAGTCTAAATGTGATCATGCCAAAGTCATCCTGGTTAGCACCACACCCTTTGAGATACTCAAGAAGGCGAGCTTTTGGATCCCTAAAGACACTTTTCAATCCATCAAGAAGGATTTCACACCCCTTGTGCTGTGGCAGCCTCCCATTAGCTTTAACAGGTAGCAGCAGTCTGTGAGAGTAAAATTTTATTCAAAACGTCAGTTTTTCTCTCTCCACAGTCTGGCTCATTCTCTCATTTTGGAACTTACAGTCCTTGGACAACAACTGTGATCTACAGCTAGGTGCTTTAAAAGATATTAAATCAAATATATTTTACCTTCAGTAGCATCCCGTTGTACTTTTGATATTAAAAAGATCAATCATTGTATGAGAGCAGCCGTTTTGAAAAGGTTAATGTGTCATTTTCAAACAACCACTGACAAACGGTCTGTCCTTGTGGGAATATTACAGAGACTTTTAGTGAACAGAAAAAAAGGCTTCTGCAAGCTTTTGGGACAAATATTGGGGAATTTATCCCAAATGATGCAACCTGCTCCTGAGTATTACAAAAAGATTACCTTAATCAATTTTACTTTAATGTTTGACTGAGTCGGATATGTGCAGCGAGAGATTGAAGAGTCAGGACCGCAGACAGTGTGTTGAATAGTGAATGGAGCTACTGTGAGGAGAACCGTTCTGAAGCCTTAAGCACGGCATCAAGGTTGTCACCATCTTAGTTATTTGCAGCCAGAAATGACTGTATTAGAGGAGAGGGTGGAGTTGAGGTGGATATACATTGCTACTAAAAACTTCGGGACACCTAGCAGACAGTCAGCAGCTGCTGTCACTCAAAACTGCAAAATGCATTATGCATAACTTTAAGCTTTAAAATAATTTAAATGAGAAAGTTACATAAAAAATCACCCCTCATATAGTTGTTACAAGCAGGTCATGAGCTGTAGAGACCAAAACCATTTTTTAACAGACTGTTAACTTGTTTATTTCTGATGTAAATATACATATTTTAATATGTGGTTCTATGGGGGATTGGCTCACTTTTAGAGGCAGCCTCGAGTTGGCTCCTCATTTTTCATACGGATGTAGCTTCTTGGTCAGAACTGATGCAATGCATCTGGAGTGACTTGCAATTAGCTGCAGATGTGACACACCTGTGAGAAGCCAGAGGAGCACCGGTGGAGATGCAGGTGGAGTTTGTAGCAGACCAACAGGATCACGTGCAGCAATGTAATGACTTTCTCATTCAGTCTCTAACCCATTAAACAAAACTGACTTGCTTACATCAAAAGACGAGCTGGTTAATTTATGGCAGAAACTGTTACCATCAGCCTTCAAGGGACATGGCGTCACTTGGATGATACTGAGTCCATTTCTGCAGATACAGGTGAGCCAAACATTTACTTACACATGAGACATAATAACCTTAGTCATGCAACTTTGTGGTCAGGCTTTCAGTTGTTTGCTTAAAGAGCTTGTCTTGAAATTTCAATTGACAGTAAGCCTTACCTCTAAGACAGCTAAGGTTTATGGGCACGTAAGAAAACACTAGGTTACAATATCAGAATATTTATACTCTATCTAAAAATCCCAACATTTTTTCTTAAAATTTACATTAACTCAGTTTTATCTCCAGAAATGTGCTTATCATTAGTTCAAAAGTCTCTGAGACATCTATTTAAAATGTTTGAAAATCTGAAATTCAATTGTTTACATTTAGGAGTTTAACTAAAACCAGCGCTAAACAAAAATTCCTCCGTATACATGAACAAAAGAAGGGCTCATACTGAATTTATTGCATGACTAGTGCGATATGCTTTTTTTTTTAACAGGCAGACATTTTGGCTTGTGACAGCAGGAAAAGCACAGGTGTTACTGATGACATTAACAAAGGTCTGTTCTTTTTAAGTGTCCCAGTAAGCCATGACAGTGTGACAGTGAGCCAGCATGAACAATACCAGGACCCTGAAGCAAAAGCAGTTAAATGGAAATCAGCTATGATTAATTTTATTGTTCATATCTGAGCTTTTTGTGCCACATGTCAAATGTCCTCCATGAAAAGAGCCCACGGCTAAGTTACATAGTGCATTTCCATGAAGCTTCTGTCCATTTTCTAGTCGCCATTAAAGCTTCTTTCAAAGTCTTTGAGGAAGTCTTTCTGTGTTTAACAGGACAAGATACTCCACCAACCGTCTATTTACTGCTGATCTAAACTTTTACACTGAAACAGCTGCTTATGAAATTCTGTAAGTGTAAGTAGCTCCTTAAGGAAAAGAGACCCTCCGCATCAGATCAATTATAGATAAATATCTGATTTGCACGGCTGTATTTACTGTAGGAGATTAAGCCATGGACAACATAGAAATTACTAGTTTTATAGAAGCTCTCAAGCAGTTGCGGTCAGACAGAAATGTTCATTATATCAGAGGTGGATGACATGACTGGTTGTTATCTGATTTTACGCTAAAAGGCTGATATCGGCCCCACAAATCAGTCCAACTTTAACACACACCCAGCAGTGGAAGATTGCATCCATTAGCTAACAGCAGATCCGGCATGTTTGGTCGTCATAAATACAAAGAAGACACGGCCAAGGATCCTCTCTGGTCAATAGCTGTAACCAACCGTTTGTGTTTACATCTGCTGCAGCCAAAGAGAGTAAACAGAGTGAGAAAGAGGTACAACAGTGGCTATTACAAATGCTGGAAAACAAGCCAAAAGAGCCAACCATCCCTCTACCCTCAAACCCGCCACTAACACCCCCAAAATACCCCCAGACCCCAATGCTCTGAGTCTCTTTCTGCCCACTGCCGACAGGGAGAAAAGTGAATGAGTCACCCCCTCTCTCCCTCCCCTGTCTCTTTATTGAGGCAGCTGCACCCTTTGACCTTTATGCTTGTGGAATGTGTGTGTGTGTTTGCGTGTGTTTGTGTGTGTGTGTTTGTGTGGACCCATTGGTGGTGAGTGGCGATGGTAAAGGGGAGGAGATGGGTGAAGGCAGAAGGGGGAGAAAGAAAGAGGGGGAGGGTTGGCGAATTTGGGAGATGGAGGAAGGAGGGAGAAGGGGAGGGAGGGGGAGAGGTCGCTTTTTCTCCCTACTACAAAAGCTGTCAGGGGGAACAATAAGCATGGAGAATGGTGTGTGTCCAGGGAGGCACTGAGCCGTGTTAGTGTGCGAACCCGGCGGAGAGAGGGCATACGAAAGAGGCAGAGAGAGAGAGAGGAAGGGAAAAAAAAGAGAGAGACAAATGATGGAGATTGAAACTAGATGAGAGCACTACGGAGGAGAAAGGAAGATGATGAGATAGAGAAAGACATACAGAGACATCAGGGAGACGGAGAAAGAGGTTAGAGAGGAGAATGATGGGAGAGAGGGAGTGAGAGACGGAGGAGTGCAGAAGGGTATTTGTTTTGTCTAGCTGCACTCTAAATACTGAACTTCCGTTGCCAAAGGAAACAGAACACAAGACCCAGCATCGGGATGTGCGTGTGTTTGTGTGTGTGTGCGTGTGTGTGTGTGTGTGGCCAGCATACCAAAGGGGCCCTGCTCCTCACTGTACCAATGACATCAGTATGGTTAGCGCTTTACATACACCGAGTCCTCATTAAGCTTATCTGCACGAGGGCCTGTGTGTGTGTGTGTGTGTTTGTGTGTCATCGTGTGTGTGCATGCCCTGCGTTCAAACGACGCACATTTCAGACTACACACCGTGCAGCTGGCTGCAGACAAAGGTGTTCATGGCGCTTTGTTTCAAAGATGCGAGGGTGCACGAGTGTGTGAGAGTGTTTGAACAGTTGCAGGGGCGGAAGAGAGCGGGGGTGATGGTAGTTGAGTGGAGACTTTGAATGCACTTTGTGTGTGTGTGTGTGTGTCTCTGTGTGTTTGTGTGTGTGTTCATGGTGGGGGGGGTTCTCAATGATAGGGTGTTTTGCTTTGAAAGCAAAGTGGGGGGACAGCAAGCCACAATTACACACACACTCACATGCACGCGCACACATACACACATTGTAAAAGTATTGATTCTCTAGGTGGTGTGTGAGGTGTCGTAAGTGGTTGGTAATAGCAGGAGAAGAGTTTTGTGAAGTGGTGCAGGTTAAGAAGTTTGGCTGCTGGGTAGAGTTTTTATCTCTGGGATGGGGGCAGCGTTGATGGGAACAGATGGACAGAGGTCAAAAAACACTCCAGTTTCTCAAAATGGGGGAGAGAGATTTGAAAAACCACTAAAACCACTGAAATAAAGCACTGGCACAGTTTATTGTACGCACACACAGAGTCAGTACACATGTGACTTTGAAGCTGAAAAACATATAATTTTACACACACGTACCATGATCACACACGTGCATTAATGGAAGAAGCTGCATGGCACATGTGCATGCATTCATACATACAGAACATTTATGCATCAACACGAGCACATCAAGCACACTTATACATACACACACACCTCCACAAAGTACTTATGCATACTTTAACACTGAACACACATGCAAGTACACTTGGATGTGGGTGAACACACACTTAAGTACCACATCTAAGAATGTACAGGCTTACTACACAGTTGAAGTAAGAATATTATGCTGTTGTGCTATCAAATACATTATGCAAAAACATGAGCGCATTACAGACACTTAAGTTCAGAGCACTTACATAATTACACACCTGCAAATGCTCTATATTGTCACATGATGGTATAGTGTTCACATGCTCATACATGCCACCATGTTAGCAGACATATAATGGCCATACATTTCCTTTGGCTAATTATATAAAACACACAGACAAGCAGAATTTGTTGTTAAGTGACACATTTGTACATACTTGAAGGACAAGGCCTGAAAACTCTAAATATATTTATAGGGGAAATGGAGTTCTATGTATAGAAATATCATATCTTTTAGAAGAGCTTGTCATTTACATTAGAACCATCTAGATTAAGAGAACTTGGGTCTCATTTGGAAAACTATTCTTAGATATAATCTTGAACTTGGTCTAAAGATTGTTTCCCATGGCTTTGCTGACGTTCATGTCATAAAAGATGCTGAGCATATAAAATCTTACTTAAGCAGGCTTCAAGAATCCTATATATAACTTTCTCATCTGTGATCTATGGATCTCAAATTGACTCAAATTGACGTCACATGCCCTGTAATTTTCCCTTATATAATGCCAGCACAAATGAGTGTTTAGTCAGGAATAGCCGTAGAGAAACTAAGAGAAAATGAACAGATTACTGCAGTGGTGGAGGAGATTGGAGCCAGGCAATATGTATTATTTGGTGGACTAATTAGTGGGTTGACAAACAAACCAAACACGCAGCTTTGGACTTTGTTGTTGCTACAGTGAACGTGGCAGAACAGAAACACAGAACTTTGGCTGATTTTTTGTTTTTTTTTTAAAGAACTGGTCAACAATAAATGCAAGTGAAAACAAAAAAAAGAATAGCCGCACAAAACCACAGCGATACACTGCCAGCTCATCACACATTTAAGTGATCATTCCTATCAAATAGTTCATAAAGCTCATGCAAAGTTCAGCACAGCCTTGGATTCTGCTTCGATACCACAACATGACCAGCAGGAAAATTACTGAGGTCAGGCCTGACTATGCTCAGAGATAACATTTTTTCCAGGTTAAAATAAGGTTTAATAACTAACGGTTTAAATGAGGGTGGTTGTTTTTTTGTTTTTGTTTATTGTGCTTAAGTCAGACTTAAGATCAAAACAGATCACAAGTCTTGATAGAAGCCACAAGTTTAAAGATGAGCCCCCTGAATGCTGTGTTTGGAGGTTGTGCTCCGTTTGTTTCTGTAAAAGTTACATGCTTTGAATGTACAGTTCATCATTCCTCTTAAATTTTGAGTTTATAGCAAATCAGAGTTCCTCCAAGCAAGCCATATATATATATATTGACACCTTTTTTTAATCTGATCTATCTTATGAAATTACAGAAAAAATAGAGTAATTTAGGATCAGCTGCAGTAGTCAGAATTGATATTTTCTTGTAATGATTGTGTAAAAGTCTGTAGTTTTGAATGCTAACCAGTGCCAAGACACCAGGTAAACTGCAGAAATACTCTCATTACCCTAATAAAGTAATCGACTGGGCATGTTCACTCTTGTGTATTTGTTTTGCTGCCTTGTGATGCTTAGATGATGTTGTGACAGATGCTGGGCCAGTTTTACCTTTTTTGTCAGATAAACTTTTACCAAAGCTGTGTGTGTTGGCACCCCTGCTGCTTGAACCCAGTGGCCTTGCTCAGATCATTTAGGGGCTGCATTTTTCCATGCACGGCTAATGTTGCTTTGAACGCAGCCTAATGGTTCCCAGTGGTTCCTTGGTTGCTGTTTTGAGACCTTGTGATTGGTCTCCTTAACTTGCAAAATGAGCAAAGATGGGAACATTTTAAGTGACAGAAACCTGGCTTAATGTGGCTGTTACACGGACGTACCTAGAATCACGACATGTGAAAGTTTACAGCCTCAACATCAGTGTTTTTCATGTTTCCCTCTTCCACACTGCAGTATGAATTTATCCACTTAGTGTTTTTGGAAAAGCCCTGTTTTGGGAGCTGGAAAATGCCAGCGGAGTGTGTATAGAAGGCCTCATTCAACAGACGGGCTGCCAGCAAGCAGTAGTTAAATAGGCAAAGTGAGGAATAACATCCTTAAGACCTGTGAAATCCTCAGCTGCTTCTGTCCTTGTTTGTCGACATGCTCGATCTATGTTTTTGATTTTTTTCCTCTGATGAAACAGGTGGTCTCTGTATAGATCCGACAGCCCACCCCTCCTCCTCTCACACACACACAAACACGCAAACACACACACTCCTTCCTCCCTTTAGGTTTTTCTCCATAATAGCTAAAGGATGTTCTTTCTCCCCGATGCTTTCACGGCATCCCCGTGTCCCCGGTTTTCTCTTCTCCTCTCATTCTCCTCCCCCTTCCTTCCCCCTCCCCCCGTCACCATTACACACAACAGCTGCCAGTGTCCTTTGGAGGAAAAATGATGCTTGTCCTTCTCCTTTTCCTCCTTCCCTCAGCCTCCGTCTGTGCCCTCTCCTCCCCTCCTCTATCGACCAGCTACCTCCCACCACCAACACCTCAACCAACCATCTCTTGCACTCCCTCTCTCTCTCCCTCTCTCTGAATGTGAGGCGTGTACCACATTACACTCAGGCAGGCTGGCAGAGGACAATGGTGATGGGAGATTTCCTGTCTACCAGGCGTGCACATGTGAAGGTCCCAGGTTGCCTTTATCATCTTGGCTGACAGATACACTGATCGCACCGTGGTGCACGAAAGCTCAGTGTCTGTCTGTCTCTCTCACACACACATAGACAGACATGAGCGGGGCATTCACTTGACGCTCATTCGGGATCAGATTCCTCAAATGAAAAACCAGGCCAAAGAAATAAGATTTTTTCTTTTTTTCACATAAAAGTCTCACCATGAAAGGTCAGATACACTCCTGATTCTGCATGTCTATCTGGGTAATGAAAGAATGAAACACACATACACACACTTACACACACCACAAAGGCCATACACATACTGTTAATGAGAGAAGAGCAATTGTTAAGCAGGAAAGTGTTGTTGGCATTGTCACATTGAGCAAAACAAGTGTCATGTAGGATACGAGGAGCCATTTAAACAAACAAACACAAGAGCAACGGTACCTATAGTAACAAACTTTCAAAGCCTCTTGCCTCTTGGTCGGAGGTGCAATCGAAGGTCTTAAGCATGCGTGTACGTGTATGTGTGTGTACTTTTGTTGTATTCACCCAGGTGTTTAAAGGTTTGTTGAGGGTCTTGTTTTATTTTGTCCTCTGCGGCAGTGCGATAGAGGGAATTTCATTATGCAAATCTGTGTCTCTGCTGATGAGCATGCCCTCAGGCTTCTGTCTCACACACAATGGCGCTCTCTCTCACCACCAAACACACACACACACACACTTACACAAACACTCCGTCTCTGTCACACACACACACATACACACACTCACGCATATAAATACTCCCTTCCATGCAGTCTGTGTCTCTTTCACCCACACACACTCGCAGACACATACATGCTCAGACACTCATGAAAACATGCGTGACTGTGCCGCACAGACACAGTCACGCATATCATGTCTGAGTCTGGAGGCACAGCAGGGGAGTGGGTGTGTGTGTGTACGTGTGGGTGTGTGTGGTAAGGCTAAAAGGGGCTGCTTGAGGTTACAAACCATTTCAGGGGTTACAAACCATTTCCCCCAATTCCCTTGTATGTGGCTGCACTGGATACCCCTTTATGCAAACACATACAAACAAATGCACATGCAGTGGGAGAAATACACACTCACAGTAGCCACCGCAGTATAGTAACACACATAAATATATGTAACAGCACACATATAAAAACATAAAAACACATTTTAAGCAGAAAGTAGCACACTTACCAGCATCTCAGTATGTTTGTGTGCACACACACAGACATGCCATAGCGTACACACACATAAACATGAAAAATAACACACAATACAAGCAAAAGGTCAAATTACACACATACACATACACAAAGGAGAGCCCTACCCCATGTGGATGTGACCCAATGACCCTGCTGTCACACACAGTGCCCATCTGCCACAGAGAGGCACAGAGGGAGGGGACGGGGATGGGGGTATCTTGAGGAAGGGGGAGTTTTGATCTTGGGAGGGGGAGGTGGGGTGAGTAGGTGCTACGGGGGTGTGGGGCACCGGAGCAACTTAGGACAGAACAGAGGAAAGAAAGAATGTGTCTTCACGGTAAATTTTGAGTTCACTTTTGCACAGATGTGCTGTTTGGTGCCTGGAGAAGTTTTAGTGGATTTCAACCCCCCCTACCCTCCTCTATTCTTTCTCCACATCCTTCCCCTCTTTACCAACACAATACACACACACACACACACACACAAACGCACACACCTCAGGAACAAAATGTACTCCTGTTAGCCCGGGGCTGATTTATCCAGAACCCTCCTGTCTGCTGTCTCCCTAAACCTGGAGCCATCTCAGGCTCGCTATGGTAAATAAAGAAAATAGTCAGGGAAGCAGGCTAACTACTGTCCTGAATGTAGAACAGATGAGGAACAGAGACATCAGAGTCAAGGAAAGGCTGATGGGGGAGGGAGGAACTTGCTGTTAAAAAAATTGTGTCTCCTCATGTGGTAATTTGGTTAATTTTTTTTTTTAACTTAGGCTAATTGAATGAAATACACTTAATTCTGTACGCTTATCAAATTATTTGAAAAAAAACTGTTTATTAATTTTTAAACAGCCTGCTTTTTTAATTTTAAAACTGTTTGTTTTCTTAGTTTTGGAGATATAAGGTTTTCCTTGATGTGGATACTTGAAAATCTGTTCCAGTGAAAAGGAAATTTGGCTTCACAGATGTTTCATGGAAACTTATTAGTGCCCAGCTATATAGCCTCAAACAGAAACAAGACAAAAAGGATATGTCTGCTCTGCAAATCTGCTTGTAGTCAAGCAAATATATGATCTGCAGTTACTTCCGCAGTTATTCCTTTTTTTTTATTACAGATCATAATTGGCATCCACTGCCAATATGATGGCTGTTCCTCTCTGACCAAAGCTGTCTGAAAACAGCCTGTAAAACCTGCAATTAAGTTTTATTTTCTGTGCAGACTGTTTCATTATTTGATTGTTCAGTTTTATTTTTTTTGTGAATTAATTTTGCATTTAAACGCCAAGCAGTAACCACACAAAATATTGGACTTGCAAAATTTTAGTACTGGCCTTGTTATATAATCATCATCAGGTTTAGAGATGATGGGAAAATATGATATGAGCAGAGATGGAGGAAGAGATGGAGGAAGAGTGGGAGAAGATTGAAAACTGGGATAAAGGAACCCGGGCCTCCTCCCCGGAAGAGATGTGGAGGAGGGAGGGCAGGTTGTGCAGGGGAGCAGAGGGTGCAGAGGATATCCAGAGGGGACCAACTGTAGTGGTGTCAGACGCGGGCGCTGCCAGCTCACATCCTGCCAGCACACACCAGGAGCCAGACTCCCACACATGCACACACACCCCCAGGCCTGGCCCCAAGTGTGTGAACAACACTGCCAACTTTACTCCCCTCCACCCCCCCACCGCGGTCCTCCCCAGCCACCACCACCCACCACCCATCCGTCCTCAACCCCCACAACCCCTGAAGACCCAATCTGGAATGAGTCTACAGTGACAACTCTGGTGCCAAGCAGGCCCTGCTGCCGGCCCTGCTCGGGTATATTTCACTGAGTTAGAGACTCAGGATGATTGAGCTCTTGACACAAAGACTGATTGCACATCAAACAGCTCAGAGGTTGCATTTTGAAACTGTTGTTTGACAATATTTGTATTCTTCTGAAACACTGGAGCAAAATCAATTCCTTTGTATAATGCTGAGAGCCCTAAGTTATAAAGAGATTGTTTTCCATAGACAACCATTAGCCTTAGAGAACCTTTGTGTGCTTACCGGTTATTTATTTACTCCCAAGAGTGAAGTGGGGGTTCAGCCGACACATGCAGGCTAGTGGGCTAGTGCCATTTACAACTGATGTTGTGGATTTAAAGTCTGTTCACAACCTTTGTAGCATGTCATCTCTTCTCCTGCTTCGCCTCATCCTCATCAAACGCATGCTTCCTTAGGGAGACATGCCTCAGAAATCATCGTTAGAAATCCTACAATGCATCTTTAAACCCCTTCTCAGCCCAGCCCCCCACCTTCAAACGACACTAACCCCTTACCCTCTTAATTCCCTAATCATGTTTATGCAAATTCCATTTGTATGTAATGTGTGTACATAATGGATGCTGCTATCACCTATGGGACAGACCAACCTATATGTATGCAGGCCTCTCCATTACAGGAGGGCTGATAAAGATTCTATGTGAAGTCTGCAGATGGGAGGAATGTGTTTTTCATATTTCAGACAAGCTCGGCCTCTAAATCTGATTATGTAAAGACTGAACTGTGACCTAGGGTGCTTCGCGGATTCATATTTAAGGTGGTTGGCAAAATAATCAGACAGAAGTTTGGGGGGGAAAAATAAAAACTATAGCTAGCATGCTTACTTTTGCTAATTAGCATTAAACACAAAATACAGCTGATGCTAATGAGATTATCATTAATTCAGCAGATATTTGGTCAGAAAAAAATTAATAATTAGACCTGATGATGGAGCCAGTTAAAATTATAGGAGATCATCAAAGTGACTTCAAATGACTTTGAGAAAAACATGAATGACTGTGAAAAAACTTAAGTCCAAATCCATCTAGTAGATGTTGAGTTGTTTCAGTGGACTACTAAATCATTAAGCCTGCCACTCATACTGAAAAAAAACTTAAGGCATCACTTTAATTTGATTAATTTTAAATAACAGATGTCCTTTTCAAATTTCTAGACTGGTCCGACACCCCAAAATGTGTCCAAACAAAGGTGGAGGAGCAACCAACAGGCCAATATTGTAATCAGCAGAGCCAATATACAAGAGAGCTACAAAACAGAGGTGTAAATGTTCAAACAAATGCCGCTCATACCGAATTATTTTTAACAAATAATGAGAAACAAATGTTTAATATAGTGACATTCAGTTACTGAAAAAACATGCAGCAAATAATTCCCAAATGCTCGCTTGGAATAATAAACTGAGTTGCTCCTGCATGGTACTTAACATGAAAAAAAACATGTTTTTGATTCAATTTAGTTTCTCTTCACAGGTTTTATTTGATGTTAAAAGTGAACTCGAGGCAAACTGGATGCTGTGTATCTACCTTAACAAGTTTTGGCTCGTGTTGCACAAGCCTGCATCTACTTATCTGCTGGGCAGTTAAACGGGGTATAATTTTACCTAATTGATAACATTAGAGGAGTTCAAGATAATGCTGAATGAACTGTTCTCTCATATACATCGAAATGTCTCAATGGCTAGACAAACAAAGTCATAATCACTTTAACTCTGAAGCTAACATTGGAGCATGCATCCTACAATTTGCTAAACAAACTCTATCCCCCTCGACTGTAAACGATTTCCTATTATAAACACATGTTGGAGATGAATCATTCTTTAGTTTAACTCTCAGAGAGGACATTTCAGACAAGTTCCCCCTCCTGTTTTCCATTTGGCTGTTTAATTGTCTCAGCGCTGTCAACAGACTATCAAGGTAATTAGCCATGACTGCACAACAACACAATCAGACAGACAGGAATGAACTGCAGCCTCTGAACATGATACTTAGAGAGGGAATGGAAGGGAACGACTTAATGTGGGCGCACGTATGCACACACACGGGTTTGCACACATCCGGGGGCACATATACGCTGACACACACACACAGAGCCTCTCATGCACAGTCATTACCGTACCCTGAGTACATAGTTCCATGCCACACATTATATTTCCTTCGCCAACCATAACCCTCCACCCACCTCCTCCTTAATCCTTCTACCTCTTACAACTCTCTCTCTCTCACACACACATACACACACACAGTTACAAAACCAAAACCTCATTTCCTCTGTGCCTCGAGCTATAGGAGCAGTGTTAATTGCGAGAAGGTGGGGAGTGAGCAAGGGTGTGTTTTGTGTGTGTGTGTCAGTCCATGGGTTCATGAGCTTTTATAGGTGTGTGTAATCTGCAACTGTATGTGTGTGCATTTCTATATGTGTGAGTGTGTGCTTATTTCTTTTAAATGTAGGCAATCTCTCCTATGCCAGTCTGGGCATAGCTCCAGGGTTTCCTGCACCACCTGGGCATCTGTGAGTCCTAGTGCCTGTCACTGGGTACCGTCCCAGCTGGAGTGTGTGTTTCCCTTTGTGTGCATGTTTGTGTTTGTGTGTGTGTGTCTGCTGAGGAGGGGCAGCCCATGATGAGCCTTTAGTGCCAGCAGCAAACAACATTGTCTTATCCGTGTCTTATCCTTTGAGCCATGGGGGCCCATGCACAAACACACACACATACACACAAAGAGCGTACATCTGGTTCCCACTTCCGCCTTCTTCTTTACACACTGAGTGAATTCTTCCCTTTGAAAAACACTACTAATAAAAAAGACAAAAGGAATTAAGAGGGGAAAAAAGAATTCGATTAAACAGCCACCATTAAGTAGCCAATGAAGCTGTCTGTGCCAGCTTGCTTAGACTATACATACACCATTAGTTGATCAGACCATGATGGCGGACTTAAAAGTACCCTGACTCAAAGGTCATCTACCTCCATTGAGCAGAGCTAATATTAGATTAGCTCTATAGTACTATGTGTGTAAAATAAGGAAGGG
This sequence comes from Acanthurus lineatus, assembly GCA_029814665.1. Classification (NCBI taxonomy): domain Eukaryota; kingdom Metazoa; phylum Chordata; class Actinopteri; order Acanthuriformes; family Acanthuridae; genus Acanthurus; species Acanthurus lineatus. The sequence goes on from JAPZDV010000016.1 coordinate 4,678,280, forward strand.
CAGTCCTGCTAGATTGGAAAGCAAGAGATTATAATGACTCTGTGGTGGTCATTATCTCTGCACTGTTAAAACACGACTGACTTTACAGCTATGATTTATGTTTTAGGGAAAATGTTTTGGAAAAAAAGAGCTGTGGGAAAGGGTAAACCCAGCAAAACCTAGTTAAACTGCCCATATATCAAATATATTGTATACTATATATTAAAAAAAAGAAATAAAGTGTAATGGCTTTACTGTAATTTAAAATACAAAGCAATAGTAAAAAGCTTGAAGATGATGCAAAAAAAAGACAATATTACTAAAATAATATGTTTTTGCCTCATGATGGCCATCTAATTGTTGGTCATCTGCCTTTTTAAATCACAATATCATTAAAAATAATAGGTAATAAAGTTAAGTAGCAGTTAATTTAAAGTAAGTGATACGGTAACAAAGTGACTAGATGATACATTATAGAGTGTGAATATTTTTGTTTGTGGACATGGGCATTAGTAACAGAGACAAAATTAATGACAACAACAACAAAGAGGCCAGAAGAGAAATGAAAGTGTAATAGCACAATGTCCTTGGTCTTCTCTGTGGGTGAAATTGCCCTCAGAATGATGCATTCTCCCTGGATGATTATGGCAAAGCAAGCCAAAGCGTTGCTGCTGAAAACAATTTTAAGAGCTCTCAGGTAGCGGTCAGCAGACCCCTGCGTACAGAAACACTTGAGGGTTGAAACAATACACCCAGTTGAGAACAATAACACTTCTGACCTCGGGCTCTTCACACACAAACACACATGCGCAAACACACACCTATGTTCCCTGCCCACTGTTGCCCCAAGGTTGAAACTCTAAACCTAATCACTCAGTATTCAGCGGAGGCAACACTCCCAGATTCTACAGCACCAACCTAATCCCCCCATTTCTTTCTTCTGTAGGTGTGGTTGTTTTTATATGCATGTTTGTACATATGCAGATGCCCTGCACCTTTGCATACTCAATAGAGGAGATCACCCACTCTTGTGTGAAGATATTAATGCTGTGGTGTTGTGAAGTGTCAAAGTGAGCTACTTTAATTACTGAATGTAGTTTACTGTAGATAAAAATAACACTGTATGTATCTGTGAATGCAAGGCCTGAATTAAGCAAACACTAGCCTGGGATGCAGTAATGTGCCCAAAACTTCTCAATAATCATTAATCAAATAATAATGAAAATATGAAAATACAAACACATACATTTTCATTCTGTAAACTTTATTTTTTAAGCAGTATTTTAGAAGAAAACATGCAACATTTGAAATTGAAAATAAGTAAATTATTACACTTTACATTTTATAAAAAGTACTGTTTTTATTGTTTGTTAAATATTTTTAACATATTCATATGTGGTGCCACGCTCAGATTTACCATCATGTACATTTCTATTTGCGCACCTCATCATATTTGCACAATTTTTTTTGTCCATCGTAATCACTCTGATGATTGGCTGGAGTCTGGCAATCAGGAGGCAGATGTCACACAGGTGCGCTAACATTTCAGGAAGCTAGCTCCTGTCACCGTGACGGAAAATAAACTTTAAAACAATAATGGGAAAATAAAACGCAAAAATAGCCTCGAAAATAGACTTCGGACATAGCTTTTGTTACTTTTTACGTCACGTTAAATGGAAAACTGACTGATGTGATTGACTAGTGTGAAATACAGCATGTCTAAGGTAAGCTAATAATTTATTGACATTGCTCTGACTTTTGCTAGTTTTTTTTTTTTGGTCCTATCACTGGCTTAAGTGATGAAATGCGACAGGCTACGATACATATGCTGTTGAACAGTGTGTCCGTCATGTTTTGGCTTGTTTTTTGCTCTTGTCGCAGTGGTTTCCGTGTGTTTACCGTGCTGTCACCATCCTTCTGTGCGCGTGGGCACGCACGCACGCACGCACGCACGCACGCATCCTGTACTCATTAAGTTCGCTCTTTCTCTCCCTTTCAAACTGCGCGTCTGCACGGTCACACTGTCAGATTTTGCACTGTTTTTGTTTTTTCTGTTGAATTTTACATTGTTTAGTTTATTTACTTCATACTGAACACCGTGGAGCAGTGCTTCTAGTCTTGATAAATTTAAATTTTAAGCTTTAATTTGTCCGTCAATACTCATAATTTCAGATCCCTAAGTATTTTGCTCAAGTGTATTTAGTTTCTCTACCTCTCTATCTGAATCAT
>JAPZDV010000016.1:4680587-4733092 GCA_029814665.1 Acanthurus lineatus
GCTCTGACTTTTGCTAGTTTTTTTTTTTTTTGGTCATATCACTGGCTTAAGTGATGAAATGCGACAGGTCACGATACATATGCTGTTGAACAGTGTGTCCGTAGTGTTTTGGCTTGTTTTTTGCTCTTGTCGCAGTGGTTTCCTTGTGTTTACCGTGCTGTTACCATCCCTCTGTGCGCGTGGGCACGCACGCACGCACGCACGCATCCTGTGCTCATTAAGTTCGCTCTCAAACTCTCTGTCTGCACGGTCACACTGTCAGATTTTGCACTGTTTTTGTTTTTTCTGTTGAATTTTACATTTTTTAGTTTATATACTTCATACTGAACACTGTGTAGCAGTGCTTCTAGTCTTGATAAATTTAAATTTTAAGCTTTAATTTGTCCGTCAATATTCATAATTTCAGATCCCTAAGTATTTTGCTCAAGTGTATTTAGTTTCTCTACCTCTCTATCTGAATCATCCTCTTAGTTTGTACTTGCTGTTTTCACAATGGTGGTTTAGCTATTGAAGCGTAGCCCATTCAGAAGCTGTAACGTACAGTAACATGGCTTTCCTTTTACCCTGTTGGCATGATATTAATCTCATGGAGCAGTTGTTATCTATCATTCCGTGGTGCGTGTGGGGCCCGGATGATAACCTAGACCCAGAGACCCCAACCATCTTTTCTTTGTATACAGTATGTGCGTGTCAGCCTCGGAGGAACAGTTGAAATTTAGTTTTTGTGTGGAAATGCTGTATATTTTATAATACATATACAAAGTAAATGTATCCTGTTACTGTAATAGTAGCTTATACAACTTGCACTTTTAGGGAATATAATTTAGTTTATATTGGGAATATATATGTAGGTGTGAAGATACATATGTAATATATGTATGTATGTATTTGTGTGTGCGGGTGCATGTGTGTGTGTGTACATGGGCACAAATACACACACATCAAAAAAATAAAGCTGATGGCTGATGAGTACACCCTGCCATATGTCATTAGGGTGTAATGAAAAAGCGGCCCTGTTACTAGTGCATAATAAAGTGAATGGACTGTTAGATTACCACAGTGTACGGACTGCGCCTCTCAGCACATCAGCACTTCATTAGTTTGCATGAATGTGTGTGTAGCAGCTCTACATTAAATGTCTGAGGAAAAGATGACGGAAACAGAGTTAGCCTAACATAACGCCAAAATGTGTGTATGTGTGTGTGAGTGAGTGTGTGTGTGCGTGTGTGTATATATAGAGAGAGGAAAGAGTGAATTGGACCTTTCAGTTGTATCAGAGATCCCATGCGTGCATGTACAATTGTGTTTGGTCAAAGGTAAATTTCCCATGCAATTACATAATTTTTAAGAGGATCAATGATCATTGTGTGTAAATGTGTTTGTGTCTATACAGTAAATTAATGGTCACATGCACATATGCCAATATCAAGCAGGAGATGTGCATGAGTGCACCTTGTCTATGCATGCATCTTATAGTTCTCGCATATCCAAGGCTGCTTGCCACCATCTGTTCGTATATGTGCGTGTATGTGTGTGTCTGTGAATTGGCTCTGTGACTCCATCTACATCTTCCAAGAGTAATATCAGTGGCAGGATCAAAGGAAGTGCTTTCATTCAGTGGTTGATAGAGTAATCACAGTGAGGGAGAAGTAATAACTGTCTACTATGCTGCCATTTAACTACTCTGGCCTTGACTTCACTATTGACTGCATTAGAGGCGTTGCATTCAGCTTCGTTACACACTTTTGTGTACAAGTGTGTGTGTGTATTATGGCCTTATGAGTAGTACTGTGGAGTGGAGTGGCTGGTTGCTTATTGTGCCAGCAGTTAAATGTAAGAAGAAAAGCTCTGTCGCTCTGAAACGTTAAACGGCTGTCTGTCTTCTTTTTTCCTCAACGGGGCCCACAGTGAAGGGCGAACGAGGATTCGTGTGTAATCCCTCCCTCCTCCCCCCAACAGTGTCTTTCACAGCATCATCTTTTTCTTTCTAAGCCCCTCTAGAATGATTGAATATTTACTCTCATTTAATGTTACTGTCCAAAAGACAGCGGGCAACAGAGACACACATATACACAAATTCACACACTCACTGCCTAGTCTACCCATTTAATTAAGCACTCTATGAATAATTCAGTTTGAGCCTCTGGGCTGAAGATAATTATAACGATCAGGATAATAATGTTTATTTTGCTTTTTATTGTATTAAGACATCAATATCTCTGCAGTGCAGTGAGGACAGTTTGCAGCTACATTTGTGATGCCTGAAGCACCACCTCTTATATCTGAACGGCAGAGTGTCTGTCTTTGTGAGTGTGGATGTGTTAGTCATAAGGGCTGGAGCTTTGATATAGTATGTCAAGGGAAAGTTGTAATGTTGCGAGAATTGGCCTTCCTCATGATGCCAGACGGAAAATATATGTAGCTGTTTATATTTCATTTCACTGATCTATCTTTAGAATGATAATAATCCCAGAGATTGCTGGTTCAGTCCCAGCGCTGCATCACTGACCTTGAAAATTGTGACTGTTCTCATTCCCACTAGAAATATCAGAAACCATAATCCTCAGTTTAGCAGATCAATAATACATAATGTGATTACAGTCGAGCTCACTGGGCACAGCAGCTGTTCTTTTACAGTATGTGGCTTCTATCAAGTTCTGATTAGTCAATGATTGCCTATTCTTTGCCGGGCATATGGAATCAGCAGTCTATTCGCTGTCACTGTATAGTCATTGATTAACCCTGGCAACAGATGTGGGAGCAGTGATTGTGCTGTATTGTTGGTCTGCACCCCAGCATACTGCAACACAGAGGGTAGTTGTGTGGCTGCAATTTTCTATTCTTCCTGCAGATTATTGTAAATCTTTTCTTTATTGTGCAGCTGAGTGGTTGGAGAAATGGAATGACATGGAACTGAGTCATGGGCTAAATTTGATCCTGTGATGTATTTGTATTTAGAATATGCTGAAGTCTTGGGTGCTATTGTTCAATGTCATAGCAATCTAGCTAGCCATACTCTCATCCATCATCAACCTTCCCCTGTATAGAGAAAAAACATACATCATGTCTGCTCTATTAGGCCTGATATCCTTAAAGTCTACCTATTATCCCTCTCTCTTTCACCTCCTCAAAGCTCCAGGGCTTCTGTCCAGACGCCCAACCTGTCTGAAAGCCATGGCCTGGTGAGGGCCTCCCCCTGTGGGCTTTCACAGCCGGGAAAAGTCCATCTGCGGAGCTGGACCTGCTAAAGCTTACCCATCAGTCACTGCGGCTGATGGATGGCTGTAAGAGACAGTAAGTTTGTCCAGGTTGAGACAAACACACGAAGACTGAACAACAGATTGACAGAGTCCCTGTGTTTGTGTGTGTGTGTGTGTGTGCGTGTGGTGGTTGTACAAATCTGAGAAACTTGATAAACTTTCAAGTGCCTCGTGTTCCCTTCAGCATGCGCCTCATTTGATTAGTGGCCTTAAGGGCCCCTGTGGATCAATAACTGACTTAGGTAGCCCCTTTCAGCTTTGCACACACACACACATACAGTTTCAGGCAATCACACCCACATGCACAGAGCTCTGCAGCAGTTCATTTAGGCCAAGCCGTCAATCATCAAAATGTGGACAGGTCCAGTCTGGCCTAGCCTATTTAGGACGCTGGAGGGGGCTTATGTTGGTGTATGTGTGTTTATGTCTGCTTGGTCCATCTGTCTTGTGCATGTGTGTGTGTGACTATCAATTAGTTCATGTTCCTCGTTATCCCATCAATAATATTAGTCGATATGAGCAGGTTGGTCAGTGTCAACCTGAAGTTAGAAAGATTTACCTTTAGTTGTTGTTAAACCAGAGAAACTTAAGAAACATACTTTTGTACTTTGTAGGTCAACCACACAGGCTGGATGATGTCACTACCCAGTATGACCACAATCCCCTACCACTGAATGTTAGATTAACTGCTGTGCTCAAGGGCACTTTGACATTAATTGGTGAAGGGAGGTTAGAACATTTTATCATCTGAAATCTCCCATGTGGTCCAGTATTTGCAAAGGTTGGAACAAAACAGCAATTAGGTGGCCACCTGCGGCTTTCTGAGTGGATAAAAGACATCAAATAATGAAAATAGCATCTTTGTACATTTTAAATACTTGGAGAAACACAACAAAGGCTTTTATCCTACAAGTGGTATGTCCACTTTTGTAGCAGGTCAAAAGTACAAAGTGTAATCTTTTAGCATCACTAAATCATTGACATAAGTTCAGTGCCATCAGGTCAAATTTGCAAGACATCTCTCAGGGACTACAGGAACTCTTAAACTATCATTTTAAATAATATAAACGTTGCCCCTGCACTTTACCTGCGTGTCTGTAACTGCACAGTGACATTAACTCATCAGAATATATATTATCCATCAAAGGCTGACAGGATGTTATCACATCTTATCTTTTACTTTGCTCTTCAAAACAAATCCAAGGTTGAGCGACAGAGAAGCAGATGAATAGCAGCATCCTTTTTGGTGGTGGAAAGTGTCAGTGTTACTGTAAAGTGGCACTGATTTAAATGTTTCATTGAATATCGTTTGCAGCAGGCAAATATCTAATATGTCTCAATTAGATTAAAAATGTATCCAATTATTAAATTAAATTAAATGTATCCAATCCTCTAAGGTCTAAAAAGTAACCACTGTCAGTCAAGTAGTAAGGAATGTAAGTCCTATATCAACGATCGGGAATGGGAAAAACTGGAATAAAAAAATTTTCAAGAGTGTTTTTCACAATAATTCCACCAAAGGCTACCAAGACTTTTGAACATAGATTGTACACAAGCAGGTTTCATGGTCATCCTGAAAGGTGCAAATTCATCCCAGAGGAAGCCGACCTCGCGCCCAGGCATGTCACAGAGGGGCAGTCAGTCTTAGTGGTCCTTTTGGTGCCTTGTATGGTCTGCTTGTCCGAGCTAAATGGAAGCAGAGTGTTCGACAAACAGCCTGTCCACCCACGAACGTTTTTCACCGAGAACCTTTTAGACGCCACAGCAGTCGACCACATTGCCACACACTCGGTGTCACACAGACACACACACGCTTAAACACACGCTGTCACCTTCCCTGGGGTGCTCATTGGCCACCGAAACACAGCCCACCGCCCACGCCGCTGTCACTCACTTGTAGCTCCACCCATCCGGTCTGCCTTCCCACACACGCACATACACAAATAAACACAGTCATTGGCCGCCCACACGTGCCAGTTAACCTACTAATAAGGCGGCATAGGTCGCGACGTTTTCCGCTGCCCCCATGGGGCTGGCCGACCTGTCTGCATGTCGGTTTTATTCCCGCCCACGCTGACTGCTTGATAGACTGCCTAGCTAATTGACTGACTGATTTACTGACTGTCCATCTGAATGACTGACTGGGTGAACATGTAGCGTGCTGAGAAAGCGTGGGCGTGGGAACTTAAAGCGAGGCAAGCGGGTGTAGGCTGAAGTGTGAACGGGATGAAAGCTGCGCCGTAGCTATAAAAGACTCGACCTTTTGATAGTCATGTATCATTAATAGTGTTTTGTAATTATTGCGACGTAGAGGCCTTTTGCTCCCTACTTTCCAATTGTAGTCTTTCTGTTATTTTTGCAATCTACATTCATAATGTTTCTCAACATTCCTCTAGGGATGCACACTTACACTGCTGGTCTAACAAGTCTTAAATGCTCAGACTCATAATTTGTAAAACTTGTTCTGTTCAATTATAAAAAGTATTTTTTACAGCTCCAGAAAATAAAAAATTCGGAAAGTTTTCATTTCAATAAGAGGATTTAGCAAATTTAATAGTTGTGAAAGCTGTGTGTTTTGCTCTGTTCCTTGGTGTTTATTCACCTAATACTCTGCCTCAAGTGTGATAGTGAACACACTGTCAGCAGAATGTAATAGATCAGTGTAGGAGAAACAGTTTATTCAATTAATTTTCCCCACATTAAACATGTTACACACCTCCTGCTCTCACATTGTCAGAATAATGGTTGGGAGTGCTCAGGCTTAAATGTAACAATTAAAACCAAATGGAAGTTTTTTTGTTTCCTTCGCAGAACTGACGGACAGTTATTTTGAAGCTGATTGAAATGCAGCACCTGTCTTGCCTTTCCTTCGAGCGAGTGTATGGTGTCATGTGTTTCTGTGCAAAGTGTGCGCGTGACTCATGCCAGTCCCTTGGTGATGATCATCTATTGTGAGCGTGGCAGCAGCCCGAACACTTGACTGCACAACTGTTAATTTCTCTCTCAGTGCATAAATTAATAGTTCATAAATAAGCGAATAAATTAAAGAATGGATGGGAGGAGAGAGAGGGAGGAGTGGAATGGGGGCAGGAAAAACTTTCTCATCAGAAAAATTTAATTTCTCACTCCGACACCCACGAGAATGGGGGGAGGGAAGCTGGGGCGGTGGGTAATGGATGTGAGTGTGTGTGTGTGAGTGTGTGCGCAAAAGGGATTCATTTTCAGCTTTTCTATCACACCCCTTTGAGCACTGACATGCTGGCATGTTTTTTTGTTTTTTTTTTGTCTTTTCACAGGATCCACATTTGACAAACATCTGTGCATATCACTGAACACACACACAATCACACACACTGAGAGGCCTGACAGATTGGTTTGCTTTTTTTTTTTTTAATTATAAGGAGCCATGATGTACCAAGGCTCAGGTATTGGTTCTGACTCAGTTTACTGATGTGTTGTTAACACTAAATCAATACGACCTTAATGTCATGCAGCAATTTGTGTGTCTCAACCTTGCAGACATTTGGAGAATGTCAAGCTGAACAGTCAGTGAGAAGCTTTTAGATAAAATCTTGGAGCATGGTTTAACTTGTCTGCTGTCCTAGTGGAACTTCTGGATATGCTTTCTGCAGAGTCTACTCTCAATCTAAACTTGATTTTTGTTGTGGAAAGAACAAACACAGGACACACTTGGGAAAAGTGTTATTTCAGTTCAAAATATCAGTTTATCATTATGGCAGATACTATTCACCTTGGTGTTTTCACTCCATTCAAAGCTGTTTTATTGTCAGAATATTATATATTTCTTGGTGACGCAAAAGCACAAACCTCAAGGGGTGAGAGACTTTGTTGTTATTTCTGACAGCATGCTAGCTCATAAAGTGCGTAAGAAAAATAAGGATAAGGTCAAATAAAGTTGGTAAATCAGCTTTCAGTGCAGCAGCTGTTGGCAACAGCAATAATATTTAGCAACAGGGGCAGAGATGCCATGAACTGAATATCATGGCTGAAAGTTTGGATGGTGACTATTTTCAGAATGTGATGCACCATAGTCGTGTCTGCTAGCCAGCAGTGTGTGTTATGTCATTAAAAAATGTGATTTACAGCAACAATTCTGAATAATATAAAGTACAGCGAATGTAGTATGATGTGTTTCAGCCTTTAATGCAGATAGCTGCACCAAACATGCGATGGTCATGATATCAAATTTTTATGCATGATAACTGTGGCCTAAAGAATTGTCAATATTTTTGCAATATCAGTAGAAAATCGAAAAATAAAATGTTTCAGTGCAATTCAGATTTAACTTTGTTTATGGTCTGATTTATCTCCGTTTTCTGTCCAATGAATTACGCTCAAAACATGAGTGTAGAAAGGCAGAGAAACAGTCATTACTATCTGTACAAAAACACACAAAAAACAATTACACTTGATGATTTTTTCCATTTGATGGTGGAGGGCTACCAGCTGTATGGTGCACTGCTGCCACCCTCTTTGAGGAAGAGAGAACTGAAAGAAACAGAAAAGGTTTAGGTGCTGCTGTATCATTTACATAATACAATCATCTGTGTACTACTTAGTTCATATTAATATATAATTTTTGATTATCATAGTGTTATCAATACAGGTTACCATCAAAGCATGAATGGAGATTGATGTGTTGATTTTAGCAGTCTGCTGTTAGAATGTATGGGTGTGGAAACTGATAGCGTGAACTATCCCAGTATTAGAGTCTAATGAATTGATCTTTAAGTGTAGTTAATTGTTGGCGTACACGACCTGACATCCTTATGAGCTATAATGAGCTTGAGAGTGGTTGCACAAGGTTAATGTAGCTTGGTGTGCTCTCAAGGATAAAAAAATGCTCACATTTGTGTTTAGCATTGACCTAGTTACTTAAATCATCATAGATGTGATTTGGGTCAGGTTAGATTATCTACAAAACACTGAGTCACTTCTTAATTTGCTATATGTATTAAATAGCGACTTACAGAGCCAGCCTTCACATTATGTCTTGTCTCAACATCTTTTTTTTGTAGGAAGTCTGTTAAACTACAATAATAAGACACTGCAGCAAAGCTGTTTGCTTTTCATTTTAAGGAGAATGTGTCCTAATTTTTGATTTGCTGTATATCAGGAAATTATGTACAAGTGCCCACAATGTGCAATAATGTGTTTGGTTCAGAATTTTTAATATGCAAAAGCTGATTTCCCTGGCTAGTCATTAGTGTTTCCAATAAACCATGGATTGGCCCAGTGCAGCTACTTGGCCATTCATTTGGGCTTAGGGATGACTCCTTTGGGTTGGAACATGGCCATTCTGGCGAACAGCTATGTTGGTTTGTTTGTTTTGATCCACTCCTCAGCACAGCATGCCGTTTGGAAGACTTTCCCCAGGATTACATATACCATGAAAAGTAGTTTACTACACCCGCTGAATCCTGAGTAGACTGCTGAGAGATGATGTCGGCTCAGGTCTGCTAAGACTTCTCTGATTCAATTATTTATTTTGGCGCCCTGCTTTTGAATGTAGGTCCTTGCGAGTGAGTGAATCCCTGAGACGCCTCTTTGACTTCTCCTGAACCAAAAATGATCATATACTCGGTGGAAAAGAACAAACCAAACACTTTGATTCTATTATAAAACCCAGAATAAAAGAGCTGTATTATCCAAATAGCTTGATTTATGTGAAGGAAAAACCCTAGAAATAGCTTTTTTGAGGATGTTTTGCAGCCATGCCCCGGGGTGACCTCTCTGTACAACACAATGCTATATTTGTTGTTTACTGCGCCGTGTTTCCAAACTTTTTCTCTGTGTGATTGTCCTGAATGTGCCCTTGAAAAGAGTAGCCGACAACAGACGCTGTGGAGATCCTCCCAGTAAAAGTGTTTTTAATTTTTAATGCTCGCCCTCCATACTGGCAGAACTCCAGGCTGCCTGTGGACGGCCACCGCATTTCACTCACTCACTGTCATGAATTATTCTTACAGAACATGTTGACACCCGCATACACACATATACATGCCATTACACAAGCACACACATGAAGAAAGCCTGAAACCCACAATGGACATATGGAGGCAACCCTGCCTACCTACCTGCATGGTAAAATGTGACAGACACACACATACATACTCACACACACAACATGCTTTCGAGTGACGCAATGCTTCCAGTAAAGCGGCGGCCATTTGCAGTATTTATCATGAAGGTTAACACACACAGATACTACTTATGCAAGAATGTACACAAACCTGTACACAAAAGCAAGTGTGTTCTCCTACACACTTCCATGTTCCTCTCTGTATGTTATCTGACACATTACACACACAGACACACACTTCACCATACTCACAATAGATCTCTGAGCACACACAGGCCATTTGCAGTATTTCTTCTATTCAGTGTGTTGCGTCCAGCTGTCAGCAGGCTGTCAGTGTGTTCAGTTGCCAGGCAAACAGCCCCGCCTCCTCCCAATAATAAAATATGCCTTTAAAATGTCACTCACTCCCGAAAGAGCAAAAGCAGAGGCAACAAATCGATTCACATTAGTTGTTCAATTGACTTTGGCTTGAACTCCTACTCTCCCTTTGTCTCAACCATGTTCTTTCTTTCTCTTTCTGTCTTTCTTCTCTCTTTTTTCTTTCTCTCTTTCTTCCATCCATCTTTTATCGACTTTCTAGATTTTTACCCTCTGTCCCATTCTACCCGATTCCCCATTTGTCCCCCCCTCGTCACCTGAGTTTCCATATTGGCTTTTCCTTTTACAGGTTTACAGCCTCCTCATCTCCTTCCTCCCTCTCATTTCTTTTTCAGCCCTTCTCTGTTTTCTCCCCCAGCTAATCTAAGTGAATGAATGCAGTGGCGGCGGCAGCACAACTCCTATTCAGTCTCCCCGCCGACCACCGCCGTGGCAGCACTCATTTCAATTTTCACCTCGTTTTAGACTTATCACATTGACATCATTAAGGCTCCCTCTCAGCGGCGCACTCATTCGTTATCCTCTCCATTTTACACCTTTCTATCTCTCTCTCTCTCTCTCTCTCTCTGTTTGTGTGTGTCTCCCTTTCTCTCGCTCCTCTCTCTCTCTCCTTATCTGTCTCGCTCATTGTCAGAGGATTTAAAAGGCTCTCTATTTGAGAGCGGTGAGAGTCTGGGCTTTGGTTTTTCATCCCAGTGACAGAAACCTGTTGGAGTCTCCTTAATCAGAATAAAAGAGTTGGACATTTTTGCCTTTTAAATGGGATAGCAGGCAGCGGTGTTGGGCTTGTAAATCTGAAAAACGAACACATGATTCATTCTGTTTAGTCTTTTCAAAAGTTATAATGTTACTTTTCTTAATGCAACCATGTAGGTATGCACTTTTTTGTCATTTAAAAGAACCCAGCAGCTGGTAATTCTGTTGAAAATGAAGAGAATGAAAAATCAGCTGAGATATTTTATACATAGAGAACTGCTGAAAAACTGGACCAATATACAGTACTTCCATTCTAGTTAAAGAGTACCTGTACTTTTGGAAGACATTACCTTGAGCACTTGGAATTGGCGATAACCTTTTTTCTGACTTTTTAATTACTAAATTTTTAAACATTTACTTCCAAAATTAAACTATTCATCAACAGCAAAAGTAATGTTTGAACAGAGGGCAGAAAGTCATTGAAGTGCAGACAAGAATAAAAATGTGAGAACGTACATCTAATTTGCACCACGACAGCTTTCTTTCTTCTTTCTGTCTGTCTCTGTGAGTATGAGGGGTGATTGATAAGTATGTGGTCTAGCATAAAAAAGCTCTCGTTACATGTACATGCAGCTCAACTATTTGACTGCACAAAGGCTGATGTTGTCCATATTCTCAGACAGTGCTGACTTGCAATATTTAAATGACCTTAAACCAAATATTAAAAAGTTCTTGACTTTAAACTTTCTGCATAATTCTTCTAAAAGGCTGAACTGTACATGCGTGTAACAAGAGCTGTATAAGTCATCTTCCTCTACCTTAGGCCACAGACTTATCAGCCACCACTCACACTACACAACACTGTCAGGCAGGATGTATTTTCATGGTTGTACTTTTGTAAAGCCCATTAGTAGAAACATTTCCACATCCCACTTTGGCAAGACTCTGCTTTAAGTAAATGAAAAAAAAAAGAAAAAAAAATGGAATTGCTAATTAAGTCCTGTAATGAAGTGTATCTTGTCATGTGACTAGCCCCAATCTCCTCCTTCGGCACTCTACTGTACTCTGAGCCTGTATGTTTATGCGCACACGCTCGCAGCTATATGTTTGCCTGACTACTTGCACCAGCTTATCTTCCAACCAGCAGCATCTTGTTATCTGCGACTTGAAAATAAACACAGTCATAATGTGTAGTAGTTTGTTCATCTTATCTCAGTGCACTGTTTTCTCCAAACTGAATCAGTTTGGCCACACTATTGACATTTCACTAGGCTTATCTCTTTCTGTTGTTCACATTAGAGGAGGGCTACTGGGTCTCTAAACCCTGCTGCATCTGAATGTCTGTTCTGTTTGGCCCAGCTCTCTCTTCAGCTTATCTCACCAGTGTTTTCACAGACGGTGTTTGACATGGTAGGACCCAACTGTTGGCTGGGTGGAGCTGACAGGTCATGGGTCAAGTGAAGTGAAACTAGCAAATGGAGAGGTCAGGAAAAGGGAGGAATAGAATACAGGAAAGGAGATGGAGGTGGAGGAAGGTTAGGACCCCACTGAAAAGGAGCCCAAAGTTAATATGCCCCATCATCCCCTGAGCCTTAACCTGAGGGTAAACTAATATGGCCTCCACTAATGAACAACAGTGGCCCACATCTGCATTGTTAGTCAGGAATCTTCATTGCCATCTTGCATCAATTTGAGGGCAAATAAAATCTGAGTGCCAGGGCCATTTATTGGTCTTAAGTGGCCTGCTTGCCACACCGCAGGCTTTCACAAGGTGGAAGTCACAATGTAAGACTGTACCCCAGGGAAAGAAAGTGAAAGCTTTTCCACACACACACGTACAAAGAGCTCACCTCCCGTCTATAAACAGAGGCCTGGGGCAGGGTGCGGTCCTGCGGCCAGCGTCGGGGTGGTGTTGGATTGGTGGAAGGTACAGGTTACAGGCTGGTGGCGACAGTGGCAGCGCCGCGGTGAGCCTTACGAGCCTGGCGTCATGCACCCAGCGTGTTGCACCTCCCTGCCATGAGAGCCTGTAAAGACATTTTAAAATTCAACAGCCCTTCTCAACAGGAAACTGAGGTTTTGCTGACGGATTTTTTTTTCTTTTTATAAACATCAAAACCATCACGTCCTAATTAGCTTCTACTGTGCGTACGCATAGTTGAGTGTGCTTGCATGTGTATATACATGCCTATATGTATCCGTCCAGTGCGTGTGTGTTCACACATGCATACAGGCACACTTTGACTGCTGTATCTTGATTGTGCGTTTGTGTGTGCACATGTGGGTGTGATGCTGTGATAAAAGTCAAAACAAGGGTGCCACATGGGATCATTTATCTCGCGACAGACCACTTCTGTCTAATTAGTGTGAAAAAGTAGAGAAATACAGGCAACTGTAAAAGTTGTGTGTGTTGCACATATGGTGCATGTGAGTGTGTTTTGCTGGCAGTATGTACTGTCTGTCTGAACCCCTGTGGTGCTTTAGGTAAAGCTACCACTGCTGTCAGAGTAAATGTGCTGCATATGTACAACGGGTTTTCATTCACACCCCGCATGTCTTCTGTATATAATAAACTGAAGGATTAAGGAGTTCCTGTTGTTGAGTAAGCCTAAACCCTCATTTCCAGATTGGATGAGTCACTGGGATGATTTCGGTCGAGTTCCCTTCAAGCATGTTTGCAGCAGCGTATTTAAACTCTTAAGTGTTTTATTCATCTGTCCAGGTGAGAACTGAGCATTCGACTTCTAAGAGATACGTTAAAACGCAGCTCGCTCTCTCCCTCCTCTTTCCAGAGAACTGCAGCATGTTGTGGTAGGAGTGAGAACATAATCTGAACAGGAAATTGCTCTGGAACGCAAGGGTTTATGGGTATATGGAGACAGATTATAACGTCTTAAAGCCAAGTCACTGATGCTTGGAAAGCATAACAGAAAAAATAACCGAGGGCAGATGCAGTCTGGGCTGATGTTCAGATTCTATTTCTGAATGTATTTTTAACTGTTTTTTATAACTGGGAAGGTTAATTATAAGAGCACAAACCCATTATACTGAGCTGAAGTTTAAACGACTAGATACAGATTTGTTTTTTGTCCCCCAAGGGCCAAATATACAACCTAATGAGAAGTTACTAGAAGTCTACTGGAAATTCTGCGTGTGCTGTTTTTGATTGTCTCTAAACCCCAGTTCATTTGTGATGAGGGAGTTTAAACAAAAATAATTCATACACACACACACACACACACACACACACACACACACACACACACAAACACTAAAGCTGTAATAAGATCATAGATATGCATTTATACATCGAAAATCAGTGTAGGCTTGAAGGGGTATTCAGTGTAATAAGTGTTTCATGGCGTAAATCCCATTGCATCATTCTTACATGGCCCCCACTGCTGAATGGCTGTTTTTTTGTTGATTTTTTTTTTTTTTACCAACTCATAGTCGGATGGCAGATGCTACACCTACAAAATAAACTGAAAGTGCTGTTTTGTACAGCTGCAGTAGAAATGTAGCAAGGAGCAGCAGAGGTCAGATTTTTACTTTTTATGTGATAAAACTGCTGTTGTGTCAAAGTGAGAAGCAAAGGCACCTGTTTGGCCACATTTCAGATTTAAAATCAAAGCCAATAAGAAACCTGATAAGGCTAATGAAGGAAATAGAATTGGTTACATGGCTGATAAGTTGGAGGATGCAGCCTTCTGCTGGCAAATCTTCACGGAACAGCTCACTGAGGCTGCTCCCTTTTGTTCCTTTAGTCCCTGCAGTATTTCAAACTGATTTGCTGTCAAAAAATGCTGAAGATGACAGTTGTCTTGTTTCGCAGACATATTTTTGATGAATGATAGCGGTAAGTGCTTAACACACTGACACACTGCATTTGCAGTAACTATGACATAATAAAAGTTGTCTTGCTTTTTAATGCTTTTGATGCAAACGTGCAGCAGTAGTGTTCAGTTTTCATTAGCAGCATCTTAATACCGCTCTCCACAGATTAGAGTGTAATCAGTAACATGTCACAAGATTATTTACCTGTGAGAAAATTTCCTCACTGCAGCATCCCTGGTCCAGTGCGCCATATATCAAGGTGCAGCATCGTCTTAAAAACACAAGCATTCATGCACAATATAGGTTTTGCAGAGTCTCACTCCGCTCCTTGTGACATGGCTTCTTGACCTCATCTTTACCATTCTTGTTGTGTTGCACATCAAGGATTTGAGAAAACAATTTGTCTTAGCATAGAGTGTGATGAGTAAAGCCATATGTCTTTTGGAGAAAAGATTGAGCCCTGTGTGTGTTGACACTCCATTTTGTCTCAGTGGGGCTTCCATTGAAGCCTTGACATTTTCAGACAATATTGCGGTGTTGAGCCACAGTGTGGATTTCATAACTCAAGCTAACACTAGAGACGTGCATGGGTGTGTGATTGAATGTGTGTTTGTGTGTGTATTTGTGTGTGTATGTGCTTATCTGCTAAGACTACCATCATCTCTCTCCCTGTCTCAGTGTTTCAGTGTCTATGTCATAACACTTATTACTCTCTGCAGTGTGTGTCTACATGTTTGTGAGAGTGTTTGCGTGCAACTGTCTCAGAACATACTCAGTGTCTCGGAATAAGTGTTCCTTTGAATTCCTTTTCTTGTCAATCTGTTTGTCCTTTGTTTCATAAGCCTGTCTGCTTGTTGTCTGGGATGCGTTGACACATTATTTTTTTCCCATTATCTTGCTATCTTTTCCAATTTTTGTCTTTTAGTCCAATTGTTTCTCCAAGGTAACCCTGCCATTATGCCGTACAGTCTTCAAGGCCATGATGCGATCTGAAGTCTGATATATGAACTAATGCTGCACTTTTGTATCATCCCCACGAGTGCTTGCTTGGTAAAAACAGGCTTCCCTCTCTTTTCAGCTGTCAGAAATCACAGAGTTGCCTGAATGGAGGCTAAGAGAAGCCTTAGATCTTATATTTCAATATATTTATCTGCCTGTACTGCCTCTACTATACTACACTGAAGAAAGAACTTTCTGCAGCACTTATGCATTATAGATGCAGGAGAATGCATGAGGGGGGATTCTATACTGGCTACAACTGTGTATATGGCTTTTTTCTTTTTATGCTCCTCTCTCTGTATGTCCTGTCATTCATATATTTTTTTGGTTTAACAGACTGACTGTTACTAGGTTTTTTCGAGGCTGTTTCTTATATCAGTATTTGTAAGTTAAAAATATGTGATAATGATAAATTGTCTTTCATTCTTTTGCATATACAGAACCTATATTTTTTTCAGTTTTTTTATATTATCACCCATGTGATGAGTCTAGGCTTGATGTCATTATGATATTTTATTATTATTATAATTAATGTCTAAGCTAATATGCTTGTACTTGTCAGCCTAAGATAAATATACATAGCTCAACACTAAATTGCAAAACACACAAATTATCAAAGAGACAAACTTTAATTCTTTGAGCTCATCAAGAAAAACTCAAAAAATACACCTGGCCCCTGATAATCAGTCTAGTGAAGATGGAGACTCGAAGAGACCTTAAAATTCAAATAATCCATTTTCATTTCTGTGGTTAAAAATGTTAACATATTGCTCCAAAAACAGAAAAACAGTTTTGACCAACCAAAAAAGAAACTGTCACTGTGATTACAAATTTATCTATCTCATCATTTCCTCTCATGAAAGATTAATTGTCTAGTATGTCAAATGTCAGAAAACATTAACCAAACAGTTTACCTAACTGGCTAGTTGTTTCATTGTTATGGCAGTCATTATAATGAAATAATCAATACTTAATATATCAAGATTGCTGACAACATAGCAGATGGCCATAGTGAAATGTCACTGACTTCCTATCTAAACTTTGGAACGTATTATGGCATATTGTTATTTTTTTAACAGACTTGATTATACTAGAAGCTGCTTTGCACACTATTAAATACACCTAGCTTAAATTAATACAGTGTGGTTCAACAGCCTTGCAGTGAGTCCTATCTTCATAAAGATTTTTGTTTCATTGTTGAAACGGTTGTTTCTAGTTATAGGTTTTGCTGCTGTTTACTTATATAGCATTATGCTAACCTGTGTGTCTAAAATTTTGTCTACCTCCAATCGTGTCTATTGGCTTGCGAGAATTTTAAAAACAGCCTTTGACACAGATTAATACTACTTAATAGCTAAACAAACTCTACTCTGCTCAGTGTACGGTTTACGTAAGCAGTTATTTAATCTTAAAACATCACTGTTCGTTCCATGTACTATTATGTAGCATTATAAGTGGTGCATATTATTGAATAGTAGATAAAGCAGATAACATGGTGAAAAGCTTTCAGGGAGGTGTCAGTGTTTGTTCGTTCTGGTGGAAACACAACAGAGAGAAAAGGGAAAAGGCAATTCTGCACTTTATCCCTCTTTCAAAATATAATGCTCACTCGGGGAATTCTTTGAGCCACAGCCACAATCATCACCACCCTCTGCCCCCTCTCTCTCACTCCCCTGTCTTTGTTTCTCTTCCTCTCTGAACCCATCACACTGCACTGCTTGCTTTCTTCCTCCTCTTACTGACTATGTATGTATGTGTGTGTGTTTGTGTGTGCGCTGCCGCATCTGTTTTGTGTCTACACAGATACATACATGTCTGCTGTGTAAATAAGTGTTCCTTGGGTTTTTAAGTATATATTTCATGTCCATTTTTACACTGTTGTTGATAGCTTTTTTCATTATTATTATTGTGAGTGTGTGCATGTGTTTGTTGTCCAGTGTAATTTTAGGAATCTGAACAGCATGTCTCTATACTGTAAATCTCATGCATCTGTTTTAGTATTTATAGCTTGTTTGTGTGTGTGTATGAATGTGTGTGTGTGTGTTATGGCATACAAGTAAATTTCTTATTAATATGGACAGAGCTGTCATGATCTTCTATTTCTGTTACGCATTTCTGATTCCCACTCAGTGTATGTTTCTGTGTTTGTGTGTGTAGTGTGTGTATGTGCGTGTGTATGTTTCCATACTCATCATGAATTTGCAGCATCTCTGTTGTAAATTGCCTGCATGACTTTGATGTTTAATGTAGAGTGCAGTATGTCAGATTTTTCTGTCTCGCTAGGCTTTGTCTTCGCAGTATGAGTTTGCATGTTAGTTAGGCATTTGAGTGAGTGTGTGTGTGTGTGTGTGTTTGCCTGCCTGCTTGTGTATTAATATGCAAGGGAAACAGCTGGCGTGGCTAATGGCTGTCCCTCCCCATGTCCCTCCCAGATCCCGTTCTCTACTCCACACTCTGCTCATTCAACTGAACACTGCCTCTGCTACTTCTCTGCTCTTCTCCCTCCTTAAGGCTTCAAACAAAAGCAGGTTTGTGTGTGCGTGTGCATGCATGTGTGTGTGAGTGTGTGTGTGTTGGAGGGGTTGATACAGAGGCAAAAAGATAGTGGGAGCAAATGCTGAAAATTAGAGAAGGTTGAAAATAGGCAAATGTGGGATTAGTGTTGAGGAATTATTTACAGTAATGATAAAAGGACGAATATTGCATTAGTCTATGGAACAGTAATGTAATCACCATGCAAATTTAAATTAAAGCTAACAGCATGGTCTTGAAGTCCAGAGAGAATGAAAGAGGAGTGGAGGAGTAGGAAGAAGAGAGAGGTTCAGCATAAGCGAGTTCAATTAGCAGAATTTAGCCTATTAATTAGTGCTATTAGCAACACCGCACTGGGGTGTTACTTAGTGAGCGTATGTGTGCGCGTCCGTTTGAGATTTGACATGAAAGTGACTTGTTAAGAGCCATAAACAAGGCGCTTTGAAATGCCAGAAGCAAAGCTACTCTCTCTCTCTCTCACACACACACACACAAGCACAAGCACACAATATTTTCTACTTCTATCTTTGTGAGGACTCTCATTGACATATTACACTGCCAAGCCCCTTACTATGCCATACTCTTGACTATCTGGACTAAATGTTTAACCTGTAGCCTAAGCCTAACTTAAACTTAACTCAATACTGATTCTAAAACTTAGTCTAAACCTTCAGCCAGCCTTTTGAAGTGGCCAAATATTCCCACTTGTGCAGAAATGTCCTCACTCTGCTAGTTAAAACTTGTTGTGGTCCTCACTACATAGCAAGTACAACTATGTACACACACACACATAAACACACAAATGCAGGTTATGGGGATGTGGTTTGCATTAGCATTTTTGAGTGCATTCCTAGTCGTCGCACAAACACACATCCACACATGCACAGAGCAGTTGTAGTGTGTGCAGTGGTGCAGGCCATTTTACCCTGAAGTGTGTGCGGTGTGTGTTTGCCAGGCTGTCGTGAAGTGGGCGCAGTTCGACGTCCTGGCTTGCGTGCCTTTTCTTCATAAAAATGCCACTCAACTCCTCCGCTGAGGAATCAGAAGCAGCTGGCGGCATTTTCGCTCGTTTTCTTTTTCTTTTCTCTCCTTGTTCAGGCCACTCTAGTTGCCTCTTCACGAGTCTTTTCCTCTATTTTTAGTTTCCTGCATTCATTTGTGCTTTTCTTGGTTTATATCCTCCCTGTCTGCCTGTCGAGTGTGCCATCCCTGATTTTTTTTCTTTCTTTCTTTCTATCTTTTTTTGCCTGTTTCGAAAACTCACCGGTTTCCCCTGAGTTCCAAGGGAGTTTCATTTTTCACCAACCCCAAAACACATGAATCATTTTTTTTCATGATCAGACAGGCCTCTGAATGACACTGCTGGGGGCTCCAGGGGCCAGCTGTGTGCATTTGAATTGTGTGCAGAGATAAATTGTGAGAAACAGGCTGTGTGGGTTTTTTTTTTTTGCTTTGTTTTGTTTTTGTAATGGGTGCTCTTGAACTATTTTCAAGTCTGAATAAAAATCTTTTGCATGGGTGAGGTCATTATCAACTGATTCACTGCCAACATGTTCAAGCATATCTCCCTACACTCATAGCCACATCTTACTGAGGGAGTGGGAAAATGATGGAGAACTAACAAAGAAAAGCCTAAGACCCCACTCCTTTCTCCCTCCGCTGAGGCTTTGAAGCTCATCAGCTCCCTCTGCTGGGAGAAAGTCTCAATTCAACAAGCCACTTGTTGCCTCCCCTCCACTCAATTGCTTTAATTGTGTTCTTATTTATATATTTCACCATTGATTTCTCTGTTGAGGCTGACATGGCTCTAATCAACAGCGACTGGCTGTCATGGTGTGATGGATGGAACAAAGCCAGTAAGCAAACACAATGCAAGACAAGTGTGACGCGCTTGTGTGTGTCTGTGTGAGTCATCGTGCGTGTGCCTGTTTGTTTAGGTGTGCATCTGTGTTTGTGTGTAAGTTTGCACTCGCATTTCTATCAAAGTGTTTCTGTGTACAGATCTGCCACACCACCCGACCATGTGTGTATGTTTGTGTGTATTTGTGTGTGTGTGTGTGTGTGTGTGTGTTTATGCGTACACATGATGAGCATGTGGTACCTGCTGAAGAAAAATGGCAATGCAGGACAATGTGTCATAATTACGCCCTGGGTGTCACTGTGAAAACAGCGTTAAAGCCTGAAGAGGTGGTGTTTACCGGTATAAACATACAAATAGAACACCATATTGGTGTCAGCTATCCCCCTCTCTCCTTGTCTCTCTCCCCGTCCCTTGTGGCCGTGCTTCCCATGTCTGTCACTTCCTGTGTGTGTTTATGGCTGTGTGCCAGCATGGTGAATGTATGCAGCGTGTGCCCCCATTTCTTCCTCTTGCTTCAGATATGTTGGGATTGGGGGTGGAAGCTGCAATAGATCCAGGCCTGGAAAGAAGGTCAGTGTATTACTCATCAACGAGAGAGAAACATAGGAATCAGAAATAAAGGAAAAAGTAGAGAGGATGAGAGCCTGAACAGAAGCACAGAGTATATTCAATAAATGAGTATATACAATTCAAAACTTTATGAAAGTGAAGGCCAAATAAATACAAGATGTATAAATGAACATTAATATAGAAGTGTCAATCTGAATCTAGTATCAACCTTCTTATCAAATCCAGATCTGTTCAAATCCCTCATCAAATTCACTCGAGGGCTTGCTCTAAACCTTTATAGGGAACTTAAATAAAATGCATCCAGAACTTCAATATTTAAATGAGATGTGCAGCCTTTGTCAGTTGAGATTCAGAAAACTACAGTAAAAAAAAAACAACAAAAAAAACAGGAAAGTATGAATGGCACAGTCCATTGCAAATGGCTTATCCTTTCCACAGGGGAAGAGCAGACCTTTCCATTAAACATGGACTCATATTGGCTATTGTAGTCTGTGTTTAGAACATGGAAGCTACTAACAGGTGAAGTAAAGTGTCAGATGAAAGCTCACTGTTCAGGGGCCATATTTGGATGATGTTACTACCATAGAGTAAATGTTTACTAGATAGTAATACATAAAAACAAAAAAAACCCCTGCAAAACAGCAGTCTCAACAGCATAATGTGTTTTAACTGAATATTTTACTGGAGTTATCTTGAGGTTAAGCATTCTAACAAGACAGTCTTTGTTGGGATGTTATCAATCTGTGGAGCACTATAAATTTTTTTTGTGTGCTCAAACTGCTTTTGTCTCTTCACTTTGTTCACTCCTTTTTTTTTTGGTCTGACAAAGGTGTTTATCACAAGAATCCAAACTTTCTAACTTTTCTGGCTTGAGTTGGCACTTAAAATAGCAGTTGTTCCATATAGGTAGAAATACTAAAAAAAGCTAATTGTGCAAAGATAAAGGTCCATGCACCTCAATTTAAGTCCAATGCCAACTTTAATTGCCAAGGCGGGGGAGAGTGTGCCTTTCATTTAGTGAGGCAGAAAGTTAGGGTGTGGAAGTCCAGGTTGTGGGTGGCTGTGCTGAGTTTGTGACCTCCCAGAGACCTAGGTTTATGTCCCATCAAAGACCTTCAATTAACATCAGCTTGTTAAAAAGAAATTGTTGGCATTGGATGTAAAAAAACCTTATCTCAGGTTTTGCAGAATGGCCCTGTGTCACCATTCTTTTCTACCAATAGGATTGAAACAGCAGCTAAGAGTTTAATTTTTGGCCTCATGTCAAGTTACTTTGAGAATAATGTTAATTAGCTGCAGCTGAAATAGTCTGCCACCTGCTACATCTGTTGTTCTAACCTGTGAAAATGATGGTCAGCACCAGCTAGAAATTAGAAACATGCTACCTGAACATTTTGTGCATTTTACTTTTCTAGTAGACTGAAAATATGCAATAAAATATACTTTGTATTTTTAAGTTCGTATTTAATTGTAGTCCTTGGAGCTTTACAGATCTACACACATTGCCAACACTGAACTAGATCCAAAATGACACTAGCTATCTGAAGTCGACCTCATAGAAAGGTAAATCAAGATGCTATATAGAGCAAAAATGCAATAGTGAAAGAAGGGAGAGATTGATTCAGTGAATGAGAAAGGAGAAACCAGACAAAAAGGAGATAGGAGTCTCTAGAGACGGATAGAGGGCTGAGAAAGAGGATGAGAAGACAAACAGTGGAGAGATTCAATTTCAAACATTACAATTCAATCAACACTATTTCTCCCCAGGCAGTAATAACTGCAGGAATGCATTAAAAACACATAAAAACATCACAAAGATTATATTGTGCACTCCAAAGGTCAGGATTGATTTAAGATAGTGTGCTACACCTTTACTATAACATGTCTGCAATGCAAAGTGTATAAGTGCATAAATGCTGAAAGAGGTGTGGATCAACGATGAAAGAAAAGACAAGGAGTATGTGTGATGACTGCGAATGAGAGTAGGCAAAATGGGAAGATTGACGAAAGGAAGAGAAGCTGTGAAAAGGACCTTACTTAAAAGAGAGATGAGAGGAAAATGCTTGTTAAGAGGATGGAGCGATAAAAAAGCTGATAAAAGAAGAGAAATATGCTTTAGCTGGAGCCTGTGTGAGAAAGAAATTATCTAAAATGATATAAAAGAGCTTTTTGCACACTGGCATAAAGAAAAGAACATGCTTAATGTGCGGTGTGCACTTTCCTTCCTGAAATCTCCCCAAAGTAACATTTCCTTAAACGTCCTCCTCTTTTGTCATTTACTTGCAAGCTCCCAAATATCATAAAAAGGGGTGTATGTGTGTGTAAAAAGGATGTCATTATGTGTCAGGCTGCGTGTGTTTGAGAGAGTGCATGAGTGTGTGCGGTAAGTGATGTTTGCTATAAGCACTCCGCCGTCCATGACAGTGAAGTGGTGTAATGTGTTAGAGTCCATCCAATATCCAATATCACCCTAATTCCACTATTGAGCTACATGGCTGCCAGCAAGTACCAACTACACACACACACGCATACACATGCATACACACACACACACACCCCCACGCACGCACACACACACACAGACACAGAAGTCCACAGTGACAATTAAGTTGTTTTTTTCGCTAATTTGGATCAGATGGTTGAAATCCATGTGTTTCTGTTTAACTAAAGTATACACACGTATTTTAATTTGTTAGTAAGGACTGTCCTCACCTTAAACCTGTCCTCTCAACCCTAAAAACGGGCAGTTTTCGAATGAACTGCCAGATAAATGACTCACAAGTGACCACTGTTTAAGGGTTGTCTATTCCCAGGGGGGGCATTTTAGGCCCCACAGCGCAGTAAAAATGCAGTTCACTCACACTTACACAAACATGCACAGACACAGCACAATAAACAAAATTTATGATGGCTGAATTTATGCTGCAGTTCCATTCTCAGCCACACACAGCTCCACTTAGGGTCATATTTGTCTTATCCCATTGAGTTCACATCACAGTAATAGATTAAGAGTAGCAGAAAAGCAATAAGGTTAATCATTTTCTAATGTCATCATACAAAGTTATAAATATGATTGCATGCAACTGCGTAGAAAACAGAAAATGTTAAATGGATGTTAGCCTGCAGAGGGGGGTTTAAGACGCCGCTTTGTGGTGATGTCACGATGACTTCAGGGGGTGATGCCACCAGCAGTAGCCAATTATCTCATCTTTTATATGCTTATCTATCAGGGCTCTGTGTCTCTCCAGCCTACGTGAGGCTTATGAGACTTCACGTGGTTCTGAATCAAAGTGATAGCTGCTGTGATTTCACCTTCTCCTGTTTAATAACTGCAGGAGAAGTATATTCAGATCAAACTGCTGCTTCAGTAGGTCTACAAAGCACAGCAGTAAACCAATAATAGTCACAAACACTTAATACATGTCCATCTTCTTCAAAGGTTTCCCTGCAGTGAAAGTCTGCAAAAAACAACGGCAAATGAAAGATATTTTTCTCTGATTACCTGCTGTGGAGCAGAAAGACAGGACACCACATCTGATCATTTTACATTTTATTTTTTGTCATTTTGTAGTTTCACTGTGGAAGAGAAAAAAATGTAAAGGCTCATGTAATCTTTGAAAAGCGCGTACATTGCTCACTGAAAAACAAACCAACATTAAAGTTGAGTTTTTATGACTTGATTTATGTGGTAATGTAGTGGAAAATGCAGAAGTCTGGGCATCTTGAGACTAACAACAACCAAAGTAAACAAAATCCAATTTCTTTCTCCTCCTTAAATCAGCCTATCTTCATATAACTTGCATCTGTTTGATGATACACAGTATGATGTAGACGACAAATTTTATCCCATAAATATTTATGTCAGCCTCTGAAGTCAAGTAAACTCTATTCTGCAAATAAGGTGTATACTGAGATTAGGTGGGTTTCATTTTGATGTGTACAACATGTATCAAAAGCTGATAATGGCTGCCACCCAGACACTGCCGCAAAAAAGCAAAACACACTGCTGGTCAGTGTTTTTAACAAAAAAATGAAGCAAAAGAGAGCAAACATGCAGGCTACAGCCAGACCTTTCCTTTGTGCGAGGTCTTCTCTTGACGTGAATGGTGCCATTACCTGTTGTTTTAGGCAGAGTGAAGCCCAGGGTGACTCAAAAAACACATATTGTATGAGTGGTAAAAGGGCTTGAGAGTGGGAGAGAGAGATTTGCACACATCTCGCTTTGGCCTTTAAGAGGCGGAAGCTGTCTCTGGTTTGTCATTTAGTGATGAGCACGTGAACAGAATAGGGTCGTGACTTCAACAGAATGCTGAGAGAGACAGAGGAAACGAGGGAAGCGAGAAACGAGAGCAGGATGGCAGATAAGATGGAGAGAAGGTAAGTGGAGAAAGAGTAGAGGCAATGAGAAGGAGGTAAAGAAAGATGGTATATGAGAGCAAAAGAAGACAGGGATGGATTCAGATGGCTGAATGGCAGAGGAGGAGGAGAGAGGGGAAAAGGAGGGAGGATAAAAAGAAGGAAAAGCCAGGACTGACTCATCTTGCGAGGGAGGAAGAGGAGGACTAGAGATGAATGGGTGGTAAACAAAAGGACATATGGTGTTAATAGAAGGATGCTGAATGGTGCTTCTGGTCACTGTATTTCAGCCAACAGATTTTGTCAGGACAGCCCAGGCGTGTTTGTGTGTGTGTGTATGTGTGTGTGTGTGGATGGGTGGGTGTGTATGAGAGAAAAATAATGTTTGTTAATTCACAAGATTGATCAAGAGAAAAATGTGAGTTCATCCACTTATATTGAAGCACTAACACATTGAATCTCTCAGACACACACACACGCACACACACATACATTTATATGCCAACACACATACACATATCCATATATCCATAAATATAATACATTCACACATTAATGAGCTTTGTCGTGTGTTCTCATTATTTTTGCCGCAAACCATAACCCTTATTTCAATCATACCGATCTTTCCCCGTCTATCACATACACATACACGTACACACACATACACACACATACAAACAATCAAATGAAAGAACACAGCCAGCAACCCACAGCTGGGCACTGATGACAGAGAGGGAGAAGGTGTTCGACCCGCTGTGTGAACAGGCACTATTTCCATACAAATCAATGGAGCGTCAGGCTAAGCTCAGAGACACATCAGGGGACAAGCTTGGTCACACACGCGATGAAGCCGCGCACACACACACACCCACACGCACACACACACACACGCAAATCACATCACATCACGTCATGCAGGCACAGGAAACCGCAATCACCTGCACTTCACACTACGACACACACACGCACACACACACAGGCATTCACACACAGCTGGCTGAATACAGCACATCTAGAGGATGGGTGAGCAGACAAGGTTACTTTCACAGTAAAATTTGCTGCACTGATTACTGTTTGAAAACCTCAAATTTGTAAGTTTCCATTTAATTACACCAAACTGATGCAGTTACCCAATTAGGATGATGTACACTATATGCAGTAAGAACATAGATACCTTTATCTGCACACTGGTGTGTTCATAATTTTCATGTCATTTTCCTACTTGCTGAGAGTTTGATATTAGAAAACGGATGTCGGCTTATGTCTGTTCCATCAATTAGAAGTAGCTTCAGCTGCAGCTTAGCTTAGTGTGGCAATAGGACTGGAAACCGAAGGAAGCAGTGACCCTGCCTCGGTCCAAATGTACCAAAATTTGTACTACCAGCATCTCTAAAGTTCACTGGACTTTTCAATTAACCTTTAGACAGACCCCAGCTAGCCCTTTTCCCTTGTTTCCAGTGTGTGTGCTAAGTGAGACTAAGCTCTATTGAGCAGTCAGTCAATCAATGAGTCAAGTCAATCAGTCAGTCAGATTTGTCCCTTGTACTGAGATGGTATGATACAGTCACATTGAAATATAATGTAAGTAACTGATTATCTAACAGCTCACTGACTGCTGGCTGTAGCTCCATGTTGAATAAAGATGTGAAAGTGTAATCAGTGTTTTTCATCACTTGGCAAGAAATTGAATTTTCCAAAATGCCAAACTATTCCTTAATGAGAAATCTTAAGTCCAGCTCGTACAGTCATACTTAAGACAACAGTGTGCATTCAGCTTTGCGATGACAGTTAAAAGGAGATCCTTTCATGTTTAAAAATGACATTTCCCCCATGCAGTGTCACGCTTGACGGCCGACTGTGAGACAGGCCTTAATGCCCGACATGAGAGCCCAACCTCACTAGGCTGTCGTGGCTGAATGGAGACAAATGGACATGTTCAGCCATCACATTTGAAGGGTAAAGATTTTGTACATTTGGCCATAAAGTGTACATTTGATTATCTTAACTTAGAGTATGTAATATGTAGTGAGCACACAGCGAGGCTTATTTAAGCTTTGCCTTTAAGACCATTAAAAGCACCACCACATATGCATAAATACACTTTATGTTTCAAGTATAGCTGTATCTGGCCTCATCTCTTTGTCTGACACGCACTCGGGTTGAACAAGTGCATCAGCTTGCTGAGAACCAATTCAGGCCTTTGATGGATAAAGAGATATGATTCAGAGTTTAATTAGTTCCCAAATGTGTGGATATGTCTTCTGTTTTTTTTTTCTTTACCATCATCTTTGCCTTCAGTAAAGGTTGGTGTCACATCATCTTCAAGCCACAAATAAAATTCTGGGAGCAAAAACTCCTTATCTTTTTTGGCCTGAAGACTGTCAAATTTAAAATGAATTTCAGCCCAAATACAGGCTAATGGAAATGGAAATGCCAAAAAATACTCACCAGCTCTTTTTTTTTAAAAGAAAAAACCCATAATGTTCAAACCCTACTGCAGACCAATTTTATCTGCCATCATCTTTCTTTGTGATGGGGAAAAGGAATTAACTATCACATTAGAGTAAGCATATTAAAAGGATAAGAGCATACTACAAGCAAGACAAAATTGTCCAGTGATGAGGAGAAAAGGAAAAAGGGAGCAGAGAGAGAAAAAAGGGTAAATGCTATAAAAATGAAGAAGAAGAGGGGGGTTGAAGGAGAGGAGGAGGGAGTACGAGACAGATAAAGGTTGAATTACCCTGAGTGCCAGGATGAACAAAGACGAGGAGGAGAGAGTCCAAGCGAGGGCCATTCATGGTCTGCTGTTTGGTGAAATAAAACACAAGGATGGAGAAAGAGTGAGATGAAGAATTAGGAGGGGTGATCAAACAAGCGGGCAGAGAGGGAAATGAGAACGAAAGCAGAGACAATTCATTATTAAACTGGGCAGGCTGGACAGCCAAAGACGAGATGGATGAAGGGAAAAGAAAAATAGAGTTGAGAGCAGAGAGAGAGAGAGAGAGAGAGAGAGAGAGACATAGGAAATGAAAACAAACAAGCAAACATCCATCCCGTCCCTCCATTGTTGCTCAGTTTCTCTTAAAGGTCGCCGTCCTTTTCTTCTCTCAGTGTCGACAGAAGGGAGGGAAGGACGACAGAGCAGAGAAAGGAGGGGGAAAATGGTGAAGATTTATTTATCGAGGGGAGGAGGAGTGGCAGCGGCGGCGCTTTAGAATTCTTGATCATCGCCACGGCGACCAGTCACCTGGCAACCGGGTACACAATGGCTGCGGTAGCCTTGGCAACAGCGTGGTCTCCGTCGGATACACAGGGAGGATGATGAGGCAGGGAGACAGGTAGACAGATGGAGTGATAGGGAGAGAAGTGTGAGATGGAGGGCAGGAGGGTGAGATAGAGCAGAGGAGGGAGGAACAGGAGGAGGAGGAGGAGCAGGTGTGAACAGAAAGCCGGTATATCACACCTCAACAGGTGCAGAGGATCGGCCAAATGTGTGTAAAGACATAATGAGAAATGTAATGAGCTACTGACCAGGAGAATGGCCCACCATATGTGACCCTGCATGAAGGAAGGATGTGTTTGTGTACCTTATTTATGTGTGCATGTGTGTCAGCGTGTGTGTGTGTGTCTGTGTGTGTCTAAATGAAAGGCAAGTGACAGCTCGCTTGTTTCCCAACCCACATGTGCACACACACCTCGTTTTTCACAGCAATTTCCTTTTCATGTTATATATATATATATATGTGTGTGTGTGTGTGTGTCTGTGTGTAAGTGTTCCCCTTTTGCATCTGCACCAGCCGCAAGCTCGACTCCGAGGCTTTAAAGCAACTACAGATGAAAGCATCACAACTGATTCAAATGCTGTAGAGAGAATGAGTGTAACCTGATGAGTCACATGTTGTCTCTAAAAAAACACTGAGTAATACATCAGGCCCGACTTTATTTTTCTCCAACAGAACTTTTACAGTGATTCATATGTACATCCA
This sequence comes from Acanthurus lineatus, assembly GCA_029814665.1. Classification (NCBI taxonomy): domain Eukaryota; kingdom Metazoa; phylum Chordata; class Actinopteri; order Acanthuriformes; family Acanthuridae; genus Acanthurus; species Acanthurus lineatus. The sequence continues at coordinate 4,709,163 of JAPZDV010000016.1, forward strand.
ATGGAGGCTTTTATTGCATATTCATGTGAAACGCCCACACGTGCACACACACGCACACACATGTCGTGACGCAACACCAATGCAAACTGTGATGAATAAACATGCTGGACAACAGGAGCAAAACGGTGCACACACACACACTAAAATATGCATCACACAAACTAAATTGATTAAAAAAATAGTGAGCAATACATCACTGGCACACACACTCTCTAATTTAGTCCCTTTTTAATTTGACGTCGTGCCTGGACATGATTTAATAGTTAACATTTCAGATAAGACTTATTGAGGCCTTAGGGCCTAACATTGCAGGAACTTAGTTATTCTATTTGTGTTTGCGTGCAAGTGTGTCCCTGTTTGTGTGTTACTGTGCGTAAGTGTCTTTGGAAGGGCAACTGGAATGGAGTTTGTGTTTGTATCTTTGTGTGTGTGTGTGTGTGTGTGTGTGTGTGAGTGTACTGTAGTACAGCCTATAAGCCCATTAGCCCCAGGTTAAGTGATTTACAGCTTCAGCTTTAAGCCCCTCCTGCAATCTCATCCCTAACACCCCTGTCTATCTGCTCGCACTATCTGCCTACCTTATCTTGGAGATTACACACACGTACACACACACACACACACACATTCACACACACCTGTCAGTCTGCTCTCATGTAGATACACTGCCAGACACAGCTCGGAACTGTGAAGAACTCGCCATGTACAGAAAACAAATATGAGACAAGAAATCCACTAATCACACACATGTATGTGCAAACACCTTCCCATGCACCTCCTCATTAGAAGGTGTTGTGATTCTGGAGCCAAACACAAAGGAGGTGTTTCATCTGCTCTGTATGTTTGTTCTCATTGTAGATTCCCTTTGATACAGGCGTCCTCATCAATCCGTCTAATAGCTCCATACACTCTTTTTCTCTGTAATGGTGAGTGTGTTTGTGTGTTTCAAAGTATGTTCCTGTACTTGAAAGAGAAAGAGAAAAGGAAATATGTACAAGAGAGATGAAGTGTGTGTGTGTGCGTGCGTGTGTGTGCGCGTGTGTGTGTGTGATCAACCTAATAAACTTCACGGCTGCTCTCTCTCACAGCCACTTTTACAGGAGCGGCGAGCAGCCTCCAACCTCTGAGACAAAAGGAAATGTAGAAAGCAGCTCTAAGGACAGATAAAAGCAAGAGAGGGAAGTGCTAAATGATTGCTAGAGCTCCTGCATCACCCCCACCTCCCTACTCCCCGACAAACCTACCTCCCTTACCTCCTTCTCCTCTGCTTCTCCTCCTCCTCTTCCCTGTCTGTCGGCCCCCGTTTTTTATTCTCTATTTCAAAGGGACAAAGAGAGAAAAAAGGAGAAACCAACAGCGGCAAAGCAGCAACTCCACTTACAAACACGCAGACATTATAATGGGGCAGCCACGGCGTTGCCACGACAACACACAGGGAGGTGAGGGGGTACGGCGACACCGAGGCAGAGATGGGAGAAAGGAGGAGGTAGAGTGGGTGGCAATAAAGAAAGAAAGGAGGGAGAGATGGAGGTTGTTATCTCAGGTGTATTTACCTGTAGCTCTCATGGCTGTTTGGAAGAAATGTCTCCTTGTCTTGCTGCTGATCTGCCGTGTCAGTCAGCAAATCCACACGTTCATCATGCTGTGTTTTATCGTATGGAACAGACAGCAGATCCAGTATGAGCTCCCGCTTGGAAGTACAGCCCAGGAGGTAGAAACACCACCTGAGCTTTGGCATTAACTATGCTGAAATAATTCTTTTAGTTTGAATAATTATAATAGTAATAATAATTGTTATTATGTCTTGTGATGTTTTACTTTGTTGCTGCCACATTTTAGGTGTTGAGCTGTTTACTGTCACTGTTGACACAGCAGTGTTTTCTGGCAAACATTTTAATTTGGAATGAATATAAATCTGACAGGCTGAACTAATGTTGAATGGAAAAAGGTGCTTTAGTTTTGGCTGCTGTCTGTACTGTTTGTAACGAATCTTGGCCAAAATAACTCACTGACATCAGCTTTCAACATTTTTTAAAGCTTTGGGGTTCTTATGAGCTGTTGCCATGCCATGGTGGTTCAGAAAATAGTGAATATCAGGTATATCGAGCGCTTAATTTTTAAATCATAAGGTCTCACAACCAAGAAAGTGCTGTTCCAGCTGGTCAGTGAGAAAGAAAGTCACAGCATGCATATAAAAATTAAGGGCCTGGAAAACGCCTAGATACTTGCTTTTAAACCTAAATGAAATTTAAATAAAAGCCTTACTTATTAACGTTAATTAGAGCATTCATAATAGTCACTTAAAATCTGCGGGGGGAGGTGTGTTAACAGCTGTTTACTGTTTGCAGGCAGTTCTGTCTGCAGAGTGCTACAATAGTGGAAAAGTGAATTAGGGAGGAAGCTTCGTTTTACAACTTCAAAAAGAAAACAGGCTAAATAACTGAGTGACGTGTTCAATCTGAATGTCTCTATTTATCGATCCCCTTTGCTCTGCCGTGGTACTATGGACAATACCACATCTACTCATACACCTCCTAATTGATCCTTACTCATGTCACCTTTTCATGGCAGAGAGCCCTTTTGCTTGGGTCTTTACTGGTGGTCTTTGGGTCGTGGCTGCAGACACAACTCTCATCACTGGTGATAATCTTCAATAAAGTTTTGATCACATTGGGATTGTGAACAGAGATACAAACAGACTCAGACACAAGTACCATTGGTCAGAAAACTATGTTATTCAGGTGCTGATGATAATCAACTTGGATTAACTTGGAATAGTAACTGACAGAAGTTATTGCTTGCACCTGCTACATGCACATTACTGTGCAGTAACAGTAACATTTTGGAGAACTTTATGATTAAATCTGTGGGTGTTAAAGTGTTTATAGAATGATGAAAGTAATCTGGGAAAGCAGATGAATGCTTGGCAATAGGGTTGGCCTTTTTGACAGCTATTCAATTAATAAAAACAAGAGTGAAGTATTAGCCTGGCTGCCTGTCCCAATGCCATGACTAACTGTCTGTCTTTCTCAATAGTCACTACTCACACAGCATTTAACCAGAATACGGGATCCCCTGTGGATATGTTGGCAAAAGGTGAAAGCCAAGAGCGTCACACGTGTTGCAACCTGTTACCTTTGCTATTCAACACTCTGGCTGTGGTACTTTAGTCACTGATGATGTCAATCAATAGTGTAACGTGGAGTCTGGTGTAAATGGAGAGTCTGAGTCAGTGGCGTCTCTCATTCTTCTTCTGGGTGCACAGCAGCAGCCAGGCAAGTCAAGAGCAGGAAAGAATCCAGCAAGACGGATAAAGAATGCCATGCATGTAGATCATGTCTCCTCTGCTGTGTAAGATTTCAAGTGTGAACATACTTCAACTCTTAGATGTTATCATGATATTGAGAGACAGTGTCTGCATATAACTGCCATGGGAAGAGCAGTTAACTCATTTACAGGAATGTAGTCAAATAATTTGTTAGCTTTCATTTAAAAGTTTTTTTCTCTGAGTCTGTGTCATAGCACTGCATTTGTGGCAACAGGCTGAAGGACTACAGGAATATATGACCAAATGTAACAGGGATCACATTTTCAAAGCATATTTTCAAAGTTCATTAAAAGTGCACTACACAATGCCAATTTAATGTGTAATTTTGTTCATTTTTAATTTTCATCTTGTTAAAATTATTGATTTGATCAAGAGAATTTTGTAGAACAAAAACAGAGTAATATGATCATAATAAACTCATAGGTCTATTTAATCACATTATGATGCAATTCAGTATTCTGGTAGGTTTTTCCTCCACCATATGTCAGGCCACAGAAGTTGACATGAAGCACAGCTATGATTCATATCTGCTCTTTTGAAATCCTGCTGGCTGTTGCACCATTAAAACCCCAGTACAAACAAACCATAGCTTCAGCTTGAACAGTAGCTAAACAAAGCTGAGCTGCTGACATAGAAAACAAAGGGCACATGTTCACAGCTGCATGGAAGCGGCTTTAGTTTCTTCCTGGTTTAAAGTATAGATGTCTTCCAGAGAGCATCTGCAAGGTGGACAGGCTGGGCTGTCTTGCCTATTGACAGTCTGTACATGGATCAAATACCCCTGGCTGTGTTGACAGAGACAAACAGAAGATGAACACGATGTCTGAATGTCAAGTTAGGACTGTCAGAGGGTCAGCGAAGTCAATGATGGAGCCACCAGAGTCAATGAAGTAGGAGGAACAAGGGAAGGAGGAGGACAGGATACAGAGAAGAGGATGGATGAGGAAGAAAAAAAAGGAAAATGAGAGCAGAAAGGCATAAACATACAGCAAACGCTTATGCACATGCCGGATTTCAGAAATGATTCAGATGGGGAGTTGAAGAGTGAGACGGAGTGGAGTGCTGGAGGAGGCAGATGGAGCTGGTTAAATCCTTGTCCTGAGCATTGTACCAATTGTGGCAGAGAGGCAGACACAATAGCTGAGCGGTCTCCTGTCGCTTCCATAAACAAGATAAATTGATGGGGCTCCCCCGCCCACTAACATCCACAGTTTGTTTTTATTGCCTTCCAAGAGAACGGAATGGAAACCTACTCTGCTTAAACAAAAAGAAACACTCCGTTAAATATTCCTTTTCCGCTCTCTAAGGCTTTCTCAATAGCATCATGGATGAGTGGCAGCATTTGATGCCATTGTCTCATATGAGTAGCTTTGGCTTGTATGAGGAAGAGACTCTTACAGTCTGGCTCCCATGTTGCTGCTGAACGAACTAAAAGGGATTTAATTCAATCAGTTAGGTTTAAAAGTCGTCGCTTTACAATATAATTTGATTATATATATTTTTTTATTTTAGATAGACAAAACATGATGGAGCATTACCGGTATTGATTTTGACTACATTTTGTCATATTTGACAACCCCAGGGATGGTTTCTCTGAATAATATTTTATTATGATGGACAGAAATGTTTCACACAGCTGTATTAAGTTTTAGGAAATACATAGCAAAATGTTCAAAATGGGATTTGTCAGTCAGTCAGCAGGGAGATGACAGAATCCCAGTGCTAACAGAATGCACTGTAATATAAGAAACGGGGAAAGAAATGTACATTTCTGTTGAATTACTTCACCTAAAAAATGTATTTTGAGATATGTTAATTTGATTCAAGTAAAACTCTTAAGAGCAGTGAGCAGGAAACCTGAAAAGAAAGTAACACAAGCTTTATCCAAACATTAGATGACCTTTTCGAAACTGACATTTCTGCAGTGAGAAATCAAAAATGAAAAACATGTTTATTGAAGTTGCTCTCTGTCTCCTCTGGTATTTATTCCGTGCTTGTCTACTTGTTGATGCAGCGTTGTTAGCGGTGATCTATGCTGCCTTCAGCGCAGTCTGTGATTTACCATGCGCTCTGACTCTGACACAGGCCGGGGAGGAGAGGGGGGTCACGTTTAATGGCTGTCTGACCACCATCTATCTCCCCCCCCGATCAATGACGCCATTCAGGCAGATTTTAGCCAATCCAAACAGGCCTAGGTGTCACGTTGGGATGTGAATGGTGCAGAAGGCATAGAAAAGTCCAAACCTCTGTACAGATTACAGAGGGAGATTAGAGACCATCTCGACAGCTCATAGAGGGTAACACCTTTCTTAAGCAACTCCAGAACAATAAAAACACATTTAAGGGCAGAAATCATAAACTGTACATTAACAATCACAGTCACAAGCTCAGGTAGCAGCACTCACATGCCTGTACAGCAGCAGTTTACACTGCTGTATTGCATCATTTTCTCTCAAGAATCACTTTCTTAACCTTTTCACACCTGTAATACACAATATTGCTGACTACGTCTGCTAGTAAAGTGATTATTTGTCATCTAGTCATATGTGTTTAAACTGACTTCATTTCTTGAGTTTAACCTTGATGCTGCTGAAGCCTTCACATTAATCTCATGACATCCACTGCAACATGCTAAGATTGTTACAGAAATGTTACCTGCTGCCATCTGATAAGACTTCCCTCATGCCTGTCCTGACACGAGACCAGTGAAACTGCCATTGCATTTCCTAACAACAGATATCTCTCAAAGAGACTTTAATTGCACAAGTCTCAGTAAACAACTATCATAAGCTCCGCTGTAAGTGTGCTACAGTAAGTCAGCCAATTTATCAGTCAGTTGATAAAAAAAAGACAAAAAATATGTAATTAAATTGATAGTCAAGTAATTTCTTTTGTGAAAATGTGAACTGAATTTCTCTGGGTTTTGGAATGTACAGACAAAAAATGGATTTTTAAGACATCAGCTAGGACCCTGGGAAATTAAAATGGGGATGCCACTATTTCCTGGCATTTTGTTGCCAAACAATGAATTGATTACCTGAGAAAACAATCTGCAGATTAGTTGATTTAAAAAAATAATCCTAATTGATTGGATTATAACTAAGATGCACCCCAGTGATTTTGTTAGTTATACCATTAAGATTGACAGTCTGAAAATTTTCATGTTCTCATGCTCTGTAGGCAGAAATCCCTACAATCATAGAATGAACAGCAGGTAAAACACTTTAATGGAGATATCGCTGTCCTGCTAAATGTTAGCCTGCACTCAAATTTCCAGTGTCAACATTTTCCTGAAGGCACCAACGGGGAAGAATTATGAAAGCAGACTTGCTAAAAACTGCATTAAAAGAGAGGTGGAAAATCAATCTTCAGACTTACAGTGTGCATTAGAAAATGGTCAGCACTGATGTGAAGTATATGTGATTTGTAGTTAATGGAATAAAATGTACAAAACTGCCAGTATGGTCTTTTAAGCTAATAACCCCACTGAGAGGCGTCCTTGTCAATCACAGGCTTATAATCTGCCTGTGCGCTCTGAGTGGCTGCTATTTTATTCATGGCAAACTTTCTCTGTTCCTTTAAGGTAATTTATTTTCAGCATGCACTGTGAGATTCTGCTCCGAGTTGTTTCTGTGACTTCTGTGAAAAGCGTTTTTATAGGAAGAGAGGATCTTTTTGGATATCCCATTTATGTTTCAGATACAGTATAAGAATGTGTACTTATTGTCTCTGAACAAAACTGAACACCAAACTTGAGTAAAAAAACAAAAAAGGAAAATTGAAAATGTGTGAAAACCTAAACTATCGAACAGCATGGAATATAACTAAAACTAATACATATATAAGGCCATGCAGTTTGGCTTTTTGTTGAAATTGGAAATAAACAAGCATGGTGGTTGTTCTTTCCATCATAAGTTGTGTGTTCCACAATGTCTCACAACTTTTTAAAAGTTGTGAGACATTGGCTTGAGAAAATTTGTTAAGTGGTTGTTTCATCAAAAATCTAACATTTATCAGACATATTGGTTGCTCTTGAAAAATTGGGATAAACAGAGTGTTTCAAACAAGAATTGAATCCAGGCATTCACAAAATGAGAAAAAGCAACAATTTTGGAGAGAGGAAGAAAATATAAGAAAGCCTTTATTTGTGGTTAGTCATTAAAAAAGCCACATGCTTTGACCACTGTTATCAGGGCTTAGACTCAAATAAACAAGCAACAAAGTTGTGGTCTCACCTATATTTGCATCATTTAATGTGAGGCAATTATGAGACCCTGATTTTAACATCAGGCAAATAAAAAATCAACGAAAAAAGGTTAAATATAATTAGAAGAGATTACACAAACATATCACACAGCATAAAACATAGGTACAAAAAAGATACCATTTGTATAATAAGAAATGGCTATGAGAAATAAAGATATATATTTAAAGGTACATCAACCAAATGTTACCTCTCCAAAAACCCCCAAATGTGGCAAATTTAAGACTAATAAACTCTATCCGGTTTCTCTGAACACAATTCATATTACCAGGCTAATATTTTGAGGTTATGCACATTGCCTATTTGATAAAATAACTGTCAGTAAAAAGAAAAAAATATAAATGGTACTTATTCCATCAACTGTTATGCGCTCCACAATACCTTGTAACATTTTCCAAGTCACAGGCAGGCTTTTTGCCCATCGCCCTTGCTTCAGAAAGTAATCCTTCCCTTCAAAGTCAAGCATTTACCAGGGAAGCACATGGTCAGAATTGTAAATAAATCATCAAGCTGGGCCCAGACGTCTCACCAGGAGGAAGCCACACACATCTAGCGGTAAATGACTGGTGTGTGTCTAAGCCAGGTTTCAATAGACATGGTTAGCAGGCCACTGATGAATGAGGGCCTGTGGTTTAATGAAGTGTGAGTATTACCGGGTGACCAGTGGTTAATGGACAGACCTACCCAGACGATATACTGAGAGCAAATGTCGAATTTATGTTTGATGACAGAAAAGGAAAAAATATATATTTTTAAGACAAAAAAAAATCAAAGGGAAATAAAGTTACAAATCAAAAGCAAAGGAGTGACTTATTTACACAGTTAAGCCCATATACAAACACACTTGATGGCATACAGTTAAAAGTGAATGTCTAAATTATAGCATTAACATTGCAGGTCTCCATATCACTGCAACAGTATGAGTAATCACAACATTCAGAGCATAATATCACCCAGTAAAACACCTTGCCAGACATTACACACAAATAAATAGACACATAAACACACTCTGTCAGCTCGTCACCTTCAGTTTTCATTGTTATTTTGTGTACAAGCAGTTCTGTGAGTTGCTCTCAAGGTCATCTTAATAGACTATTGCTTTCTCACACATACTCACTCACACAACCATATACTGCCCCCAGTGCTATAAATCACACTCACACACACATGGACATCCATCACTGTGAGCGAGTCAGAATGACAAATAATACCTCCAACTATAGGTCCTATTCATCAATATGGCCATATGTTTTTTCAAGAGTGAAAAATGCTGAAATAATGGTGCGAAATGTATTCAAAACAAACACGCGTGACAAATGTTTGAAGAACTTCATCACAGGCCAAATTGGAGCTGACTATTTCTGGCAGTGGGAAGCTATGCATTTTGTATTTCATATAGCTGTGTCCTTTGATATGTGTACTCAAATAAAACAAATCTACGATGAGAGCTCAAGTATGTTATGTAAGAGGCAGACAGCTGCTTCATATCATAGAAAGCTGCTGTGCCTTTTGTAGAGAAAATAAGGTTTGTGGAGGATATACCCTTTAAAGAATGCTTTATTTTAAGATTGCTTTAGTTTTTACCATGCTTCTTCTAAGTAATAATATCACTGTAGGCACCAACTTAATTGCTGGAAGCTGTTAATGCCATGACATCGCTAAAAAGAAGTCAGATGGGGCACGAAACATGAGCAGCCAGACAATTAGAAATCTCCAGATTAGAGGGGCGACACAACGAAGGCAAACAGTAATATCATTGCCACTTTTATGGCAAAACTATGACAGTAAAACCCAAGTTATAATAAACCAGAATTATTCATAAGGATTTTGAGCAGACAGAAAAAATAGCCATCTGGAAACAGTATGTTATGGGATAACAGGCATTTAATATTATCGAAAGAATAAATACTGCTAATGGTGCTGGGTAAACTGCAGCAGCCGCAAAATAAACCTGTTGTTGAGCTGCAGTATATTGAACCATACTGCATAGGCCAGCTCTTATCATTATTACTTTTAATACAGTAACCTTTAATCACAGATTTTCCTTTTACAAAGAACTATTTAGTCCTTCACTCATAGGACCTTCACCTCACCCTTTAACAAGCACTGTACAAGCAGCTGTGACCACAACACTTGATGTGTGCATATTGTTAGCACATGTCATGTTTGAGCACTACATTATGCATCTTTTTATTCATTTCCATAAGACCTGATTAATCATTTTCACTTTTTAGTGATTCTATTTAGCTGCTGTACAATTGCTCATTGAAGTGAAAGCCTAACTGATATAGATGATTTGATTTATAGCAGACACATACAAATGATTTTGGTGTCTATTGACCAACCATGTGACCTCCTTTTAGAGTCAATTTGAATATACTCAAGTAGAAATGTATGAGGCCAAATAAAGGCTAGATTGGGGCTCTGATGAGGTTCTTAGTGTTAAGGCTACCTTGTCATCGAGCACTGTTAACAATCTGCATTCAGGCACAATGCTGACTGATTACTAATCAGAGGCACTAAGAAACAGCCAGCTGCTCAGCCTGTCACAGCTTTCTGCATGCACACACACATATGTACACCGCATACACACACGCAAACGCACACACACTCTCACTCACAAGAGTGGAGTAGAATACACACAGGGAGGCGAGAAGGTGTGATTGCATCTAGGTAAGGAAGCAGGTATAATGCCCATGATGTATGCGTTTGTGCACACACAAAAGACATCACACAAACACACATACACACACACTCTTTCCTCTTACTTACTTTTTCTCTGTGTGTTTGTCTCACACACACACACACGCATACACAACACATGCACACTCACTCACGTAGACCTCTAACAGCCTCCAATCAGCAGCAGTGCCATGCAGAGATGAGAGGACCACACCTCATTCTGAAAACAACTGAAATCAGTTTAAGGACACGTATAACCACGGCGCTCCTTGTGTGCCTCCCTCCTCCTCACCCCTTCTCCCCCTTCCTCACCCTCCCACACTCTGGTACGCTCTCCGTCTCTCTCCCCTTTTCCGTCTAACTCCTGCTTTTTTATTTTTCATCGTGTACCACCTGAGCTCTTCAAGGTTGCCGCCACAATTTAGGTCATTCAGTTCGGCCCCATTTCAGCCACCCTGTGCACACACACACACTCACACTCACACACACAGATATGCAATCACACACCTCCCCCTCTGTGTATTACCTGACACTGCCAGGTGGGAGAGACTCCATTACTGAGTTGAACTCTGACCCTGCTTCGACTGCCTGGCCAGAGAAGAGAGGTGTGTGGTGTGTGTGTGTGTGTGGTGTTTCTGTGTGTGTGTGCGTGTGTGTGTGAGAGAGAGAGGTAGGGAGGGAGGGAGACAGAATAAAAAGATAGAAAGAAACCCGAGCAAATGAAACGAGGCCAGCCTAAATGTTTGTGTGTAAATGAATGTTCACATTTATTTGTGCCTGCGCTTTGGTGTGTGCGCATGTGTGCGTGTGTGCGAGGCGGTAGATGTGGAGTTGGAGGGGTTTGCGTGTCTCAAATGACACCCCTGGCCGTTATTAAGTCCACTTTATTCTCCGGTCTCTGGCATATTTTCTTCTCTCCATATGTTCACATTTTTCTCCTGAACCCACTTTCATAACAAAGCCCACTGAGCTGCACACACCAACATCTTATTAATATTCAAGAAATTCAAGTCGTGTGTAAGTTTTGGAGTTGGCTCACATACTGTAAGCATCGAATCCCACTTACAATAAACTAAGAAGGCCTTTTTGATGATGAAAAACCACAACATATTAGTTTTGGATTTTGATATTTGCCAGAAGACTGGCTCATAGTTTCACCTCATCCATTTATTATTTCATATTTTAATAAAAGTGCTGTATCAAGTGAGAGTTCTGTGTAGTTTGCCCACTCAAAAGGAGTACAGTTAAAGGGTCAGCTCACCCAAATTACAAAAACATACTTTTTTACTTAACCACAAGTTGTGCCGGCCAAACAGATTGTTTTGTTTTAGATCCAAATTTTGAAATATTATTCTCTGTGATTTCTGCCTCCACCTTAATACAATGGAAGTGAATGGATATTTGTCCAAGAAAAAAAGTCGATATGAAAACATTTTTTAAAATTTTCCAGACTAACAATGTTTTTCGGAAAGAGATTAATTTTACTTTTTACTGCTCTAAGTGCCTAAAATGAAATTCCACTCACCACCACTGGTTTGCTCTGATTTGTAGGCAAAAATTCCCACCCCAAATTGGCCTGTAAGGAATTCTCCACAACGTTTTCTGTAAGTAACACCTGTTGATTCAATCCATGACCACTTTATGTAACTGTAAGCTTTTCCCTTGCTGTTCCCAGTGGGTCTTTCTATTGTTTCAACCATGATGGAAATAATGTAGCAGTGGTTAGCTTGGAATAAACATGAAAAAGTGGGCAGTAAACATGAGAGGTGATGAATGTTGGGGCCGAACAGCAAACAAGGAAAGAACGTGTCCTATGGAAAATCTAATTTCATGAACAGAGTCTCCAAGGAAAAACACAAGGCAGTAGGCTATTGCCAACACTGCTCGACTGACGAGCGGGAAATTTAACACCAAAACAGCACAGTATTGTTTATTTTATTGCCAAAGATGGGGAAAATGTTGAAAAAACAAAGATATCATGTATTACCAATCTAATCAGGATAGGAGCTGCTTGCCAGAATGTTGTGCCTTTCTATGTAAAAGCACTCCTTGGCTTTGTTTACAACAGAAACCCCCTAAGTAGCACCCTATGATATGGGAAAGAGAAGAGGAACAGAGAAGTGGAATTTTGGCGAAATTGGGGTGTAAGCTCACCATCTAAGCGGAGCAACAGCCCCCTTCTGTTTTCTAAATGTGGCCTCCTGCCTCTTTCTACAGCATGCCAAGGCTGCTTTGGTGGGCGGAAAGAGGGAGAAGGGTTTCCTCTATGTGTTAGCGTGCTTATGTGAGTGTGTTCCAGGAGAGAGGAAAGTAGGAGATAGCTGCTCCATATGGATGTATCTGCGAATGTCTTTTTCATTATGCATTCTGCATCCCTGGATGTTTGTGTATCTGTATATCTATATGTGTTGTGTGTTGGTGTGTGTGTGTGTATGTGTGTGTGGCATAGATGCATGTGTGTTTGAAGTTTGGGGGAGGTGGCGGTGTGACAGAGCGCGTTTGACATAGGCAGGCAAAATGGTAGTCAGATCAGCTGACATGGTAATTGGGTGTTCTTGACGTTGTCATATGCAGCGCCTGAAGCTGCCATTACAGCATGCGTGTGTATTATTGTGAGTTGTGTGTGTGCCTGGTGTGTGTGTGTGTGCTTGTGTGCACATGTGCACAATATGTCTTGACCAACACTTCACACCAGGCACACCCCCACAACCTAAATACATAGCTTTTGCTAATAACTTTACCTCAGCAGTGATGACTGTGATGTATGTGTATGTGTATGTGTATGTGCATACATACATACATACATATTACAAACCCCTGTGTGCCATATCTGCTTGCTCCCTTCCTCTAGCAGTGTGTTTCATAATGTGTGCGTTGAGTTGACATTTTACCGTTCTTTTAGTGCCGGCCGGCATCTTTCGCTCTGCACCCCTCAGTAATTTCCCCGCTGACTGTCTGCTATCTGCCTGTCTGTGCTCTCCCCTGCTCTCTCCCTCTATCTCTGCTCTCCTATACGAGACCATATGCTTGAATCACCTCCATTTGGTCACCATGACCTCAATATAATTTGTCTGTTTCCCATATTTCTACTGTGGTTATGTACTGTATGCTGATCTTTCTGTTTATACAGTAGGCCTGTCTTTCACTCTGTCTGTCTCGCCTTCCCCTGTCTGTACTGATAATGAGCGCTGATCAATTCATTACTTTTACTGACCTTTACAGACACAGACTGTTAGGCTGGCGTCACTGGAAGGAAAGGAATCAATAATTCTTCATCAGTGATTGAATAAGAAAAAAAGTATAGAGCAGGATTGAACTGCTCTCTTCAACGGCCGTTACTAATGCAGCCAATATATATTGTATTCCCACTACCTTAAATCTAATCAATAAACAAAATTTCCCTCAGAACTCTGCCAGACTGGAAATCCTGTGAAGAAATATTAAACATGGTCCACTGAAACCTTCTGCACTGAGCCCACTGATACAGAGAATGATAATCATAATAATAATTAATTCATGCACATTTGAAGGATTTCTGATTAAAATGTTAAGTTACATCTCAGCTGAATGGGGGAAAAATGTCTCTCCTTGAGTTTCTTTTCCAGTTTCTTCAAAGAGCTTTGGTAGATCTTCTTAAACCCAGTGCAGACCTGTGTTGTTCCATCTGATTAAAATCATGTCAGCTGTCGTGGCTTCTAACCTGTGTTACTTGTGGTTTGGAGTTTTTAAAATTTTAATAAATATGAAAAACCACAACATTAGTTTTTTTTTTAAATTTTAATAAGTAGACATCTGGAATATGTACAAGTCTTACACATTGTCTGTTTTAAAACTGCAGGGAGTTTTAAAGCATATGTTGAAAAAATTGTATAAAACCTACTGCAGCTGTAAAGGGACCACCCTGGAGTCTGACAAATTGCCTGATATTCAAGTGATGTCACTTGAGTCAGGCTTGGTTGAGGCTGAAGACTACAAGTTTTCAAGCAAAAAAAAAATGTGTAGGTGTGAAATGAGACGAGTGAGTTTGCCAGATTTTTGTAGCCTGACACTCATTTCTGCTCGAGGCAATGCAAGGTTGCACTAGTCGCTACTAGCATAACGTACCTAGCCTCGGACTCACGTCAATCTGCTGAGGAATCTGCCAAGCTCATGGTTCACTCACTTTGGCAGATGGCTGCAGCCCACATCCCTGATTGCCACATGTTCTGACCTCTGTCAAGCCAATCACAATTGTTTGTCTTTTATCGGATGGGGTTAATATGATAAGTGACATGGGAACGTTACCAACCTATTTTAAAAGTCAAAGGCCACATGTTTCGTTGTTTCAGTTGGTTGTAGTTCTATACAACAAACTGAAACAACGAAACATGTCCAGTGCAGGTCTAACCAGCACAGCTCACTAGACTCAATACTCAAATCAAACCATCAAAACAGGCAGTACTAAACAAATGTTTATTAAGATTGTGCTACTGCGTTGCATATTTCCTGGCTCAAATCATTTCGTAAACATATTTCTTTGTCCTGTATTTTGAAAAGTTTGTGACCAGGCCACCGTTATGAGATGTAATGAGAAACTGCCAAGACTGCTCCTGAGCTAGTAATGTGCATGTAGCAGGCGCATGCAGTAACTTTTTATGAGCAGGTATTCCAACTTATATTGCTCTCTAAATATCTGAGTTTTATGCATTTTTGTGACCTGGTGGTACCTTGTATTTTCCTGCTTGAAATCAAACAAAACACTGCCCCAACTTGGTGTGCTTTATTTAATTGCAGTGATGGTTTGTATCTAGAAGCATTTTTTTTACATTATGAATCTGACAGTTTTATCAGAGCACCATGCTAAATTGGTTGAGTAACCTTTAAATTTATTTTAATGACATTTCAAATAATTACATATCTTACCTCTGCAGGGACAGACAGGGAGAGATTTAGTAGTTTTTTTAGACTTACATGATGCTTAATTTTGCAATTCTATGGTTTTTGAAACTTAACTTCAGTAAAGTTTACAATTATTTTTTGGTCTGTTTTTTAATAATATGTGTAAGCTCTATTCTAAAAACATTAATGCTATTATACATCTGAGCAGGTTTATCATATTATGTGTGAACAACATGTTTTTTTGTGCCTACATATTTTGGTTATTTAGCACACATTTTAGACATATGATATAATCACTATTGTTGCTGTCCTCTGAAAACCATGTATCCCAAATAAGTCCTTTTTGACAGAAAAAAAACAGGACTGATTTCAGCTTTTTGTCAGCGCACTTGTCTGATAATCCAATTGTTTTTATGGTTTATTATGCTGAGACAGTTTATTATAGTGAGGGTTTTTTCCAATTCATTTAAAAATATTTAATCCTTGACTTTTTTTTCTTAAAATAATGGGTATATAAAGCCCATTAAGTCACAGAATGAGATATTGGGCTGTAAAATAAACCTGACTTGACAATGTTAATTCAATCAATACAAATGTGTAATCAATTATTTAAATATCTAATCAATCAAAGTGCATCAGCCTGCGATAAAGATGTCAATGAAAGAACTGACCTAACCAATAATGGGTCTGACTTGATAGAGGGTGATGTTATTTCTAATGTTGCTCGGTCCTGAAGCTGAGTGTCCATGTTGGTTTGGTTCCGGCTGCTTTTTCATGCAGTATCTCATGATATCTTGAACTCTGAAGTTTTCCATTTTTTTTCTCTAGTTTCAATCTAGTTTTGGCGTATTTGCTCCTCTGCCTGTTTGTCTCCATCTGTTTGCATTCTGCCGTTCTTACTCTCTGTTTATTGACCTTTGCTTTCTGTCTGTCTGCTCATCTGTCTTCCATGTTGTCCTCTTACCTCTCCTGTCTGTCTGACTCCAATTTACTTTCTGTATCTGCACCATCCAATCACACACCTTCACATTCACACATGCCTTCCTTAAACCTACACCAATTCTCCACTGGGGGATGAACTTACACACAGGTCTCATGCTATACTCGATGGTGTGTAGATGTGTTTGTGTGTGAGGATTCAGGTGTCTGTCTGTTGGTAATTAACCCCCCACCCCCCTTACCCCCCCCCCCACCCAGAAGTGGCTATGTGCTGAGCTAGATCCCTGAGCCCCAGCCTGCTAATCCACACCTGAGTCTGCTTCACACACATGCACACCTGCCCAAATACAATCACACACACACGCACTGATCACATAGTGAGTCGTTTAAGGTGCGAAAGATATGTAACTTGTGTAGATCTGTCTTTGTGTGAGAACACAAAAGCATATCAGCACTGCAACACCTGTGCAACAGTGGTTGCTGTGTGAATCTGTGTGTGATATCACACAGTCTGAGCTGGAACACATTATACACACCTGGGAGGATTTCAGACTTATACAGTTATGCCACATTGCTACACACCGAATCACATAAAAAATAGACAGACACACACCACAACTATGCAGACACATAAACACTCAGACACACACACACACACACACTCCCGGCCAGGCGCACCTCTCTAGGCCCGAGCGAGTTGTCTGGCTTTCACTGTGGCATGTTGTGCCAGAGAAAGTGGAAAGCGAGGCTGAAGCGTGCTGTTACGCAACCCACTAAGGACGACGACTGAGTATCTTGATGACACACACAGCTATACACACACACAAACCCACAAACTCACCAAGGGCTGGGTCTGGATTACAGCTCTCTGCCTCTTTGTGTGGATACCAGACACGGGTGCCATGCTGCCAATGCAAATGCCAACCCAGATGCCAACCACTGTGTGTGTGAATTTGTGTGTCTGTGTGTGTAATTTGTGCGTGTGTGTTTTGGGCAGGAAAAGAATGACGGTTACAATGCACACACAAGTTGCGCGTGTTTGATTGGTGAGCAAACAAGCAGACTGGCATGCATACATACAGCCGGCTGCAATGCATGCATAGTCAGAATCACACACACACACACACACTCTGATTGGCACATGTATCCACGCTTAAACAAACAGACACATAAACATGCATGAGTAGACACACACAGTCATACACTTACTCCATTGCGACTTTATATGCAAGAGCTAATTGTCTCTCTGGTGCTTTCTGTTTAGCCATTATGTGCTTTTTCCCTCCACTCCCCTGTTTAAATGGAGATACAGTCCAAAACTCTGCGTGTGAATGTGTATGTGTGTGTATCTGTGTGCACGCGTGCCCGTGTAAATGAGTGTTTGTGTGAGTACAAGCATGTGTGCCATTTCAATCCTTTCACTTGGATGCCCACAAAAACGCTTGTCCTGAAAGAGTCCTGCTGTTGATGTGATTGTTTTATGGCTGTTTCCATATTTGGGCAGATTCAATATTCTATTCTACTGTCTCGCTTGCCAGCAGCTTTGACCACGCTATTTGCCTTTTCCTGTCATTTAGGAATGCTCGAGCCCATTCAAACCTAAACACAGCTTGTGTTTATACCAGCAGACTCGTGAAACACTGGGCCCGTTAATACACTTGAGAATTATCCTAAAACAAATAACTTTCAATCGTCAAGGTCAGGGGACTATGAAAATATGTGATCCCTGCGTTCCTTGGTCCCCCCCGTTGGTGATGTTGAACATTATGAGCTGGGCTGTCAGTGGAGCATTTTATAGAGCCCATATTAGGGTTGGATGGTGATCAGGATGTTATTGAATGTGTGTCTGGCAGAGCCACACCGTTAGAGAGGGCTAAACACCCCTCAAAAGTAGATCTTGCTGAGCCATAGACTCCTTCTACACTCCATTTCCCTTTTTCACAATTTAGAACGCTGTGCCAGCACAAGTGAAAAGTCATTGTCAGGTGGGAATAAAGGAATATATTTCTGCAGCCAATCACAGTCGAGGGAGGTGTCCAAAACTGCCTGCTTTATGAGCGTAGTCTCCGGGAAACTATCCTCTGTTGAACCTGCACTGACTAGACACAGGTGTCCAGGATTTAATGAAGAGGCTGTGAATGTGCTGGCTAGAAAATACAGATAGAGACAGTAGAGTGTTTTAAAAAATCATAAAATAGAATGGAGAAGCTTCAGCATTTGTCAGTGTTTGAACAAGACTGAAAACTCCCAGCATCCAACAGTGACTGAAAACAGTCCACCAGCTGTTAGCCACAACAAATCTTGAATTACCATTTTCTTTTTTGAAGCCGCTTCCCTTAACTTACTTTGATTTGTCTTTCTAAACAACCAGCACACAGGACAAAGTGTATTAGGAAGCACTTAGCCACTTAGCAGTAATAGCTTAGCCACTCTAAAGCTGGTCTTTAACATAGTTACAGAATATTGGACAATACATTACAGAGAAGAAGGGCTGCTGTTGTACAAGCATCTGTATCTGTTAGACTAAAATTGGTTTTATATAAAATGGAAGCTGCTAGCTGTTCACAGTGTCCTGAAGTATGCTTCCATATGCCATGAGATTTTTCACATGCACAACATGCACACTCACACACAGTTTGTTTTGAATTTTTACAACTAAAATGCCTGTTTTCATGAATAAATGTAGCTTTCTCGTACATTGAATGCATGTATTTTGCTGTAATGATCTCCTCCATCCACCTATGGAAGTGCTGCCAGCCCCATAGCATGACCCCGTCATTACATATGTGTGTGAGGCCATGACTCTGACACGTGGGTTAACATAATAACTGCTATGATAATGAAGTAGCAATTTCCTCCTGCGGACCCCATGCTGCTCTCAGGTAAATGGTGTGTTTACAAACAGAAATGTTATGATCTGTGAGGGGATGCGGTTCCATCTGTGTAGTCTTTGTGTGTATGCATGTGCGCATGTGTGTGTGCACAGGTTTGGATATGCATGTGTGTGTGGACAGCTGGGCGGCTGTGTTTGTACAGTTGACACTTGAATGTGACAGATGACGTCTCTATCCTACCATTATAGAGAGATGAGAGCGAAGGACGAATGTGTGTTTGTCCGTGTGATTTACTGGGGGTGGGAGGGTGGCTTTCAACCATCACACACACTTACACACATTTCAGTAAACGTGTGTTTGAGGGTGCCCATGCACGCACCCGTGTACATGTGCATTTTGGTGTTTTTGTTGAGAAGCGAGGGGCGTAAACTGACAACCATGACAGATGATGTCTTTATCCAGCTGTTTCAGAAGTGAGCTCTTTGTATGTGTGTATGTGTGTGTGTGTGTGTGTATGTTTCAGGGTCATATTTACCCCCAGGCATTTTGGACCTGATTCTACCAGGGCGGGATAAAAAGAAGGGGTTGTTACAATTCACACCCCAGGAATGTCTGTACTCCTGTCTCCTCTTCTGGGAATTTCCTCTTCTCTCACCCTCTTCTCCCACATCCTCTCTCTCTCACTCATTCCTTCATCCCCGAGGTGATAGGTAGAGGGAGGAGTGAACGTCAGATGCACACCTGGTTTATTTTCTGTGAAGAGCGGGAGTGAAATATAGAGAGAGTGAGAGAAAAAACAGAGAGAGGGAGTCCTTTAGTTAGTCCTCTGCATCACAGGTTTATTCATTCAGAATCTGCTGCATGAGTGTGTATGTGTGCTGTGTGTTTGTGCATGTGTGTATGTGTGATCCTGTGGTGTCCTTGTGGGTTTTTGCATCACTGCACTTCCTTATGTGTCCTCTATCTTGCATGCATACACAATATCTGCATAATATGTCATTTGGTGGGACACTTTCATCCAAAGTGCTCTGCAGCAGTTTGAGCATGATGCAGCCTCTCAGTGCTTTAGCATTAAGAACTATGGAAAACAGCTTAAGGTAAATGCAGCACGCATATAAATTTTGTTCTTAAATTAGATTTGAGTTTAGATCCTGCTGATAATTAACCATCAAATGATAAAATTGTCACCATTATTTATACCATGCCTGTGGTAGCAAAAACAAGTTATTAACATTATCATAAATGTGTAGGTTGTATTGACTACTTACATTATTGTGCATTGATGAGCTCAAAAAGGTGAATTCATTGGATACTCATATTTTTAAAGAACAATGAAGTGAACATTTCTGTTTAAAATTAATAAAGAACTATGTTTATGGCACCTGAATACTACAACCCAAGACCAGGTGGGAACATTGCGTGACAGGGGGACAAACTTGTACGCAACACCAGCATTGAAGTAATTGAGGCTCAGCTCCTGATACTGCTGGACGCAATTTATATTCATATTTGAATGAGAAATATTTTAAAAGAAATCAGTACAGATTGCATCTTAAAAATATTTTTTATGCAAATTGTGCCTGTCGGGTCTGGAAAATCTAAGCCACATGGGCAACATATTTGAAAGACACACTGAGTTGTATCATCCAAGCAGAGTTGAAAATATCTGTAAATGAACAGTGATCACTAGAAATCATGAAAGAAAGAAAGGATGAGACCACGAACAAAAAGCCATAAAGTTCTTCAACCCAAGTCAAACTTATATTGTTTAGGTGGTAAAATATATACTAACTGTGGTAATTCTTGGCTTTTAAAAATTATCTCTGTCTGTTATTCTGTTAAAATATGTAGTGAAAAATTTAGTTCGGCAAGTTGTCAGTGTCAATGATTAATGGCTAGGCATGGTAGGGGAGGGGTTCTGCTGCAAAGGATAGCCTGGAGAAGCTCATAAAAGACACTTAAGAAATAAATGTTAACTAATTCATGTTTTTGGGATTGTGAATTTAAAAGAATGAACGATAAACTTGAACTAGTTTGTTTTAATCTGTATGAATGCGACTTTAAGCCAGCTCTTGTGAGTTTTGACTTGCACCATTCTGCCCACCATTAACAGTTTGGGCCAAAATGATGCTCATACAGCCAACTGTCTGGAAAGATTGTTTTAACCTGTGAATAGAGCGCTGATCTCATCACTCCCTGGAGCATATGCTTAAGCCTGCCTGAGTGCGAATAGGGTGTGACGACAAATTTTCCCCCCTTCAGCAGTGGAAACTGCAATCAGAGCCAGCTGGTGAGTGTTTGAGTGGAGGTGGGGCTGATCAACTGTTAATGGGACTGGAAGTCTCACCAGAAGTCTGAACTATGCGGGTTGAATCCAATGAAGCCTATCTGCAACAAACTGAAGGATCATCTGGCAATAAATGTCACCTTTGCCCAAGTAAACTCCGCTATTGTTCCTTTTTTCCTAAAAATGCAGGAAAAACATCAAGTTCATAAAAAGTATAAAGGAATATTTAAAGTGTCTCGCTAGTGGTGAGAAGTGATTAAAATTACTGTCTGTGCAAACTGCTGAAAGATGGTGGAGCTTTTGTGAGAGAACATCAACCATTGCAAATATTTGAAAATGTGTCAGCTGAGCATAATATTACCAGTCTTATGTTTAAGATAGAACCACCATTGTGTAAAATAAGTTTCCCCCACTGTACTGACTTTGCACTGAGCAGACTTTTTCTGTACTTTCCAACATGACAGATATGATCCAAACCAGACAATATTTCTGCAGGAAAACTCCACTTCAATTTTATGTGTTTGGATATTTTATTAGTCCATATATGAATACATTAATTCTGAATTTTGAAGCTTTAAACTCTTTCTTATGTCTGTACTCTGCTTTCCAGTGTCTGTTTCCTATTGACAGTTAAACAGCCTAACTACCAAACAAAGCTGGAATTTAAACAAGCAGCAGAAGAGAATCATTGCCTCTCACACAAGGTTGTCATGTTTTGAGAGAAACCTTGGTGACTGTGGACGAAGCCAGTCAATTTTAGACTATCAAACCAAATGAGTCGGCGCACAATTCGAGGAAGCAATCAATGTCTTACTCCCTTTTAACGGCTTGCAGGACATTTTAACTACTGCTTGGCGCATACCTGTCAACATAACTGCAATGGAAACAGGGGGTAGGGTGATGTAAAACCACTTGGAATCAGTGTAACCTGTGATCAGACTTTTTCAGTCCTTAAAGCTCCACAGCTCCAACTCACAACTCGCAGCACCGTGGCAGAACACTTTGGAGGTCGGCCCTATGTCGCCTGAAATGTCACAGACAATGGAAGTTACCCTGCTACACTGCTCCAGCACAGCAGCGCATCAACACAGCATTGCATCACTGAACCAAGATTACAACATCCGCTTTTTTTATTTTGTTTGGTGGTGTGACGATCCGTGAGATTTCCCTTTCATGGCCTCGAGATTCCAGCTAAGACACAAAATGTGAGTTTCACAGGTAAAATGGAGGCTTGACAGTTATGTGAACAAATATAGCTGGAAAGTTGGCATGTTGGAATGTTCTTCTGGATATTGAGTGAGACATTTTATAACTAAGCTGAGTTTTTATGTATACAGAGGAAGTTTTTGCTAAAAAAAAGGAACAAAGGACAAATTTGCATTCAGGTAGAAGTGCATATGTTTCTTTGGCCATCCTGTCTGTGTGTGGGCTGCATCGGACATGCTAAATTACAAAAAGGTCAGCCTTCCAACTTACTACCAGTCTGCAAAATCACAAAAATCATCTTTTCCAGAAAAACTGACCTTGAGAAAATGTAAAACATTTTATATACTACCAAGTTATAGAGTACTACGGCATGAACAACATATTTTTGCAGAGCACCTCGCTTTTGAACATGTCTGTTGCATTGATGTGAAGTGGCTGAGTAGAGTCCCTGTGTTTTCTTTGTGCTGATAAGTGGCCAGGCCTTGGGCACTTGTATTTTAATTAGCATCAGGTGGTACGAACTCGAAAATGCATGAAACAGCGGAGTAAGATCCGTTCTTTTTCTGAATGCCTCATGAAGAGGCTTTGTCAGAGACGGCAAAATGGCCAGGGCAGCTGAAGGAGAAAGAGCTTTGAGCAAGAGAAAACAGCCTCAAATGGCGGCGGCTGCTGGGTTCATGGCCGGAGCACGAGTGTGTGTGTTTAGCAAGAGAGATACAGAAAAAGAATAGTACAGGGGGGAGGACTAAACACGAGGCAGCAGAAAAATACAACCTGACAAACACAAGTATTGATTTGAATGTCCTCCCATGTCTCTCTCTTTCTCTCTCTCTTCCCCCTTTCTCTCTCTTGCCCTCGCCATTCCCTCAGCTCTTATTTCCTTGTCTCTCAGCCTTTTTTTTCCATCTAGAGAGCAGCTGGAGGACTTTATTTTCTATCCATCTTGAAGTACTGTAAGGATGGATGGAGCATAGGATGGAGGGGTGGAAAAGAGGACAAGGCTTTAAGAGGGAGGCAAAAATGGATTGGAGAAGAAAAGTGGAAATGGAGAGACGGCAAGAGAGAGAGAGAAAGAGAGAGAGGAAAAATGGGGCCGGTAGTTGTTGAAATGAGTGCAACCGGTGCAGCTGAAATGGAGAGAGATGCTTAAAGTGGAATAGCTGTAAAAAAAAAAGAAGAGAGAGAAGAAGAAGAAATAGGGGGAACATGAGATGGACAGGGAGGGAAGAAAGAGGGGAAAAGGAGTCGAGGTCTAAAGGAAAAGAGGAAGAGGAGCAGATGGGGAGCACAGGAGCAAAGGATGCTGGGAGAAGTAAAGGTCTTGTCTAACCCCTCCATCCAGCCCCCCTTAACACCCCCTCGTTATCCCTATTAGCACCTGCTGGGCTAACGAGGGCCCCGCTCCCGTTGCCAAGGCAACTCCTTGCCAACCTTCGCTGGGGGGGGGGGGGGGGGCGCGGGGCCCCCGCGCCCCCCCGCCCCCCCCCCCGCCGCCACCCCCCCACCCCCCACCAC
>JAPZDV010000016.1:4733345-4762845 GCA_029814665.1 Acanthurus lineatus
GCGGGTGCCACGGCAACCCCTTGCCAACCTTGGCATACCCCCCCCCCCCCCCCCCACCACCACCACCACCTCCCACACACACACGCACACACACACACACACACACACACCTCCACTAACTACCTTCAATCTCAACCCCTCCTTCCATCCCTCCATCCCTCCCCCCCTTCGCCGCCTCCTCTCCAGGTAATGAAAGGAAGATATGAAGCGAAGGGGGGTGCAGGGAAGGAGAAGGGGGAACTTTGAAAGGGAAAGAAAGAAGATTTGAAGTGAACATGCATTATGCCCTGTTTCGCTTCCCTCTGCCATATTATCTGCTGCTGTATCCTATTGACTATTCAATGCATTCAGATGGTGTACTCATTGATGTAATGGTTGGATGTGGAGTGGACAATGTTTCCTGCTTTTATTGCAGTAAACCAATGAAAGAAAACCCATAAACACAGAGACAGAGCTAATGCAGCATGCCTCCCTCGCTAACAAGCCTCTCAGTCCTCACAGTCAGCCTGGCTCTGATACTGTGTTAGTTATGCTCGGTATAATGTTAACTTCACCTTTGTACCCTTTATGATAGTGACTCATCAGATGTTTGCTCACATGCACATTAGTTTTACATATATTCATAATCCAGTTCCTGTTCTGATCAATAGTGGAAGAGGTTGTCACATCCTTTTTGGAAATGTATATGTAACATTTCCACATTAAAATGTAAAAAAAGAAGTACTTTTTTGTTATTTAGTTTGGTGATTACATTATTCAAATTCTTTTAGTGTTCAAGCTCCAGGGAAGGGTGGCTTTTATCTTTTTTGGCTGCAATAACTTCTGGGTAACAATAGTCAGAGGAGGGGGAGTCATTAAACATGACTAAACTTAACTTGAATAAATCATTATCACCTTGTCTGTAAACATTTCTGCCTGAGTCAGTCAGACAGATTTTTATCTGCAATTGAGGCTTTTATGCAACGAAATAGACAAATCTCATAATTTCACTTCGCAATATCATCAAACTATGTCTTTTTATTTAATTGGTTTGGCTGACAGGCCTCTAATGGCAAAAAATACATATTCTGCATTTAAAGCAACCACAAGGAATGTTCTTTTTGTGTTGATTCTGGCAGCCCCTGTGTACAAACGCAGATGTAAAGCACTTGAACTGGGAAACGTGTGCATTATGGAAGTTAGAGCTTGTCATTTTTATTACTATTTTTCTAAACATAACTGTCTGCAGAATGCATGGCAATGAGGTAAAGTATCTATTTATGACATTGTAGGATTAATAACTTTAATATAACAGCAGTAAAACAAATTTAACTTTGTTCTAGTCTGGGTCCCATGTATTTCTACAACTACAGTATTTTTTGAGAGAGCTAGAGGTATTAACATCACTTGGTTGTCTTCAAAATAATGAGTTAACAGCAAGCAACAGCTCAGTAGCAAGTCCCTAGAAATGTTGCATTCATGGTTGTTCAAATAGACTAAACATTGCCCCTGAATAAAATGAGCATTTAGTCGACTGTTGTTACTTACTAGAGCACTAAAATAAAACAGAGCATCATTAATGTTATTAGAAACATGTGAATGTCCAACTGCAGTAAGTCAAAATGTCTTCTTTAAAAAAGACTTATTACCATGCTGCCAATTATCATGTTGGCTATTTTTGAATTATTTTTAAATGTATAAAAAAAAAACATAGTAGTGGAAAAAAATCACAAAATATAATGAATGTAGTACATAGCAGTTAATACACTTAGTTACCCTACATCACTGCTTTTCACAATCTGATAAAGTCAAAAGAAGAATTTTTAAAAACGTGAAATCTTGAGATATGGAAGGACTTATTTTCTAAGCTGAAATTGTTATTTGCTTCAAAAAAAAAAAATCTGTATTCAGAACAAAATCCTACAGAAGTGTAGAGCAGAAGGAGGCCTTGCTATTATTGCTCACAAAAGACCATTTTGTTTTCTTGTTCTTTTCTTCCTGATTCTCTCACGGCCCTCCTTGATCGTTCAATACTTTCTGCGGCTCTCTCAGAGAAATGTCTCAACAGTCTCGCTCATTAATTCATGAATGTGCTGAAAGTGCTCACTGTTATGGAGGACCACAGGGACATCCTCAGTCAACACAGGTACGCATAATCATATGAACACACACAAACGCTGAGTGTTAGAACAAAGGGTTTCAGCGTAATGGGATTAGTGTAATCTGATTACAACACATAGCACGTTCATTCTGCAGTTTTCCAACTGAAATAAGTTATCTAACTTATAGACTGGACTTTGGAGGGGGGGGCAAACTCCATATAACTGGATGGATTCTGTCGGCTTGAGAATCTCTTCCAGACTACATTTAGAAAGTAATGTGTTTAATACCACATAGACACACACCCTCGGGTACACATACACACAGCCACCCACACACAGAAGGAAGTGGTTGTGAATTCACGGTGTGTCCAGTAAGTGCTGATAATGAAGCTGTCTGTGGTGATCAATAGAGATCAGCTCTCGTCACTTCTCGCCGCTCTGGCCCTCTCTGCTTCCCTCACCAGTCTTATCTCAGTCTTCCCTCTCCATTCCCCTCTGCACCTCCTCACTCGCTCTACTGATTTGTGTTTGCTCCACCATCACTCACTCTCCTTCCTCATCTCTACCAGCGCCATCGGCTGTCCGGTCTGAAGGGTTTTGCCTCTTGCGGTGCCCATCTATGGCTAAAATGAAATGAAATGAAATACATAAAAATGAATTAGGTCTTTTTAGCAGTGACAGTGTTTCTGAGGTGGTGATCCTTGAAAGGCTGGAGCAGACCCTAGTAGGGGTGTAAAACAACAACAGTGTGGATTTTTTTAGAAAGTTTATAATCCTTGTAAAAAAAAACCTTAGAGAGTATTTCTGTGTTGCACCAATCAGTCTTTTCCTGTTTACAATGAATCAAATGACTGAGTGTGTAATGAATTGGGTAATTTGCAGTGAAGAACCCATAAAAACCAGAGTGAACCTCAGCTGTATCCCTCAGCTCTATGAATTGTTTATCGTCTTTCAGCCATTGTTTTGGTTTTAGCCTGCAAATCTACTGAAAACCATTTGGAGGCACATCAGGCAGGTGTTTTCTGCTGAAAAGCTACAAAAAACCAACAGTACACTAACTACCAAGTATGAAACAAGGAAAAGTTTGCACTTCTCTGATAAACATGGAGCCTTTAGCAAGTTAAACAGCTCAAATCTCACTGAAGCTCAGATTTAACAGGTCAGATGTAATAAAAGTTAATGTTGCACCATGTCTACTCAAAGTATAAATTGACAGTTATTTATTAATATGTTAAGAAAAGGTGATCACATGTCTGTGTTTACTTGCTCTGACTCCCCCCCCTCCCCAGGTGGCCAAAACTGATGCAGCTTTAAGCAACAATCCTACCAACTCTAAAAAATATTTCCTGGGGTTTCAAACATTGTCTCACACTCATTTAAAATCTGAGTTGAAGATCATGAAGATTTATTGGGGAACTGTTTGTTTTGTTTTGGAAAGCTAATTTTTAGTCTTAATTATTTATGCACTTTATACACATTCACATTTTGTGCTAATAATAATGTTTTTCAGTGCCAACAAAAGCAATTTAGATAAAGTCATCATGACCCTCTTTCCTTGCCATTAAAGTAGTGAATATTATCAAATTTAATGCAATTTATTAAAGTTAAAACCATGTTTTCTGCCATCAATGGCAATCCTCACCCCCGACTTTTTAAATAGAGAGACTACACAAAAATCTCACTGCTGAAATCACAATTCAACCTATTTAAACCAGTTTAAGGCTGAGTATAAAGCCAAACTTTGAGTGACAAGTTAAAGAACCTGCCATGAGCTGGGAATATTGATATTTTTGTAATGCTGTAAATTATAACATTAACGATGTTGTAAAACGCAAGATCTGATCCGTGTAACCTGCTGTTTGTAAAAAAGGCATAATAAAAGTCATTCCCAGTGCCATCAGTACCCAAGAGGTCCAGGAAGTTCTAGTCTTAAATGTCAAGCAGCTGCACTCTTCCATCAATTTCCTTAATCTTCCTCCCTCTCTCCTCCTCCTCCTCCTCCTCTTCATGCTCTCTGAACCCTCCCTTTCAGCTCTCGGTGAAGATCTTGGTTGATTGCTGTGGTTGATGGCTGTGAGGAGAGAAGAAAAGAGGCGAGATGGAGAGGGAAGATGAGTGGGTGCGGCAGAAAAAAAAATGACGGGGTGCTGTTTTGCCCCCTTGCAAAAAAAAAAAAAATTTGGGATTTAGGGGTTTTTCAGATGTTCACACCACCGCAGCTACGAAATTGATGAGTGAGAGAGATGTGGTGGGGAGAAGCGGAGAAGTAGAATGGACAAGTGTAAAAAAAACCAAACAAACTGACATGAAACTCAGAGCGGTAGCAAAAATAATAATGTTGTAGCAGACACTGCAATTGTTGAAGATGATGGTGGAGGTTGAGGATGTTTTTCTCGCTGTTGTTGTTGCCGTGGTCGTAGTTGTAGCAGGTTATGCTATTTTTGTCGGAATATTTGCTGCTAGCAGTCTGTTGTGTAGGTGGTTATTATCGTAGGTGCCTTAGAAGAGGAAGTTTCAGTTGTTGTTATTGCAGTAGGTGTGATTCTTCTCGTTGGATGCTTTTATTGTTATGACTGCCGCCCTTGATGTTGCATGAAGTTGTTGGCGGTCTTTGCTTTTTTTTTTGTAGATGTCTTGCCTGTTTATATTTGTCGTTTTTGTTGAAGCAACTGTTGTCATAGTTGTCACTGCCATGGTTGGTGTTGTTGCAGTGCCTTTACTATTTTTTATCCATGTTGATCCAGCCAGCTGGCTGCTCATTCTGTGGCCCTGTGTCAACAGATAGGCCTGAGATGGATGCCCACTGGTCTTTTGTTAGAGAGAAAGAAAGAGAGACCCCCACTAATGCCTTCCCTCCCTTTTACCATTTTCTCTTTCTCTCCTTTTTTTAATGTGTCCCTCTGTCCTTTCAGTCTTTCTGCTGCTGTGATTTGTGGCAGCAGGCGGTGATAGGGGAGGAGGTAACTGCAGGCTAGACTTGTATTAACGGAGGAGAGGAAAAAGAAGGGATGGAGAGAGAGAGGCATGGAGGGACACAGGGCACATCACTGGGCAAATAAAGGGCTGTGAATTGGGTTGTAGCAGTTTGTCATCGCATATGCATGCATGTACGCATGCACTAATGTGTGTGTGCGTGTGTGTGTGTGTATGGACGTGTGCATGTGAACAGACCTGCGCTAAGTGAGTAAATCTGCATGATGAATGTGAGTGCAGTGTGTGTGTTTGTGTGCGTGATAACACACATGTTGTGCTGTGAATCCTTTCACAGATGGACTGCTGCACACACAGCAGACCTCATTCATATTAATGAGCCAAATCTATACAATGAAAATTTAATGCCAACAATTTGTGACTGGGTGCCCAGTGTATATCAGTGTGCTCAATTAGTAGAGGAATTGGTATGTAGGAGAGCGTATACAGATGGGAGACAAATTAAAAGTGACTCAGTGAGGTGTTGCTCTACCACGAGGCTCCAGAATAGCTTCACTGCTTCGATCGTTAAATTCTTTTAATTTGTCACCCATCTGTATTTGAAGCTTATGATCTATCAAAAACTCCACTGAGAGTCCAATTCAAAGATTAGAAAAGTATTCATGTAGTCTTTATGTGTGTTAGAGCTTAGCATTAAGTTGAGTCACAGTCAGAAATCTGATGCATGCAACATTGAGACACGGAAGCAATTATTTAAAACCAAATCAATAGTGCATGTTGTCAAGTGTCATTACAAGGGTCACTTACCATGTTTAGACCCCCCTTAAGAGGCTGTTCATACCTGGCATTAACATGCGTCTTGGGTGATTTGATCACAAGTGGACATGGCTAAGGATGTCAGTTCACACTTGACATTAATGCATTACTACATGTGTCTCAAGTGACCACTTGTGAACAAATCCCACCGCTCTATATGCAAATACACACCTGAGTTTTTCTTTACATTGATGTTTTTAATTGTGCAACCAACAGCGGTGTGTAATTGAAAAGTAACACACACCCAGAGTTGTAGGGAAGTTTTGATCATTACTTTCAGACTGGGGAAAAAAAAACGTCACACACTTTGGCTCCTTATGATTCGGTGTTGATAAAGGCCTGCGGGTTGAAACATTCTATTTGTATATAAAAGAAAAAAACATGGAGCAAGAGTGCTGGGCATTTTTATTCCTTTTTTCAGGACCAACAGTAGTAAGCAACATCACAGATTTGCTGTATTATCAAGAAGGGCTTTAAAGTTAAAAAAATTCTTGTAGACTGTATTTCAAAAAGTTTAGATCATTTCTTTGAAAGCAATTAATGACAAAACAGAAGGATTCTTAAAGGGAGTCAGATGGAACTGAAATATCAAGTATTTAAGAGAAAGCCAGCTCTGAAAGTGGACTGAAGGATTGAATGTGGAGACGCATTGAGGGCATTCACACCCATACTAAGAGCTGTTCACTTGTGTTTCGATCAACCAGAGCATATTATTATACTTGCTGCTTTCAGGCTCTGGGAACATGGTTATATTTGCCTTAAGAAGTAATCACTCAGGAAATAAGAAAAGAGAAACAACTGAGCGCCAGAACATAGCCAAAATCATTTTACTTGTGCAATTCCCTCTTTATGCAACAAGTGCCCACATATATTCAAAAAAGTACTCTCATCATTATTTGTTTGTTCATTTTGTTTCTTTCAAGCGGAACCTAAAATTTTGCATACATGTTAACATCTTTCATTCAGCACATGTACATATTCATGAATTTCAGGGATACATTAGATGATCCCTCAGTGAACCTCATATAGGCCACTCAGACAGTTGGCATCAGTTAAAGTTTAGAGTATTCCACCGCTTTTGGTGAAGTAATGATCTCAGTTTAAAAACTGCAATGCGAGCAGGTGGTGCATCTGTTTGTGTGCAAGTGTGTATATGGAAAATGTGTGGGTTTTATTACATTCCCCTGTTCTTTCCCTTAAGGCCTTAGCTGTGTGTCACCAAATCATCATCTTTCTCCCCTTCTCCATGCAAAAATATTACCCAAAATAAACTGTCAGAGAGTTGCTCAGATGAAGAAATATGAACTGAAAATATTGTGCATGAGTGTGTATGTGTGTGTGTTTGAGTGTGTAAGCATCCCACCTGCGTTTGTTCTTGCCGACGTGTCATACCACAGTACGCTTGTGCAGTTATTTGGCAGTGATGGTCGCTTCCATACACATGCACAGATACATGAACGGACTCGCACACACTCACATACACACACACACACACACACACACACATATACACATACCTGATACCCAGTCCAATATCAGTGTAAATGAGACAGGAGGACCACTCTTATACTGGGTGCACACAGCACTCAGTGTCACTGTCACCGCAGGAAAGGAGAGGGCGAGGAAGCAGAGAGTCAACAAGATAGAAAAAGGAGGAAAAAAGAGGAAAAGAGGTGGCAGAGTGGGAGGGGGAGGGCAGAGGAGTGGTGGATACTGCTCATTGCCATTGTTATTCCCCCCTGCAGAAAATGGCTACCTCCATTAAGTCACTAATGATCCCTGCATTGTGCCATGGCAGTGTCGGAAAGAGGGACGGAAATGTCTGAGCGAGAGAGAGTCGGGGAGTGATGCAGAGCAGAGGTGAAATTATGGAGTGAGTGATGGAGGGGGAGAGACACGGGAAAAGACAGAAGAAGGAGAAGGAGAGGAGAAAAAGAGGAAGTAGTGGAAAAGTAAGTGGAAAAAGGAGTGAAGGGACGATAAATGAAGGAAGCGGTGCAGGAGAGTGAAGGATGGCACTGCAGGGACACCGAATGAAGAAGGGTGTGACATGCGTTTTCCTTATGGTGCAGCTTCTTTATGTGGCTCCTTTTCTTCAGCACCATACCAAACATCGGCATCTGACGCGTCATGCCACTCATCGTTGCTGGAGCATGACATTAATGGACATGCAGGATGCAAACAGGCATGTGAGAGCAGATGCAGAGACATAAACTCATTCACACATCCAGCCAGATCCACTGGGGCTTAAATGAACAGACATGCAAATGCAGTTTTTTTGACAGACTCTCCCTCAAATATTCATGCAAATGACGCACCGAGAATAAACACATACATCATGTTGTGGGGGACCTATAGGAAGAGGCAGTTATGTCATTGAAAATTACTCATGAAGATGAAGCAGTGCAGACACAAATGTTAAGGCTGATTTGCTCGGTCTTGAGCAAGTTTTATGCACACACAAACTCACTCGTGTGTTTGCAACTCCCCGAAATATCCATTAATCTCCACACTCCATGCATGGACGAACACTGTAGTCACACAGCCCCCGTCCTCCAGCCAGTCGCCAGAGAGAACCGCTTATTGAAGAGCGGGCGAATGCCACGGCTAGTTGTTTGATTTGAATTTGAATTTTAAAACATCTCCCTCATTACATTTTCCATTATTTAATCAATTATTCATGAAATCCACAAACGAGCAAGGGTGCTCAGATGCCGAGCAAACACTTGGACAGCCCCGAACTTGATTTACTGTTTCTCCTTCATAACCTCCAAGTATATGAGCCCCTGCCTCATCTACAAGTGTCTCCTAAGGACACTCAGAGACGGACGAGGAGGAGGGAGGAGGGAAGGGATGTCTGACAGGAGAGACGGCTGCCATAGACAAGGAAAGCGAGTTGGAGGGATGGTAGCAGAAGGAGATGCAAAGATGGGTGGCAGATGGAGGAAGATGAGAAGTGGGGCGCTTGGGAAGGCAGAAGGATGGAGAGGAGAAGAAACGGGAAGGAAGGGAGCCGCAGACACAAAGAGGAAGAAAGGCAGACGGAAAGACAGAGGGCAAAGCGAGTAAAAGCAACCAAGGCAACCGGCAGCATCTGTGATCAATAATATGCGTCCAATGTGTGATATGCGGCGCGGTGCCAGCCGGGCTCAGGCCTTGGCAGTATTACATCACCGCCACCCACAGCAAAATACTACACCTCCTGGAACAGGATATTGTGCTTAAATAATAACATAAATTACTTCTTTTTTTCTTTACTTCACGTCGCTCGACGTCTTTTTGTCTCCTCATCCCTCCCTCTGCGTCTGTGTGTAAGCAAGATAAATAAAGAGATGTAATGAAGAATCTTACAACCTTGTGAGGAGCAGCTATTGTGTTCTTATATTACAAGTCGTGAATAGTAAAAGGCCCTCGCTGTCTCGCTCTAGTCAAGACACAATCCGTCCAAAGACAAATAGGCACTCGGATAAAATAAAAGGTGGGACAGGGGGCCTTGAGGATATTGAAAAAGCAAAAAATGACCTTCTCCAAGTTCCATCTCTTCCCCCTGTCTTTCTCGCTTTGTGTTTCATTCTCTGCCTCTGCCTCGCCATCTCACTCTTTCCCACTCACTCACCCACTAATGGTTATTTACCTTGTTGGAAAGGGCTTCGCTTTCTCACCGGAGAGATCGAAAACAGGACGTGAGCAAAAGCCGAGCAGCCTCGGAAGAAGACAGGGAGGAGAGAAGGAGCGGGCAGAAACGGGAGAAAGGAACGGAAAATATATCATTCATGTCGGTCTCCCCGGTGACACCGACGCTCCCTCCCACTCTCCCTCACAGCTGTAATGGAAGTAAAGGTTTGGCCACAGACAGAGAGGGGAGAGGAAGAATTACATGTCAATATTTGTTCCCACTGACTGCCTGGATTGAAACAGATACATTACATTCTCTTAGTCTTTTCTCCCTAAAGCCAATTCAAGAGCCCTACCTTTGTTTGGGATCAAGAGGACTCCGAGGGTCGCCTGGGAGAAAGCAGACATGGTGAGATAGTGAACAAGGACACCAAGGAAAGGTATGAGTTTAAGGGAAGGGGGGAGCGAGGGCATGACTAACGCAGACAAACAACGATTTTATGGTTACAGAATGGGAATAAGCAGAGAGTGGACATTTCCCATGTCAAGTCTTTGGAACACAAACAATGAGTCAAATCGTTGTCTGGACCAGCTACTTCTCTATCTCATTGACTACAGGCTGTATCATCAGTTTGAGCAGTTATTGTTCTTGAGCCACAGGCTGTCCCTTACTTGAAAATTACATCGGCCCTATGAATAAAACACAACCCAGAACAAAAATGTTTGCACCACTTCATGTTGCATTTTTGTGCTCTTTAGAATAAACAGCAAAGCAAATAACACACCTACAGTTCGCTCTCTGCCATCAAACCACAGAAGGAAAGTTTGCCTCGTTATATTTGTTTTGTTAAGGTCCACAATACCTCATTACCAGTTAGCTGTGGCTTGAAAACAGGCATTACACATCACTTCTTTTCAAACCATTATTCCTTGCCTTACACCAGTTCACTCAAGTAAACCCACAGACTCTTGTCCTTTAGCAGGGAAGGGCTAGAACCTTTCTTTCCTGCTGAAAACAAATCACACAGAGTAGTGGCTGGTTTTTTTTTTCGACCGAGTTTTCGCTAGTCCTTCATCCCTATAAATCATAGATGTTGTCTTGTGTTGACTGTGCTTGTTGCCAAATTGTTCCTATTTGGCAGTGACACCAGTTATGACAACATGAAGAAACAGCTTGATATGAATATCAGTCCAGACTGTAGTGTCCAGTTTGTCTCCTTTTACATATGTTGAATGAAAGGGAAAGTCATGGGATTTTTCAAAGTCAGTAGAATTCATCATTTGACCACTGTGAAAATCCAATAGTGTTTAGACATTTTTATTTGGGTCTGTGAATGAACACATGAAATGAAAACAAAAGACAAAAGACAAAGTTTATTTAGGTTGTAACATTGCACAGGATCATAAAATTTGCTTAAATCATTATTGAACAACCATCATTAATGCTAACAGACAAGATAAAGCATTACAGTTTTAGTCACATTTGTTGACTTCTCTCCTCCCTCTGTGACTGTTGTTACCACAGAAGGTAGTGACAGCAGACACAATGAAAAGCCCTATTACTTTGAATAAGATTAAGAATTTTTCAGGATTTTAAAATTTGTTCCAAAATTAAGGAAACTATAAGTACAAAACTCAGAAAAATGTGTACAAACAAATATGATTTCTTTTTTTTTTAGGTAAATGTCACATATTGTGGTTTTAAGTGGTGGGGAGACTGAGTGACAGGCTATCAATGCCATCCTCTGAGCCCTGTCGCTAACACGGCTACAAGTAGGTATTCTGTGTGCTTTGAGGACAGTAAAACACAATAAGTTTTGCCTTGTAGGTGATTTCTTTGGCATCTCTGTATTTGTATTGTGTCACCAGAGTTTCAGTTGCATTGACGATAAACCTCACTATTGTGTGCTTCCAAAAAATTGTGCAAGCCTGCTCACATACAACAAAGGGCATAAGAAGCAAAGGGTGACTAATGCCCTTCTGTGTGGAACAAACTGACAACCTCGCCACGTCCTACATTCGGCGTTTTGTTATTGATTTATAATGCACCCTATTCTACATGAGGCCTCAGAGCTTGTACACCAGGGTTTGTGAGTCAGTTTATGTGTCAGGATTGATGACAATTGTGATGCCAACTAATTCTTTGGCCAGAGGCAGTCAGCACTTCCCACCCAGAACCATTTGTAAATGCTGTTCATGCTCACAAACAGCACTTGCAAATCAATGCAGTGCTATCTAACAATGCTTACAGCCATTGGAATATTGAATGAGACACATACTGTTAAGGTCATCCACAGTAGTACAGTGGCAGCAGCCAATGCCCACTTTAATTGAGTGTACCTCTTGCGCTGAGCAAACATTTAGAAAGGTAGTTAAGAGTCAGTCAAAGCACCAAACTACTCAGGGAAAAAGTGATAAAGCAGGTGTGGAAGAGCCTTTAGTGCTTTAGGTTTACTGTAAAGGAAACGTGTGTCACATTTTATTGTATCACTGTGAAATTATTGACTTAATTATCACCTCTCAGTCACAGCTACCCTCTAACCTGTTCATCATTTGGAAGTTTTCTCGAAGTCAAGTGTGCAGATCGAAATCAGGCCACATGAAACAATGATGTTGATTGTCACTGAGGCAACAATTTTCTTGCGGCACCAAAGGCGTCTGATTGTGAGATTAGAGTTGGAGTCATTTAACACAACCTGAATAAAGGTTAATTGTGGCTGTAGATAAAAATTATCATGGCATTCAAAGTAATCTGTTTGGAAAAAGTTGTCTGTTGCATCACCCCAGGCCTCCTGAGGATTTGCAATAATTGCAACAGCTGTCTGTGTACTTAATCTCGTATGAATCTACCATGCCTGTAATCTTTAAAATTCCATCTTAAATTACCATATTATACCAAACACAGTGATCATTCGATAATTCGTCCAATGCAAATTCACATCTCTTAAAATTGTGGCCATTTTAACGTGAGGATCTCTTTTTTTCGCACCATTTTTCTTAATCTCTTGGTTTAGCAACATAAGGAGACTGCTGTGGAAATTTCTAATGAAGCTTGATAGTAATTTGGGTGCAAATTCAGGAAGCTCATCTATCTACTCAGCATGAAGACCCATTATGTTTTTGTCGTCTCTGGAGATAATCCCTTGGATTAAATTAGAGTGAAACACTGACTTTGTTTATCTGGTGGAAATGCAACACATGGAACATAAATGTGAATCAGATTCCTCAGTTCTGAAAGTGCAAATGAGGTAAAAACAGACATGTAGGAAGAAATCAGATTAGGCTGCAGATGTGAGTTTGATTGTAAAGCAAAGGAATATAGAAAAGTAGCCAAAATGTAAGTGAGATTATAGAAAGTGTCCACTGGATGTTGACTTTGGCATGAAATCAGTAATCAATGATTGATTACATTGTGAAAAGACTCCTTTAGTCCAATTAAACTCAACTGGCTTTACAGTCAAGATAGAGGCTTTAGCTTCTCTTCAATTGTCGTGCAGTTTACATTTAAATTTCATATTATGAGGATTCTGTTGAATTCAAGTAAAACACGTGTTAAGATTCACACTAGGCCCTGTAGTGAAATAGCTAGGCTGACATCAGTGTGTATGTGTGTGTGTGGGGAGTGTGTGTGTTTATGTGTGTAATTTCTAAGGAAAATACAGAAACATGTTAAAAAGACAACTCTAGTGAAAACAGTTGGTTATGGTCTTGCACTTTGACTAAATGCAGAACTACTGTATGTGGCATGCGGTCCTAAAAGCCCTTCAATCTGGGACTGGGTGCCCTTTTTAAATAATGTAACCTTCAGAATGTGAGAGGTGGCTGGTTGTGCTATTCACTGTACTCGTTTTAAACGCTCACTTCAAAACATGGCCCCAGGGGCCTCATTTGAGTATGGACAGCGCTTCAGAGTCAACATTTGACCTTTAAAGCCCCAAATGGTTTTTCCTCAGTTATTTCGCTGTTGCATATGCACATTTTCCCAAAGGATATGGATTGCAGATGGCAAGTAGCTTTTTGGATTGTTTTCATTTAGATTTTTTCCCCCAGCGCTCCCAGTCCAAACTTGATTTGTAGCCTGCTGTTTTTCAAAATAAGACAAATCAAAAGCAGACTTTTCTAACTTCAAGAAACAGTTCAAAGTAATGAATCAGTTTTCCTTACTGACAGTTCTTCTCCTAAGAGGTGTGTCAATCATTCTGAAGAAAGAATTGGTCCACATGTTTCTTATCTTATGTGATACTGTCGTGCTGCTTCCCACACAGTTTGTGCCACGTGCATTTTGTCTTATTTTGTCTGTTTGTGTAATTTTCTCCATGTGTTCCCTGTAATATCAATCCAACTGTTTAAGAACATTGTAAATGAAAAAATTGGGGCATACTGTATTGGATATGTCCTTATTGAGGCTTATGCACTTTTTAAAAATTGCACTTTTGTAAAGGATAGAAAACATAATCTCTTTCTCAAAAGTCAGGGAATTATTTTTTTCTGTCAGAGAAACAGACTGACCTCTTCAACCCTCCCTGGCATTTTGAAGGAAATAACTTTTCTGGCTTATCACCTCTGCCCTAAAGAGACTTGCTCACTAGTGGGCTCATGCAGCCATATGATTTCAATCTTATCCGATACACTGATAGGAATCTTCTAAAAAAGAAAAAAAAAAGCTTTCACTTAATACTGCAGCATGCTGTAGCAATCACATTATACTGTAAGATGTATTTCCTCATACTGAGGGGAAAAAAGCCATCACAACAAGGGAAAAAATAGTTCTCATAAGCAAAGACTGTGTTTATTACAGATCTGCGAGGAGAAAAATGGATTTACAACAGCCACAGCTGAATCTGTATGCTAATTTGTCTCGGAGCGCTAGCATGAGGCTTTCCCTCAGATTCCATGAGACAAACATCCACCTACTCCTGATGGCCTTGATGTTCACTTTACGCTGTAAAAATAGCAATGCCTCACCTCCCAGAGAGTTCATGAGACGAACACATGGAGGCCACAAGGAGAGCAGACGAGTGTTGAACACAGACTGAAGTGCATTCCTTTGATTAAATGTATGTTATGTTTGGTAGAAACTGCTATATAGGTATCTCTATACATAGCTGGCCATGTAATATGTCTGGAAGGGAAAGTGTTAGGAGGTCTGCAGGTTTGCAGAAGTTGTGAAATAATATTATTTTTTTCTCTCACTTCTACTGGTATGCAGGTAATTTTAAGGTTTTTTTGAGAAGGTTTTAAGATAAACACATCACCGATTTCTGACTTCGCCCCCAGTACATAGAGGTGAGTGAAGTTTCATTTGTGTCGCTCACAGAAGGAATAAATTAGATTTAAAAATCTCAAAGGCAACTCCTCTTTCAAAATTTAGTGTCTTCCTTGCTCAGGATAAACCACAGACATTACTGCATTCAAAAGGATGATTTCTATTGAAGAAATATTCCCTATAAAGCTGTTGTCAGTGTGGTTTGTGAATTGGCCTTGGGTGACTAAAACGCTTTTTTAGGAAGAGACTTCGCTCTCATTTGTTTTGATTCTATACTCTTTGTGTTAGCACCAAAAACAATCCTGTACACCTGCACAGTGTTGTGGCAGACAGCTGAAATCAGATATGGTTTGACAGGTATGTCAAAACACGGACACACAAAACCAAAATTCAAGATTCCCATGCATGCTTGAAAACCTGGAAAAATGTTTACAATCTTCCAGTCATGGGAGACACATGGAAAAAGAGAGAAACAGAAAACTGTCCTTGAAAGTCTTGTGTTGTCCTAGAAAATTATTTCAACTTTTACCCTATTTTTCTTAGGCTGACAAAGAACTACCAGGCTATAAGAGCTCCTGGAGGGGAACTTTAACTTTTGTGGGGGTAGCAGTGGGTGTGATTAGCCTGGTTTAAGAGTGCACTTATGCTAGTCTCATAGCAAGTAAAAAGGCTAAAGTATAGTGTGACAAACTGTTCTGTCAGTGGCAGTCTAAAATCCTCAACTCTAAATATTAACTCTGTATAGTTTTTTTTAGGTATGCAGCACATATAATAATGATGAATTTTATTTATAAAGGACCTGACAATCATAGAGCACAAAGGCTCTATGATTGAAAAATATACCAGTGAATGAAATAACCATATTAGAACAGAGAATTAGAGAGGAATAACATAATCTCTTCTGTCATACCATTTAGATTATCATTGAAAAATATCATTAAAAAGTCCTTGAAAATGGCCCCTAGAAAACATTAGGAACCCTCAAACCAATCAGCATGGCCTCTTACCTCTAGAGGCAAGTGGAAACATGTTTTTTTGTCATTTGGATGAATTGACCCTTTAATTACAGGTCAGTTGTTTTTTTATGCCTAATGCATTGATTGTCAGCATTATTATAAAGCTCAGGTGCCACATGACAAATGACTGATTACACCCCTCTGATACATTTGCAACAACAAAGAGTTACTGAAACACATTGCCTATAGAATAACACTGATTGGCAGACTTATTAAGAAGCTCAGGTGCGTGGTGGTAGCGTTCTTAATAAATGGGCCCAAGCTGTGTCAGATGCCCATCAGGGTACAATAGAGGGGGGTGACAAGGCTGGGCTGTCCCATCAGTCACAGTGCAGTGGGGGGTCAGAGGTGACCCTGGCACCCCATCTGGTTCAGAGCACACGGATAGGAGAGAGGTGGGGTGGGGGTGCTGGTAGTTATGGGGGTCAGGAGGGATTAGTTCTTATAAAGATAGATTCGGAAATATTGGGCCTGATGCAAACACACAAGTACATGTTCATAGGCTGACGCATGTGAACACACTCTACATCTGTGGTGTGTAACTAGGGCAACACACACACACACACATGTACATTTCTCCCAAAGGGGTGGGGTCAGGGGTGATCTGTCACAAGACCCACCTCAATTGTAACAGATGGATGCACACGCACACACTTTCGTGCACACACTCTCGTGTCCCAGTGAGGCTGGCAGGGTCCTGACCCGTGTGACCAGGCTCACAGAGCAGGCAGGCATATGGGCCGGGACCCCAGGGGAAGCAGATAGACAAAGAGCTGTTTGGCACCATTAGAGGATAAACACACATAGTTTACCCAGCTTTTAAGTGGGGAAATGAAGTTTACACACCCTTTTTTAACAGCAATTTGTTTTTCAAGATAACCCCTTTTGCAATCGCTATCAGCCTTGTGTTTGCTTTATACTGTTATTGTTCTGTTTAAAAGAAAAAGTCAAGCACAACCCACTGCTGATATGAAAGTGTTTTTGCCGGTTGAGGCTGTGACTGGTACAAAGCAGGTGTTGGTAGTAGCTGGCATTGTAAGCTTGGACAGGAATGGACATACATGGGTAGGCATGGCTGGGTCCAAATTAGCACGGGTCGGCTCACCTGCTGCAAAATGTGTGATTTATATCTCACATCAGTGAGTTTAATTCCTTTGTACTTATTTTTATGTGTAGTCATTTTGTTTTTGCCGTGGGGAGGTAAAATTGGCAGATGGCTGAAAACAGTCTGTGCCTGTTTCTCCCTTAAATATGTGTATGCATACACACACACACACACACACACATATGCAGACACACGCAAACACACACACGCACACACAACACTACAGGAGCATGTATAACCATTTGACTGCCTGTTAAGTCTTGTTTAATTTGTCATCTTTAAGACAAAACACAGTAGTTTAACCAGTCTTGAAAGGAAAAGATCTGCACTGCAATAATGTAACAGTGGCACCAACCTAACCAGTTTGAAACTGGAAATACACTTATTTGTTTTCCTTCAGAGGGTTATATGAGGAGATCAGTATCATTTGGGGATGATTTATGTAGATTAGATTAATTTAGTTTAGCATTAAGACTGAAAGAAGGATGGAAAGATACCTTTAAATAAGCTCAGTAATTAAAACATAACATCTCGGTTGTTTATTCCATGAGCATGTGACTTATAAACATGCCTCTGAGTTAACTTATGGAAAGTAAAGGATCCTGTGTTTGTGGAGGTTGACTTGTGCCAAGACCTATACATTGTGATATGCTGAGTTATTTTTGAGTCTTAATGTTTAAACAGGCACAACCCACCTGATGTACAACACTCTGCCCCACTTTGTAGTTCATTTAGTCTGGTTTCATTTGTTAGTTGAATTCCCAAGTGCTTCCGGCCTTGATTGTTTTTTGAGAAACAAACTTGTCTGCACTCTGCATGATTGTCAGCAACATTCGCCTGTGATCTCTCCTCTCTTATCAATAGAGATTAGCCTTCTCCTCACATTTACCATCTATCACTTCATCTATTCTCTCTCTTTCTCTCACACACACACGCAAAGACACACACCTATCGCTTCATGCAATATACACACAGTCGATCAGCTTGACTTGAAATCTCTTCACTCCTCATTTACTCCAGACTGTGTGTGTATGCATGCATACAGAAACACACGCACACATACACACGCAGACCTGTGAGATGTGCACAGGAACAAATCACCAGCTGCCAGTGGTAAATGAAGATATAACCACTCCTGGCCGCCATGTACCTCAGGCAGTGCCACTTAATCCTGCCATAGCATCTAATGTGGACGGACTTAAATGATGGAGAAAGACATGCACTAACAAACATATCCACTCCACATAACAGTGATTGACACGAGTCTGCACAAAGCTAGCTGTATCTTACAAACCGTTACACTCACAAAAACATATAAATATGAGAATACACTAAAAGAGTGCACACACACACACACAATCCCCTCATCTTATCACAACAGCTGCAGTCACACTTTTGTGCTTTAGTCGAAAGAGATGCATTGTTTTCTTTTTTTAACTGCTGCCAAATCTTTGATGTTCATCACTGAGTTACATGTTGCCAAGACAGAATTTTTTGAATCCAAGGTCATGATACGCTACATAAACACACTCTGATGTATTCAAACATGGCCTATTTTGTGTACATGTAGATGTAATATTGTTTGAAAATTTCATAATGCTAAACAGAGGTTTGAACTTGAATCA
The DNA here is from genome assembly GCA_029814665.1 of Acanthurus lineatus. Classification (NCBI taxonomy): domain Eukaryota; kingdom Metazoa; phylum Chordata; class Actinopteri; order Acanthuriformes; family Acanthuridae; genus Acanthurus; species Acanthurus lineatus. The sequence continues at coordinate 4,751,801 of JAPZDV010000016.1, forward strand.
TATGACTTGGTCTCAAGTTAGACTTGAGGCAAAAAATTAAAGGCTTTAGACTTGGGTTGAAAAATTCAAAAAAGACTTGCCCCTTGGCATGGACCTCGATACAAATGGCTTGTGATTTCTCTTGAACTTCAATTTCATGGAAATACATGTCAAAGTTTTTGCAACATTTCTCTCAAAACCTCAAATGTGGAGCTTATCTGAGGCTATGGAAAATGTCACATGATCACCAAAGGAAACATCATCAGGCAACCTTGCATGAATGTCTGCACACACTTTTGTACCCATCCATTCAGTAGATAATGAGATCTGTCACTCGATGAGTGAAACTTTGACCTGCTGGTGACATTATATGAAAAACTAGGGGACCACCAAAGTCAATAAGATTCATCCCCTGAGGGCCATGGCTGCACAGAACTTTACGTCAGTCCATCAAGTTGTTGAGATATCACTGTCAGTGTAGTCCAAATGTGGTGATGAACAGACAGAAGAGTAGACAGACATCGCTTTCTCCAGAGCCGCAAGCATAGCTGAAAAGCTCAAATGGATCCTTATAAAATGTCCACTCTTTCTCTCCCACTCCCTCCCTCTCCCTCAGTGTCTTTTGTTCCCTGTCCTCCCTCTGTCGGGGTCTGTCACCATTGCCTCCATCTGCAGAGAGCAGTGATCATCGTTAATGACAGGCGGGCTTTAATTAGCCCACAGTAAACAATTAACACAACAGCACAAAAACATTTCAATGCAAATCACATCCTCCGATGATAAAGTGCCGCAACAATATCAATGAATACATTTGCCTATAATTAGGAATACCGACGACGTTATTCTGCGTGCATGTGTGTGTGTGTGTGTGTGTGAGCATACGCATGCAAATGATTGTATATGTGTGTTGTCTTAATAAATTCCTTTAAAACTGTTTTCCTTTCCTCGTTGCAGGCCTTTTGTGTGACTCACTCATTAATGCTCATAGAATTGCTATTTCAGTAATGGATGTCTGAAAGTAAAGCCATAGAAACTACAATCAAATGAAGCTGAATGAGCTGCAGATGAATAGGGAAACAGGATACACTGAAATAGCTTTCTTTGTATATTTCTCCTAACTCGCCATTTTTTTTAGACACATCCTGTTTATTATGTTCAATGTAAAGAAGATCAGTATCTGTATTGAATCAAATCAACAGTTCATGACAGGGAGTGGAAATGAAATGTGGCAGACTGCCAAGAGCAGCGTACAATGACACAAGTTGCATTGTATGTGAAAATACATCAAGCCTTGAGTTGAATTGCAATTACATTGTTAAGAACAGGACAAAGAATTACAGGCGGAAGGAATTAAGTCGTATTAGTCCATCTGTCATTTATGGGTTGTCAGACCCTGGAGAGCGTCTTCTTTCTGTTGGTGATTTGGTATGGTGAGCCTCTCCATATGCATTACATTCCCCAGATCCTTCAGTCGTGGATGAAATACTGGACTCGGGCATCCTAACAGCGTAATATGATGTCTGGCTAACAAATTAATGACAGACAAATGGCATCGATCCTCGAATGCACTGGCTTTGTGTTAATTTCCACAGAGTAAGTAATGGGTCCTGGCTAAATCTCTGCTAAAGGCCATTTGCACGTAAATGATCAAAGTTCCCACCTTGATTGAAACAAGGGGGCTGCAGAGGTATTTTTCATTCTTAGTCTTCCTTCTTTTTTTTTTTACAGCAGGCTCTAGTAAATGGCATGGAGCGAAACCGGTGCTGTTAGCACAATAAATAATTTGTCATCTTGGGGTGGTGATACTGTAGGTCTTACTGCAAGTAAATTGAAATGCCTGCTCTGCTGTAGCAGCTGATAGAGCTGATACAAACCAGACAACAGCAGACATGTCGTTTTCAGCAAATACTGCTGTACTTATCTGGGTCAATCACTAACAAATATGTCACCTTGTTTTGACCTGTAATTGTAGAGCCTCCCTTTGGGCCAGTCACAGTGATATAAAAAAATGGCAGCGGCCAGATGTGTAAATGATTTATGTGGACAAACGAAGAATACATTTCCACACAAAATCTGGTATTTATTGTTTAAAACGTGCATACCTTCATGCATGCTTTACACCATGTGTGACACTTCATCTGAAACCGCAAGCTTGGTCATGACATCATAGCTTTCAACAGCAGCCTCAACTCACTTTCAATAACATTTATAGCTACAGGATGTGAATAAATATCTCTTTCTACAAGCATGTGCAGATTGTTTTATATAGGCTTCCGCCCAAATTATACAGTATTCTGGGAAGAAAATAATCATAAATCTGACCCAGTTACGTATCATCATTTGCATTTACGGATTACAACACACAGTATACCAATACATATGGCTGTGTGAAACGGCATCTGTGTTGCCAGTGCCAGATCAAGAATGGAATGAGTCTGGGTTATGTCCAAACAAGATTAAACTGAGGGGTGTTGACATAAATAGTTATAGCAATGGGCGTTAGGCTTACGCACATACAAACACTTTCACAATGACTCAAATGCATAAATCTGCTGTGATGATTAGATATTTCATTTTTTGCGCGCATGCAGATGTTTAGTCATGAATCTGAACAATGTTTTAAGCATCTGGCCCCAAGAAAAACAGCAGTGAGGTCTGTCATTGCATAAATCTTAAATCTTGCCTAAGAGAGGCTGAGTCTATTATCAGGATGCGTATTATGTTCCATTTTGAAGTAAACCTGTGTTGTCTCCATCTGAATCCCTGAGCCCAAATGGATTTAGCATTGTCAAAATTACCACTTTGATTTCAGCCCATATTGACTCCATCTCTTTAAAGGGCTAAAATCACTCTCCCTTTCTCTTCCTGCTCCTTTTTATTCCATGTTTTTCGTGGCCTCTCCATTTTGGCCCCATCCTCCCATTTTAGCACCCCCCCCACACACGCCCCCCCTTCCTTCTCTCTCCTCTCTCTCCCTTTCTCCCTTTCTCCATTCTCTGGAGTAATTGCATTGATAGTGAACACTGCTGCTAATTAATTATGCAACAGCCGAAAATTGAGGTGAGAGCGAGGGATGAGAGGAGGAGAGATGAGGCTTGTGCCAAATGGTCTACAGTAGAGAGAGGAGAGAGAGAGAGAGAAAGAGAGTGAGAGAGAGAGTGTATGAAGTACTTTGAGAGAAAAGCCAGATGGGAAGCAGAACAAAGGAAAAAGCACAAGAAAATGAGAAAAGGAGGAAGATGAGAGGCAAAGAACGTAACAACTGAGAGGTTATGTTTGTAACGAGGATCTGTCAAAACCTAAAGATCAACAGTGCAGAGGCAAATCAGGGCTCTCCTACAGAGGAAGATCAGAAGGATGGATGCAAACACTGGTAGAAAAGTCAAAGGGAGATTTCACCGGCGAGAGGCACAGATGTGTTTCTCACACTTAACATATGTCCCTGTGCTCTGCAGAGAAAATCCTATGAGACTCTGAGATCTGATGGACGAGGGAGGGTCAGGCAAAGTACTGGAACTGATTAAAAACCTGACTAAATATATTCCAAAATGAGGACTGAGACGAGATTGTCTTTTATGAATATATCATTGCGTTCCCTGTTCAGGGAGTTGCTAGCACTTTAGCTGCAATTTTCAATAGCATGTTGTGGTTTAACTATTAAAGCTACTCATTAATTTACAGAGCCCCAGTAACAGAAATTTGCATTTTTATGAATAAATTGTTTAACTTAGTACCACTCACACAAGAGAAAATCATTATTATCTGAAAAAACAAAGATCAATATCAGAAAGCTCAATAGCTTGATAGTAGTTTATAAGAAACAGTATTAAACATGCAAAAATATGCCCATGATCTGTATTATTCCATTACATTTTTCACATTTTTATAAAATATTCCTCTGGAATTATTCTTTAGTATAGTTAATTATGGACTCTCAACTTAAACACATAATATTTAATTGTACTATAGGACTGGTTTACACTGGAAGTAAGCAACAGGCAACGTAATAAGAGGCAGCGTTACCTTGAATGAAATTACAGATTTCTTTGAGATTGAGAAACTCTTAAGATAATCAAAGTACATGACTCAGCAAATATATATATATCAATGATTTATTTGTTTTTAGACATTTTATTGTTATCAGTTATAATGATTAAAAATCTGTTCATATTATAGCAATAACTGTAGTCTTACTGAGACTGCTGCAATATCAAACTGAACTTCTGAAAACCTGAACTGAAGAAAAGACATATTCAACTTCATATTTTACATATTCATGCAATATTTTCTATTCATAATAGAACTTTTTAAAGTAAGGCTGTCCTTTTCTCTCTTTCTCAAATTGAGAATATGGTCATCTAGTCTAAAAAAACTTTGTGAAGTATAAAACTTGCTGGTTTTGTGGGAGTTCAACCTACATGCAAGATTAAAAAAAAAAGCTGTGTCTCTGCGGCTTTGCTCAGTTCGTGCAGATGTTTAAACTTTTCATTATTCCATGCACTCACAGGGCTTCTAGTCCACGGTGGCTGGGTTATGACTTTTTAATGCAAGTTTGAATTGTTGTGTTAATGTAGGAAGCCATATTGAATCTGTAATCACCTGTTAAAATTTAAAATTCTTACTGAAGTGAACAAGGCTGTCGTTGTCTTTGCTAATATGACCTGAGGGAAAATGACACAATTCTTCAGAATATATGGTAAAATCTTAAATAAAGGCAGTAAGACTTGGCTGACTTTTTAATATACAACTGCCTTACATAAACGTAAACTTGTCACTCAAGCAGGGCAGTAAAAAGACAGCGAATGTAGCTAACTCTACTCTGTATTTTGGAATAGCCACTAATATTGTGCTTAAAATGATATGAAAAAATTACCTCTTATTTTTAATTCATGTTTCTATGTTATATACAGTACGTGGATGCATTAATTTGCTAAGGAAGACCATGATATACAATTAGAAGCATATGAACAATGAGTAAGTAAAGTGCTAATTACTAAACCAAGTATGAACTGATCTTAGCGTCAGCATACAGAGGTTAGCTGCTGCTTTGAAAGTGTCTGGCAGAGAGCTGTGCTACAGTTAAACTCTGTTGTAGCCGACACTGGTCCAAATAGTTACCAGAGCTGTTTGATATAATAACTGTACCATGACGGTATATTTTAGATCATAGGTCAGATTAAGTCCTTACAGATTCTTGTCCTTTTCTCTACTTATAAACACTGTATAATGAATATTCTCTCAGAATTGACAATATTATATTAATATTCCAATCTTGCATCTCTCTCTATTGTACTTTTTAGCATTTGCTCACTTTGCAACTCACCTCACTCCTCTCCACAGACTTTTCCTCTTCCATGTTTCTTCAAAGCCCCCACCCTCCTCCCCCCTTTCTCTTCCACTGTCTTCTCCATCTCTGCCGCCCTCTCCAGCTGAAGTGCTGGCTCGACTAATTAAAAGCCTTAATCAGGATTCATAATTAGGTCTAATCAGTGCCTTGTACATCATTCCCTTGCATTCCTCCCTCGCTGGTGGTGAAGGCCGAGATGCTTATGAAATAATTTTGGCAACTTAATGCGTCCAAATGCGGAGCTGCAAGCAGGGTTTCAGTGAAAAGGAAAGAGAGAGGAACATGATTAGGACCAGGCGGCTGATTGCTTCCCCTTCCTCGCTCCCTCCCCCTCTGCTTCTCTACTTCACACATTCTGATTTGTTCTCTTTCTCTCTATATTCTGCTCTTTTTTCCTCATATTTGTGTGTATGTGCTGCCCTCATGACAAAACAGTGGGGTAATAAAGCAGACAGCCTCCCAGATTACAGCTCCCTCCTCTTACTCTGCTGCATCCACCTGCTTCATTACAGCTGAGGCCACAGCACACTAAACCCTGCAACTGCCTCCCCGCTCTTTACTGCCTTCTGTCCACCTGAGCTCTCATCTGTTAGGATTAACACCCAACACAATACAGTACAGGAACAGAAAATAATTATCCTGTTCATTATGCAAAAAGGCCTCAGCATAGCTAAGACTACAGCCTCCTGGTTTATTACCATGTCTCTGTGCTGCTCTCATCACTTCCACAAAGTAAGAATATGATCCCACTGCAAAGGAGCGGCTCCTTTTGAATTTCACTGGTGTGTATCATTGTAACTCACAGAGTCCTGACCGCGCAGAACATTTCTCTTGTGCCTCTGTGTCAGCCTCCTGCTGTCTGAATAAGAAATTATTAAGGGGGGAAAAAATTAAGTCACCTTCAAAAAGAAAAAACAGCAAACAGTGGGAGTCTGAGAAAAAGCCGCATAGAACAGATCTCAGAATTGAGCTTACTGGGCCCTCTTTGTCTGTGCTGTCAGAACTAGACCATTTAAAATATATGTACCAGGTGCCCATTTACGTTCTCATGCTGCGGTACACACATGTAAGCTCAATTATGATGACAAGGATTTTCTGGCGAGCCAAAGAGAAATTTGTCAAAATGATGACATGCATTGTTTTGTGCGAGCTATTAGGCTTATAATGGAGCGGTTACCTTGACGACCACATCAAGCCAGGTAGTGCAACAGGATAAGGGGTTATTGAGGGCAAAGAAAAACCAGAATTGATGTCATTTTCTAAAAAGGTTGCTTTATTATCAAAGGGTTTTCATAATGTCCCGCAAGGTAGTCTGATGTTCTGCTTATTTCCTGTTCAGAAAGAAGATTTTAGCTAAAAAAAACACACGACCATTCAATTTACTTACACATGAACCATAATTTTAAAAAATGTATTAGATTGTAATACAATCAACTATAACCAAGGCTATTAAAAAGATATGAAAGCTTTGTACATTCACCCCCTATGAAATTCAGATTAACCTTTGTAAACTCTTTATGTGTCCAGACGTAAGACAACCCTTAAAAGAGTCTTCAAGCCACAAAGAGTCAGTCTACCAGAGTTTTACTTGGCATTCATAGTTTGACCCTGAGGGATGATTTCACGGTACACAACCCCACAAATGTCAGAGAAATAACCATCAGTATGCTTATAGTTGCAATCCAGACCTGACTTCTTCAGCATTTGAGACTGATGGCTCTTCCACTTCGAAAACTTCTTTTCGATCTCTGGGTCGTAGCCATGGACACAACTCTCATCACCGGTGATGAACCTCAACATGGACTTTAAAGTCATGACTGAGATCCTGGTTGACCCCAACCTGCTGCTGCTTCTGCTCGAGAGTCAGGAAATTGCAAACGCACACGTACCAGTGTTCACAAAAACATGTAACAGGTGTTGATGAGAAACAAGAGATAACATGAAATACTTTCTCACAAAAGTTACTGTTTGCACCTGCAGCATGCAAATTACTGTGCAGCGCTCTGTTTGCTTTGTACACAACAGGAACAGTTTAGGAAATTTTTAATTGCACCATGTATGCAAACATTTAAGTGAGACAAGGAGAAGCTTTGAATAAATTAACATTACAGGTAGAGAACATCGGCTGTCCGTTGAGCACCAGTTGAAAACTTGTCCCAGACTCGAGAGGGAGGAAGTCAATGTCTCCACCAGCAGGCTGTGAATGGCCCTACAATGTTCAAGGAGGCTGAGACCATCCTTGAACCAAGGCAGGGGCTCATCATCCCCCTCTATATGCCACCTTTTGTTACGTAACTACAAAAAAGGAAAGCTTCTTGCTCTAATCATTCCTCTGTACTGGCCTAAAAAGATCCCTTGCTAATGTGCTTCCGATGGAAGAGATAGGGGACAAAATCGATAGTCCTTGTTCTCTGCCAGAATACTTTCCAAAAGTTCTGTAGTAATACTTGACTTCAGCAGTCTGAGTTAGTCTCATTAGTTTCAGATAAACTTTAAAATTCATTCTCACCTTGGATTTTGTCCTCTAGATCTTACATTAAAATGATTACAAAAAGCAAAACTGTTTCAGTGTGGGCATACAGTACATAATCAGACACAAGTGTTTGGTTTGTCCTTCTAGGCTACTGCAGGCGGGGCAACATGGCCGACTCTATGAAAGAAGACTCGAAAATTCTGGCTCCTTCTGAGATAATAAAGAACATAATGATTCTTATTTTTTTTTGACATAATTTTTGTGAAAACAGTTGTGGATATTATCCTTCATATTTGACAAATAGATTCCCCTAAAACTTACACAGAGCCTTTATTACCAATTCAGCTACCTAATAATTTTCACTTTTTTTGACCACTGCATGCACTTGAATGCATCAAAAACTAATACTCTAAATAAGACCAAATTTCAAAATAAGTGCATTAACTTTGGATATGCAACTGCAGATTCTTACTTATATTTTCATGCTTTTACCACCAATGAAGGACTTTAACTTGTGATGAAATGATTTTGCATCGTGCTGTTGCTCCATTTACTGAACAAATCTGAATTTTTTTTTTTTCCACCGCTGTTGTTCCAGCTGAATTTATTGATGAAATGAGAAACAGAACTTCTGAAATGAGAGCTGGATGAAGCACAATGCAGGGCCACTTCAGCCAAAAGAAATGAGTCACACTCAATCAGTTCGCGTGACATCTGTTATTGCCTGGGTGAACAATGTCATTCAGAGTCTATAAAACAAAAGTTTTTTCTTCTCAGTTGCATTCATGCGCAGAGCTAAAAACTGTGTCATCTAGAAATCTTACTCATTAAAACACGGACATCAAATAAATGGACTTTGTAACTTGGTATAAATGCTGTAATAAATCAATAACAGAGATGATTGGTTTCCCCCATTAAACTTTAGTATTTTTAGTATGTGTCCAAATTTCCAATGATTGCTGTCGCTTTTTGTTGCAAAGACAGCGTGTTATGCAGCACAGAGGCTAGTGAAGCCTGTCATTCTACTCAGCTGTGTTTATTTTTTAATTTATGCTAACTAGTGCAGTGCCTGTTCAGAACGGGCACATTGCTTGGCTCGGGTGTTGCTGCTTGCAGCTTTCTCGAGAACAGCTCATGCAAACTGCTCCCTACATGGCTCTGGATGTAACATAGCATAAAGATGTGCCTCATGCTGGTTTCTTTATTGAATTATATAACGCTAGTCAATTTCTAATTTATCAGTTATTCCAAGATTACTTTTGATAACTCAAAGAATAAAAAAAAATACAAATAAGGAAATATAAATCATATAATCATCTTCATCTAATTTCCAAGTCACTGTCGGGTTATGATATTAATAAAAGTAACAGACCGTATTTGTCAGATGCCTGATCATAAAAGTACTGGATTTATTTTATCACTGGAGTAATATGCAGTTAAGATAATCACTGGCAAATGTATTTTTGCATCAGTGTGGGGCAAAGAAAATGATTGAATCAGTTTACAGATCATAAGATCAGTCTGTAAGGTTAATCCATTACTTTTTCATACATGGCTGTTAATGTTAACAGGAAAAATAAAATGGTTGACTGAAGGCATTAGAGGTTGCATGGAGTAACATTACGTTGCTATAAAAGAAGTGGTGCAGAAAGTATTGTCAGCATGAAGGGGGTGATAAAGAAACATTTAAAAAATCAATCTTAGTGACTAATACTAACAGATATACGTTCTGCATGTTGATAATCCTAATATATTATGCTCTGGCGGGAACACAGGACAGTGCATGGTGCAGCTTCTGTCTCGACGAAACACTTGCTCTCCCTCCACCTGGCTGTGCATAGCAGTTGAACTGCTGCGATAAGCTATTTCTAATTTGCAGAGCTTACAGTGCGTTTTATAGTTGGGTCTATATCTAAAGCACTCCTACACTTTAGATTATCATCAGCGTGTCCACCAAGAAACCTCATGTACATGCTGCACAGAATGCTGTTTGCATGTTATTCAAAGTTTATATTGAATGTGTCAAAAATTCAACATTTGATTCTGCACATCCTTGGATCCCCAGAAATACACCTGCCAGGTGTAAAGTAGAACAAATAAAAGGTCCTTGAAATGCAAAGAATAAACACAGTTACAGACAGACAGACTCCAGGGAGAGATTTCTTGCCTCATAGTTAGATTGTTTTGTGTTTCAAAATTAATATGAAACTCTCATTGATGTAAAAATGTTCCATGTGGACTTATAAATCTAAGATTATTAGTTCAAGGAAAGAGAACATATGGGATAGACCTTGCTTATAAACTCACCTCTGTAGAAATTTGGATGTATTGAACATTGTGCCCTTTAAGGGTCCTGTATGTGAGTCTTTTACTGCTCATTGCACCAGGGAGGAGAGATATGAACTTAATCTGCAGATCGGCAGCACAACACAAAGCGGTTCAACGGTTTAAAAATTCAGATGTGCTTTAAATAAATGTATGACAGCTGCACCTGTGGCCACATTGGAATTACAGTGAAGTAATATTTACAAGCCTCTCGGTGTACATCTTTTGACTTCACGCTGGGTAAGGCTGAATCTAATGTAATTTTGATGAATGCAAATCTAATAGATGCATGGCTGCCCGAGTACTTCATACATACTTCACATAAACGCCACTGAATGCCTACTTTCTTTAATCGCTGTTTATAGATCTTTGGAGAAGTAAAAGGCAAAAATAGGACTATAAAGGTCAGAACTCTACGGAGGCTGGCTGAAGTGCAAATGGTCGGTGAAAAGCATGTGTGTGTCCACGAAAACCTTTAGGCTTGATGTTCGCTTCTAATTTTAAAAAGCATTATTCGTTGCTGTCACATGACTTATTGCAAGGTGGTCTCACGGCCACTTGATGTGACTGAACACACACTGTGCAGCTGTCTGAGCAGTCATTTCCAGGGATATTAGAGGCCTTACAACACAGTGGGCCATTAACAGCAGAATAATATCACAAGTTGACCCTTGACATTCATAGCAGCTTATATCGCCTCGCTGATAGACGCAGGCTTTGCGTATAGACTCTGCGCTGAAAATGAACCCACATGGAGAGAGGAGAGGGCAAAATCCCTCCATCTTAAGCCCCGCCAGAGTGAATAGCAGAGCAGCTTAGGGGAGATGGGGGTGTGGGGGAGAGGGACAGAGAGAGAGAGAGAGAGAGAGAGAGAGAGAGAGAGAGAGAGAGAGAGAGAGAGAGAGAGAGAGAGAGAGAGAG
>JAPZDV010000016.1:4766713-4816222 GCA_029814665.1 Acanthurus lineatus
GTGTGTGTGAGAGAGATAGAGAGTGTGTGAGTGGTTATGGGTGTCAGCATATCTGTCTCTTTAATGTGTGTGTCAGTATCCCTCACAGTCTTGTGTGTGTGTGTGTGTGTGTGTGTGTGTGCGTGTGTGTGTGTGTGGTTGCGTGTTAGGCACACCATGTCTGAGTTTGTGTGTTCAGTGTGATGCGTCAAAAAGCGAGCATGTTGATTTAATGTCACGCAGTCTGAGCCTGAGTGATCTGAGTCACAGGTGTGTGGCGGTTACTCGGGGTGGAGTTAAGAGCAATATTTAATTCCTATAAAGATAGTTGTCAACACTTGCTTGAAGCAGCTGTGCACTCTTGTGGGTGCTTGGCATTTGCTTTTCTGCCTGACTCACTGAGCACATTAAAAGCCACTTATTTGCCTTTCTTGCCATGTGGATGTGTGTATGTGCCTGCAGAGATGTGTGCTTGCTTGTGTGCTTCTCCGCATTGCACGAGTTTGGTTAATTTATAGAAGCGTCTAATAAATAAAATTGTTAGAGGCCACCTATGTATTTCTTCAACAGATACACATTAAAAAAAAAATCAAACACAAACTGCCTTGCTTCCTTGACAGCTTAGTACGCTTTCACTGCTGCAGGGCTGCTGGAAACATGACAAGTTTATTGGGAACATTTGAGATGAACAGCAGATGTGTCTGTGATTTTGACTCTGTTCAACATGTTCACTCCGACCCCAACTGCCACTGACCCTCCTCACCTTTCCACCGCTGCCCCCTCTCTCCTCTCAGCATCGATTAAATGCACACATTCCCTTCTCCCCATCTGTCCAGCCGTACCTCCCGTTGCTTTACAAAGTTTTGCCCTAGATTAAAAGTGGGGGAGAACATCCCAGTTTGGGGACACACTCATCTCCCACTCCCCAACTCCCATCCAAACTGTGTATTTTTAGATCTTCAGTAAAGTAGAACTGAGCATCATTTTAACTGTCATCTTGTTTGCACTGTTAACGTTGTTACTGTCCTTTTTAATTTGTCTTCATTTGTTTTCCTCCATTGATTGGCCTTTCCTTGTTTGTTTGCTTTTTAATTAAGTAAAACAAAATATAAATCCTAAGTCTCAAAGATTAAAAGCTACTGACAATAAAATCTGCAAAACTCAAGGTCCTGGTGGCTTTTTTTTGTGTTTCCTTTATTTATGGTCAAGGTTTGGCACAAGATCCCCAGTAAGGATAGAGCTGGGGGTTTAGGTTACGCTTCAGTAAAAATAATGGTTGCAGCTTAGCAGCTTGGCCAGACATTAAGTAAGAGTCCCAAATACAAAAAAAAAACCCACGAGGGAACTTGATGTAAACCAACAGGACCCTGTGGACCCATCCAGACAGAGTTTCACCCAGCGTTCTGCTGGCTGAAACGGGCCAGAGCTGATGACAGACAGGCAGACCAGAACTGAGGAGAACAGGGGGCTCACATGTTACACGCTGTTTGTTCTGTACAGGCTCCAAAATCTGTGAGATGTGCTGGGACGGAAAGAGATTTGGACGTTTCTGGAAAGGGAGAAAGAGCAGAGGAGAGATGGGAAAAGAGTAGGAGTGTGAGAATGAGAGGAGGTGAGAAGCAGAGAGGAAATGGGTTGACAGTGGGTAAGAGGAGCTGGGAGAGGAAAGAACACTGTAGGAGGGCACATTTACATAAAAGAAAAGTTAGAGTTTTTGTTTTAGGTAGGTTTTATGGTAAAGGGGCTCCACCTGCTTTATGTCCTGTCCAAGAAATGTCACCTCTTTTCCAGGGTTAGAAAGAGAAGGAAAAAGATACTGTACCTGTGTATGTGTGTGTGTGGAGCCCACAGAGGTAGGGGGAATAAAGAGGGAACTGCTAAAACCTCAGGCACAGTGACGTGAAGGGATGGGTAAAAAAAAAAAAGGGAAGAAAAGAAAAGAGGAAGTTATGGAGTGAAAAGGAGTCTGAGGAAGCTGAGCTAATGTAGTGTGACGTGAAATATCTCATTCTGAAAAGAGCAAAGGGGAACAGAATGGAGAATTACATAAATGTTGCAATATGTGTAAAACGTTGAATGTGTGTTAAAGAGAAACAGAGAGCATATGAGAGCAGGAATAGGACATGAGGGAGCGTTGGATATAGCTCAAGGCCAGTTGGCAGTGACCATAACGGCTTTCATTGTGAGGTGTTGATTCTCTTGCCGAGCCCTTGAGCCATGGGCGTTTAACCTCGACAACAGCCAAGAACAATGGCTAACAGACGCATAAAGGTGTAACATGTGGGGTGAAATACAACTTTTACTGCCTAAGACAATGACATCTGGAGCTGGAAAACTGAATCAGGGCTTGACGCTTGAACGAGGTGCTGAGAGGTGAGGGCAGACAGGGCAGGTGCAGGTTGAATAAGATGTGGAGGTGTATTGAGGTTTAAGTACAGCCCTTTATGCAGAATCCGCTGACTGAGGGGCTTCTCAGGATCCCAAACAGTTCCCCTGAGGACTCATTTAACCGCAGCACAAGCCATGCCTTTTTTTTTGAATCTTCTGCACTGTAATGTGTGTCGCTGCTCATTACAGAAGACACTGACTGTGATGTGCGTTGGGGGGTCCCAGGAGGGGGCAGTGACTCCTCTGGTGAGGGTTAAGACCTCTGAGGTTGCACACATCGATTCATCTCCACCAACACGGATACACAGCCTGTCGGTGCAGCTCAACGTCATTAACAAATGCGTGTGTGCAAGCGTGTTTCTTTTAAGTGTCCCTGTGATGCAATTTCATGTTGCTGACGGCGTGGTTTGACATACGCTGTTTAAATGTTTCTCTTTTCAGTGTAAATGTCCATAATTCAATGATTTCTGCCTTTTTTTCCAAGGAAGTGTGATAAGTAAGTGTCTGCGAGGGAAATGTGTGTGGTTTTGTGTGTGTGTGTGTGTGTGTATCCAAGAGACAGAGAATGAGAGTGGCAGCGAGCAGAGTGCTCAGTGTGTGTTTGTGCTTTCTGCTGTGAATGTGTTCCAGATAGTGCTGCTGATGGTTATCTTTCGGAGAGAGCTCTATTGATTTGGCTGTGGTAAATAATTGGTTGGGTCTACAAGCTGTCATGTTCGGCCTGATTGCTGAGCATTGGTGGTCTCGAGCAGTTATCTTCCTCCATATCCCTCTCTGATCCTTCTCTAGCCTCCTTAGTCTATCTCTACATTTATTGATTAGGACCCTATATGACCATTCTTCATCCTGCAATTTGGGCAATAATCCCCATCTTGATGCCATGTGTCACAAGTTATCTGCCCTCAGCTCCTCTTTCTGCTTAAGGGAGAGAACGCAGGTACAATTTAGGAAGGGAAAAAAGGGAAATGAGGAGAATACGGAATGGGGACATTTGGAAGGGTCAGACATAACACAGACTTGCATGGTCTGCCCTACTTTTTCCTTGACAGTGGACTACATTAATACAGCTACTGCAAAATGAGGTGGAGTGTGTGGGTGGGCGGGTTGAGGTCTCCTGCAAATTTTCTTTCATTAACTAGCAGTAAAAACGAAAGAATCAATTAATTTTTTTTACCATAGGTGTCATTGCCCAAACCCTCTAAAATGCAGACATATTTAACACTAATTAGGAACTGATGAGAAAAACTCGTCAGATGTTATTTGCCTACACCAAACCTCTTCTTCCTGCTGGCTCAGTGGCTCATATCGCATCCACTGGGAGGGCTGGATGTCAAGTTTGGGAGGCCCTGGCACACATGCTGCAGGCTCTCACAGGGTCACTAGCCTGTGACGATGAGAAGACCATTAGCGACCCCGCTTGAATGACTTGGGGAACTACAACCCCAAGTGAGCCAAGAACAAGAGGGTTGATTATCTGTGCAAACCCACAAAGCTCTCTTTTGAATGTATAGAGAAACGCCTCATTTGCTGCAACTGGCGGATTTGTGTTCGTTTTAAAACCTTTAGCAGACACAGTATTACTCGTACATAACCCCTGCCAAACACCTCAGGAACAGGCAACCTATAATAAAACTCCACAGGGACTTTTTTGATATTTAATTATGGTTTTGTTAAGCATAAATGTATTATGCCTGCTTAAACCAGTTGGATACAGATAACACAACTGACTTCAAAGCGACCAGACCGAGGTTAAATTCATTTTTGTGCACGACGCTGTATATTTAGCTTTGATTTGTAACGTTAGAATAACTGCAGTAAAACGGGGTTACATAATGTTTTAACCTCTGGTTTGAACAAAGACTTTTATGTCACTTAATGTATGTATGTATGTAATTTATGTATGTTCCTTTTAAACATTTCCCACTTTTTATATCCGTAAAAACTACATTTTAACGAGGTTACATGGGTATTTGGAGTAATATTTGTTAGGTATATTCGCCTAATACTGTTTTGTCCAACTATTAACTAAGCCTCAAACATACCAAATTGACATCATAGAACTAGTAGCGACCGTTGAGTCCCTTCACGGCGCGTGGGTTCGTTGGTTCGGTTCGACCAGAAGTTTCGGGGGAAGCAGCAAGCTAACCGGGATGAAGTTGAGGTGAGACGGTAAACTTCCTCTGTGAGCTGCCACGTCTGAGTCCAGTCCCAGCCCCACTTCCTCTGGAGCACATAGCTAAGAGGACAGCAGCGGACGACAAGGAAAAACTTGAAATAAATA
This sequence comes from Acanthurus lineatus, assembly GCA_029814665.1. Classification (NCBI taxonomy): domain Eukaryota; kingdom Metazoa; phylum Chordata; class Actinopteri; order Acanthuriformes; family Acanthuridae; genus Acanthurus; species Acanthurus lineatus. The sequence continues at coordinate 4,771,362 of JAPZDV010000016.1, forward strand.
ACGGTAAAGTTGAACAAATACGCCTTTCCTTCTTCCCTTTCCACCAAGAGTCTCTCGAAATATCATAAAAAGTAGGCTGAACTAGACTGCAGATGTTTTCCGTCACCGGTGGCTCAGCTAAATAAATAAGTCGTTTTGGCTTTTTTTTTTTTGAAAGCAGGAGAGAAAAACGCGTATTTTATCTTCTCCTTTTTTTTTATCTTCCCGCTCAATCCCAAACTAAAATGCTTTCTTTTGTAACGTCATCAAAGTTTATTGTCACACACTGTTTTTTTGCGCAGCGGGTGAGATAATAACCGTGTTGTCATATCGGGGGGAATTTACAAAATCAAGCTCACTGCTGTGGCTCTGCAGGAGCAGGGGCTGCTGTTTGCACAAGTAGGAGTTTGCTGCAAAGAGGGATCCCTTAGGCTGTGTTTATATTGCATTTTCTCAAATATGAACAGTGCAATAACAGCCTGAACAGAATTACACCGTCAAAAAAATGTGTATTGTAAAGTATTATTCCTTGTATTATTAGAGGAGGAATGCGTTCTCTTAATCCTGTAAATTGTGATACACTTTTTTTTTAACTGACTTCCTTTTTTTGTTCTTTTCTCTAGATCTGCCATGCTACCCTGGCTTGTTGTGCATATCCTCATTTTTTTGCCAGTTCTCCTGGTACAGGGCAGCACTGCCACTTCATCAAAAAAGAGCCCCGCGACCTCAGCCAGCCCTCCACCTCGCCCACCTTCTCCTCTGGGTGACCCCAGCTGGGCTCTGGGTCTGCGTCTGTACCAGGCCCTCCGCTCTGACCCAAGCTCAGTAAACACCCTCTTCTCCCCCCTGCTTCTGGCCTTTTCTCTCGGAGCACTGGGTGGAGGATCAGCGGGCACCACTGCCAGCCAGCTCCAAGACCTGTTCAAGACCCCATCGCCTGCCAAGGACGGAGCCCATGCTGCGGAGCTTCTGTCTGGGTCTTTGAAGAGCTTTACTGTAGCCAATGGGACAAGCTTTCACCTGCACGCATCCTCAGCCCTGTTTTCCAAGCAAGCTCCCCCAGTCAGCAAAGCGTTTGTGAAGGAAAGCCAGGACAGGTTCAGGCTGCAGCATCAGCCGTTGGGTAAGGGAGACTCCAAGGCTGACCTGAAGCAGCTCCATGGCTGGGTCAAAACTGGGCTTGGTGGGCTGGAGGGAGCTCCTTTGGCAGATGAAATCCAAGCTAAGGCTGGAGCCCTGATACTTGCCAATGTCTTGCGCTTTAAAGGTTGGTAGAAATACAGAAGTATTTTAAAAAATTGGCGTGTCTTCACTCACATCACCAGGCTAGCTTCTGTGGTCACAAAATCCTGAAAAAAATTGACATTGGTTTGGTAATGAGAAGTCATAGTTGTAAAATGATATGCAAACATGTCATCATTTGTTACTGTGTCCAAAACAGTCTTGGCTGTGACCCCACAACTGAATATTTCATGTTGATGACTATCCAATGGCATAGCTGGTTGGCTGTAGAAACATAACGTATCAGCTAGGCTAGACTGACTCATGCCACCAATCCCAGAAGTCAGAGAACAGGATTACATGTAGGAAAAAGTTGAAGGAAAAAAAGTTGACAGAGCCATTTTTTAGTCCCAGGCTGTCCCTGTTTGCAATTATGCAACATCTCCAAGTTAAAGTTGTTTGCTGCATTGGATGAGAAGTCTTACAATATTTATATGGCATGCACATGTAACATTTTCAGTGTTCAGACAGCACTGAGAGCCTACACGCCAGTTTGCCTACTAGCTTGTGTGTGCCAGCGTGCCCACCCATGTGCAGTGTGCATGACTGTGTGTGTTTCTGTGTGCATGCATGCGATGGACTCCAGCTGGTGGTCACAGCAGATAAAGGATGATTCTGGGGTCCATCACTGAGAGCTTATTCATCTTCCATTGGGGGGTGATGTGTCATCTTAAATAATTGAGTAACAAGTGTCCAGACTTTCTCCCTCGGTGTCGTGCCTAACATCTGTGCTTGGAGCGCTCCAAGTCTGCGGCGGTACAGCTTGGCTCAGAGCTGTTCTTTGTGACGGGCTGCAGTGGTGGAAACTAGTCAGTGTTTTGGTACGAATGCAGTCAGTTAGAAGCCCCATCTGTGATTGAACAGTTGCATCCCAAAAACATATCCATGTAATCCTTATTTGAAGTTTATTTTTCATCATTGTGCCTTTTGAAAAGTAGAGAAATTTAACTTTCAACTGGCTTTTAATAAGAGTCAGTATTTGTACGATCAGATTTTAGTTCATTATGACTCACATTTAGAGCTTATTCCCTATTTTTCAGTAACTTTTTAAGAATGTAATCTATCATCTCTCTCTTTCCAAGAGCGTAGCAAACATTTGTGTGCCTGCTGACGTACAATTTCATTTTTGCCTGCAGTCTTCACAATAGATGATGGTGTGTTAAATATATCCCTCTGTTTCACTTGTTCTTATTGTGGCACTCTGTTTTGTGTGCTTCCGTCGTTGTTTATCGCATCTCTAATCTACCCCTGTCTCCTCTTCCTCCTCTTCCCACATGTCTCCTGTTCAAATTCTTATCTGCTTCAGAGTGCTTCTACTCCTTCTGTTCCCTCCTGCAGGTAGACTTTATGTTAGTGGCAAAGAAGACAAGGCTGCTAAAGTGAAAACAGGTTGCCATTAGATAGACAGCCTTTTGAAAATAACATTCCCTGACAGACTATACATTGATAAGCATTTTAATTAATTTTCTTTGTTTGATGTTTTGACTTCTTTACAAAATTAGTTTTTCTGTGCAGCGACCCTCGTTGGTCTGTTCATTAATTTTATGGAGGACATATACAAATTAGATTACACAGCAGATTGCGGCGCACAAATTAGATTACAGAAAATTGGATTCCTTTATTTTGATTCATAATTTAAAAGTGGTCAGTAGTTTGCCTCTTGCTCTTACGTGCTGCTTCCCCTTTTTTACATTTTAAAAAAAAAAAATTATCTTTGATTTCAGGGTCCTAAGACAATTCATTGTGTGTGATAATGTAATGGTTTAAGAGACTGTGCCGGAATTTCTTTTGGCCCTGAACAGGCATCTGCACCCTTGCCCATTTTTGTTTGTTTCACTTTTGTTCCCTTTAGTTAATTATTGAAGGGGTGAATTAAAAAAGCTCTATGTGGTCCCTCCTTCCCTGGGCTGTTCAAAGAAAGAGAAGGTCAGGGGCAATTAGTAGAACATGTTTATAGTAGAGAGATGCTTAAAGCAAAGAATGAAAAGAGGGCTGCAGAGAAAGAGCAGTGCAAGGAGAGATATCTGGGTGGGAAAGGGACAAAGAGATTTGGGGTACAAGAAATGGGAGAAAAGTAAAGAGCAAAAACTGAGAAAAGTAAAGAGAGGGTGGCCTGCTGAGAGAGCGAAAGAGATTGACAGACATCGTGGAGGGATGTTAAAGGCCTACCTTGGGAGTTCTAGTCCACACTAGTTAATTAATTCAGGCTTTGTTCCTGTTTTAGACAAACAAACACTAGAGAGGGAAGAAGAAAAATAAGAGTGGGGGAAAAATAGTGGAGAGAAACTTCGGCAGAAGACAACACAGCAACATGGGAAACTAAAAGAGGAAGGGAAAGGCGAGAGAGAACAACAAGTCCCCATATATTTAACCTCTAATAATAGCTTCTGAAATACCACAACTACTTATAATCAGAAGTTGATGAGGGAGGAGAGAGAGCGAGTTGGTCCTATTGACTCTCCACTGGTTTGTGCCTGAAGTTTACATTATGAATTGGTAACTCTGTGAGCCATTGGATTTCTTAGCTGTGCAATTGTCTCATTGTTTATTGCTGATGGATATTAATGGATTCAGGTTTCAAGCGTTCTCTCAGCTGCAGTGCTGACCTATAAAGAAGATAATGCAGTGCGAACCCAAAGCAGGCCCTCTTGTCTAGACACAGGCCCGCACAACCACACATAGACAGAGTCTGCTGTGCAGGTTGGTGAGGTCGTTAAACTCCTGCTAGATGCCACTTTTTAACATTTACACACAAATATGTACACATACTGTAGAGAATTATCCATCATTGGGTCATCATTCCAACAACAAGGCTGCCTCTTGATAGCTACACTTGAGCCAGTTGTTTTTGAATTCCAGAGCGATCATCTTTCACTCTCTGATCTTATAGGAAGCGGCACAAATGTCTGTGACTTGCACTAGCATGCCTGGGAGGGAGAATCACATGCTGTTTTTGCTGTGAATTATGATTGTCTGGGATCCAATAGAGGCTGGCTGATTCTTGGAAAAAACAGCACTTGCGGATATAACAATTAATTATTTGAATAAATCAACAACAAATAAATTAAGCAATTTAAAGCGTCACCACTTTTGCAAGTTCTGTTTACTTGACAAAAGGAGAACGAGTCAGCCTGTGAAAACAGTTGGATTATGTCTTCTGTGGCTTTGGAGCTTTTCCAAGTCAGAAACAAATAACTCTAACAATAATAACAGAGGAATAGAGTCTGAAAAAAGCCCTGACAGAGAAAAAAAAATGTTAAAAATACTTAATAAATGTTAGTTTCTGCTGGATTTTTTTGTTGTTTGTCTGTTTCCTTAAAATTTTAAAGTAACTTGTCATATATTTTACATATTTAAAAGATATAAATGAAATGTTAAGAAGGTTTTAGCAGTTTTAATCATACTTTTGAGCATCTATCTTAAGCTTGGCTATTGTTCAGTAAATTGTCCAGACTGACACATTTTAAGATTTTTTTTGAGCTGACATTAAATTTGGCACAGACATCCATATTCTTCTAAGAATAATTTTGCAATAACTTTGTGATCCCCTTACTATTATCTATTGCCATTATCTCGACTAAATTTTACTTTGTTCTTTATTTTGGTTCATCTTTTTTTTTCCTTCCAAACTCATAAAGTTCCTGCAGCCAACCAGAGCAGGGAAACATGTGACATAGGACTCTTTGAATTGACCGGTAACACACCTCCGTCTGTCATCATGCCAAGTATCTTGGTATTAGATAAGTGGTTGTGATCAGTCAGACATGAGACAGGACAAGTGGAAAATTTGTCTAAAGGAGAAAGGCCAGACTTCCCTCCCAGAGCCAATAAACCATCAGCTCAGCAGGTAAATGTGGTTCCCAGGCTACTGTATTTTCTGTTCAGTGCTTATTATTAAATAATCACAGACATACAAATGGCAAAACTAATATGATGAGCTTAACCATCTTCCCTGCTTTGCATCAACATGATTGCATTGTCATTGTGAGCATGTCAGTAAGCAGCTGTTAGTATTTCACTTAGCACACCGCCGTGCCCAGGGGCAGACGTACAGCAATGAAAGACTTGTGAATAATCTTGTTCTTTATTTTTCTTTTGCGATGGCTCTATCTTGATGGAGCTGCAATACTCATACTAGAGTGCTTTTTAAAGTTATATGATAACAAATTGAGTATTTGACATTATGTGGGACAGTTGCTTGGACAAAAAAAATTCAAAGACCCTTGTTGCTGGGAACTAGTAATGGGTATTTTTCACTATTTTCTGACCTTTTGAACACTTCAGATTATGGATGATATAGCAAACACAAGGCTATGGAGGCTCTATTCAATGCAAGTATTTAATTATAGAGGCAAGCAATTGGCCTCTAGACTTTCATCAGAACAAATGAGCCGTTTTGATGTTTTTGGCCTTCGTTCACCTTATGTATTGTGACATGAGTGTGACATTAACAAAGAGTGACACAAGCACAAGTCATAATCTGTTGACCTCCTTGCTTCGGTCTGTGTCCCCTGCACGATTGAATGGGCCAGCGGCTTTGGAAAGTGTTGTGAGGTTATTACAACAGTAATTCCACCACTCTCAGCCCCTCTTAAATTGACAGCTGTCAGGGGGTTAGCAGGGCCAAGCGGGATGTGGCAGGCAGTGAATGGGACGGTGTGGCCTTAAGGACCTCAAAACTGCCTCAGTGTAGTGCTCTCAACTCTGCAGCACTAAGAAGAGTGGACATTTTTTAACGGGCAGAAGATATTGATGATTCATGAGTGGTGTCAGCAGGTGTCACCATGTATCAGGTCTAGATGCATTTATGAACATGGCAATGTTTAACCCAGTGTCCACCTTTTCACCTCTTTTAATCATTCAGTATTTTCTTGCAGCCTCTCCATGTCAGTCATTCGAATTTCAAAATGGCTCTGTCCTCTCTGTTTGACTGTTTGTTCAGGGCTGTGGGAGAGAGAGTTCAGCGAGGAGAGCACAGATCGTCGTACCTTCTTGGGAAAGAAATACACCAAAGTGATGATGATGCACAGAGCAGGTAAGAGGCGCAGTCTGTCGCTGCTGTACTCCTGCCAGCAAATAAATGCAGCGAAAAGCAATTTGAGTTCTAAAATGGCTTGAACATCTGTAAGGTCCAATCTGCTTCCCTCCTATTTATCACTGTGTACTCTATGATTAATTTAACATGCTTTTCATATTTTATGTATCGTCTTAAAACAACAACAAGGCAGAGGGAATTTCTGCTACAGCAGCAGTAAGATGTTCTAGGGATACATTGTATCCTTTTAATGTTATATTGTAATATCATTTCTAATTCATGATAAAGATTGTTCAGTGATCCACTGTTGTCCTGTCTAAGATTGCATTCACATAATGTTTGAATGGATGTTATCCGGGTCTTTAGTGTTCACTGCTGTTGTTCAGCTCATTTAGTCTGTGAGAGCTCAGGTAGCACTGAATAACTGCAGTGGCACAGCTGAAAATGTAAATTTGAATAAACTTCCAAGAGAGCTGCTGTGTAGAGCTCCTGCTCTGAACTACTGCTGAAAAGCAAAAATGTAACATTTATAGCAAAGCTTCTCCTTCTCCATCTTTGACTCTCTGATCTTCCCACAACTCTGTGCATGCATCTGCCTGCTCTTTTCTCCAGGTTTGTACCATCACCATGAAGACATAGAAAACATGGTGCAGGTTCTGGAGGCTCCTCTGTGGGGAAGCAAAGCCAGCCTGGTGCTCCTACTGCCCTTCCATGTTGAAGGTTTGACAAGGTTGGAGAAGCTTCTGACCCTTGAGCTGCTTTCAAAGTGGCTGGAGAAAACCAATATCACCAGTGTGGCCATATCCCTGCCCAAGGCCAACATCACCAGCACACTCAGTCTGCAGGTTAGCACAACAAACTAATAGTTTTACTCGTACTGTGAAACATGCAGGTTAGCACAACAAACTATTAGTTTTACTCATACTGTGAACAATGTTTGGTAAATTCTAGGAAGAAAACATGCAAAACTAAAGAGATGACTTTAAAAAAGGGTAGTTAAGACTTACAGTAAGTGTAATTGTAGTTAAACTAGTGGAAAAGGCCTCAGGACATAAGGCATTAAGATGGAGCATTAAGATGGAATAAACTTGAGTCAGCCTTCATCAATTATTAACCCAGATTTTAACATCTTGCTCCATGATACTCTGCAGCTCTAAATAAATCACACTGTAATGTTTTTGTTTCCATAAACTGAGTCCCACATAGTTCAAGCTAATGCATCATGCCTTTGTTGTTTGGCAGGCAGAGTGGTATCTCTGTGGCTCAGTGCTCCAATATGTTTGGATAAAAGACTTGGCTAAAGTTTGTTCTTCACCTGATAGAAACCTAGAAACTTATTTAGTGAGATCGGAGCGGGTGTCAACAGTTTTCTTTTTGTCACTGATTTTGTGGCGTCATCCATCTGTGACACCTTGTTTAATTTTTAGAAGTATCTTTATGTAAAGCACAACCACAAGGTTTCTGGTTGTATCCCTTTTCCCCTCTTTCTTGTGGTGTGCATACGGCTGCAGCTCCTGAATATTCCTCGGGGGCCCTGGTTGGCTCTGACAAATCCCTGGAGTCAGAGTGAACAACCAGGGGCTCCATCCCCACCAGATGCAGCCATCCTGAATTGGCCTAATTTCCAGTTACCTCACCTGCCCTAGCTATGGAGTGTGTGTGTTGTATTCTCTTTCATCTACAGGTGTGTCAGTGGGAGTAAAACTGATTGATTCTTTTTTGTCTTTTGTACTCAACACAGCAGACTAAGGCTTTTGTGCTTGCACAGTACATTAAATGTACAGTGAAGAGGCGTGTACTCAGTGTTTTAGTACCATTGTGGAAATTGACAGAGTGGATCCAGCATGCAGCCTCTCTTATAGTTTCTGCTTTTAGTTTCTTGCTTTCAATTCTTGTATCTACACACTACATCATTTTTCACTTCACCTGATATGGTTTCTCATATCTTCAAGAAATCCAGTCATTGTTCATCCTCTTCTTTGTTTTTGCCGTGTCTCTTCTCCTTTCTTCTCTGCTTCTGTCTTGGCCACCTCTTCTTCCTGACTCGCACTCTGCTTATCTTGTTCTCTCTCTCTTCTTCTTTCTTTATGTCTTTCCTCTTCCTCCTCACTTGGCTCTCTTTCTTCCTGTCTCTCTGTCCTTGTGCCTTGCAGCTCGGCCTCCTTGCTGTGCCTTTCCTTCTCCTTGCTTTTCTCAACTACAGCCTCTGTTTCTTGCCTACTTTCCTGTCTCTCCATCCCTTTAGTGCTCTTAGTAAGTGAAGTAGTGGCCTGTCTTGCACTTTTCAGTTCAGTGCAGACTCTGTCTCAGGTGAGTTTAAATGTCACTCCTTTTCCACACTTCTTCTCCCTCCCTTGTGGTGATGGGTGTCCAGCTGTACACACAACATTGGGCTATAACAGCCTTCAGCAGGGAATCAAACCCTGGCTGCTGGGAGGCTAAGAGGGGCCTGAGGATGGCCATGGCCTGTAGCTCCTTTGTGGGCTTCAGAAGTCTCCCACAGACCTCCTTTTGCAGGAGCACAGAGGTCATGCCACAGTCCAGCTGGTAGTCTGCCTGTATCTCTGCTCCTTTTAACCCCAGAGCCAGCAGGTAGCTGGTCTGAGTCAGGAGAGAGGAAGCCAGGAAGAGCACAAGGCGGACAGGCAGCAGCTTAGTGACTTCAGATGCCAATGTGAGTGCACGGGGGTTGTTAAGGTTCAAACAGGCCAAACCGCAGGCTTTGTCCGGCTGCTGTCTGGAAGGTCAGAGAGTTGTCGAGCTGGTGTAAGAGCACGTATTTGACCAGGCCACAAGGTCCATAGCAGGGGCAGGGGCTCAGACAAGTTGCTAGAATCACACAGGCCTTCACACCTTTGAGAGTTTCCTGCTGATGTGGGTCATGACAGGAAGAAAGTTTCCTTTTCTGTATTTTTGTACGGACATTGGTTGAAGTCATCTCATCATGTGACAGCTGATATGACCTTTCAAGGGCAAAGTTTGCCATTTAAATCAGCAAAACAACAGTCAGCCCCTGCTCAAAATATAAAGCTTCTCTCTGAATGTGCTGTACTCTGCTCTTGGTTAATAAGAAAGAGAGCAGAGAAAAGACTGTCTAACTGTTAGCTTTTTGCAAAATGCTCAGACTGTTAGTTGTTTTTGGTAGAGTGTGTTGAATCAGTGTCTGTACAGACAGAACACTGAACGTTTAGCCAGATGTATGTATGTGCACTGTCAAGTGAGACTAAACTGATACATTAGACATGCATACCCAGTATGCCTTACAGCAACACGGATCCTTACTCTGCCTGTAAGTTGCTATACCCTTCTGGGCATTAGCTGTAGCGCTGGCACTATGAATTAGACAGGTCTGTGTGAGAGCGACTAAACCAAGTGAGCTTACCTTTTTTGTTTCTGTTGAAAAGCAAAACTGGGGCAATGGTAGACTTGTGCTTTGTGAGCTTTTAGCAAGCTGACTAGTCAGTCAAGATCACAGGCATTTCTGTCAGCAGCTCCAGTTCCTTACCACAGTGGCTTTTTATGTGGTAACAGAAATGTAAGCTGCCATGATTGGGGCATTTTTTCACGCCAGTGTAGTTCATAGTTCATAGTTCCAGTTAGCCTCACAACTAATGCCTGAAAGAATCTGACCACTCAGAAGCAGAGCGGGGCTTATTTTGCCACAAAGCAAAGTGAGTATTCATGTCCAGCAAGTCAATTTAGTTTCTCTCATGCTTACCTCTATGTTAAGGGTTTCTGTGTGCTCAGACTGACTGATCTCACCAGAACTCTCCAGAAATACCAACATTTTATGTTGTCTTCAATTACATGGATGCATCTTCACCTCAATTCTCACAACTCACGTCTGCTTGTGCCCTTTTGCATATTTCCATTGACTTTGCATGCAGTCACTCAGCCTTTGAATTTGCATCACGTTTAGTCTGTTTACACCCTTTGATTTAGAGAGAGATACAGTAGTTGGTGTTGGTGTTGGAGTTGTGGATGAGTGACGAAGACATAGTAAGAGAGAGAGAGGGAGAGATTAGTTGAACCTGACTGATACAGAGGGCATGCCAGTAAAACCCATTTCCCCATGGCACGGTACACTGACTGGAACCTATTACCATGTCCTCTTTACATGTACATTGTAACCTCATCACAGACTGATGAAATCCACTTTGCCCTCGTTCTAGTTTAACAAACATTTCTGTGCTGCCATGTTATTCTGCTAGCCATGCCCTGAAGAACAAGCTTTTGACATTAACTTTGTCAGGACACTCTGGGGAAGAGGCAGCAGTCTAAAACTAAAGCTTGAAACAACTCCTTTTGACACTGCAATGACTTTGCCAGGGAAAAGAGCAAAAAACATACTGTTGCGCAAATCCCCCATGCCCCTGCTGGAGAGTTTGCCAGACAAAGAAAAATAAAGTTGGCTTTATTTTTTTACCTGTAAATAACCAGCAGAAGATGAACTTTCCTCTCATTATGTAACCTAATTGTGTAGTAGTACTCGAATGTTTTGACCTTTCTTTGTCCGACTCGTCATGAGTTGTCTGCCTCTGTTTGCCCACTCAAGAAAAAGAAGTGCATTTGAGGAATGCTTGTGAAAGGGCTTAAGCTCTGAACAAACCCTCGACCCAGTCCGATCTCATTTCGTCTGTCTGTCCGACCCCTCTGCCCACTGACAGCATGCCATGTCTTCTCTGACGGTCATTTTTCCAATTGGGTCTAGCAAATAATTGCTCATCACTGCATGTTAATACTGTTTACAACTCTGCCTGTCAGTGCTTGGGACGGTCATGGACTCCTCTAAGATTAGATGGTGACATCTGCACCAAAGAAATCATAACAGTGTGTGTGTATGCTTATGTCAGCCATTACAATTGTGCCCTCAGTGTGAGTCAAATAAGAACAAACAATTAGGCACCTTTTGTGACACTTCTGCTGTTGCATGGATTTGCCAAATCCAAATGCATCCATTCCCTCCTTCATATCTGTCATTTTAGTCCCAGGGATGTAATTCTTATTTGTTCGTCTTGCATGTGAACGTAATGCGCTATTTTTCAAGATCACAGTGGCTCTGCTGACCTAAATATGGTTGATATTCACCAAGCAAGTAAGCAGGAGAGGTTGGAAAGGACGAGAGGGGTCAACGATTGCTTGGGGACAAGGTGGAAAGTGTCACAAAGAACTATAAAAAGCTGCAGAGCTCTGCCCTTTTCTTTCCTTACGTCTCTCTATTTGTGGTGTTCTCCTCTGGTGAAGGGCAGACTGTGTCGGAGTCTGTAGCCAGAGACGGAGAACCCTCTTAACAAGCCTGGCCTGGAGGTCACTGAATAAACCACCCTCATCACTCTCTCCCTCTGTCTCTGATCCAGTGCTGACCAGGCCACACACATACACACTGATAGCCGAGCTTGAGCTACATTCTGGCTGTATCTCCACTTGTGACTAAGACATACGAGCGTGCACCGGAGAGCTCACTCAATCACGGCTAATGAGGTCAAAAGGCCATCAAATATTTACAAGAGCACACTCCACAGTATACAGGGGTATTGAGGTGCAGCTGTTTTAGCACAGCCACCGCAGCCCTGGATCATATGAATTAATCAGATGTGTTTCATGGCCTTTAGTTGAATTTCTCACTAAAAGGTAAGGCTTCTTTTCCTTTTTCCATTGGTGGTAAAATTGCCCTGTAGAATAAAAAGCGGTTCATGTGTCTATGTGAGCGAATGAATGAGACACTGAGAGTGTATTGACCGTGCAGAGGAGGTAAAAGCCCATGTAAATAAGAAACCAATGGCAGTTTTTCTGATGAGACTCAATAAAGGGATGGAGAAGCTTTGAAGCCTCGAGAGAGCTGATAGAAAGAGAAAGGTGTTGTTTTTTAAAGCCTGCATCTAATGTGTCCATGAAATGGAGCTGTGATGATGCCAGTGCTACACACTGCATACTTGAAACCACCCACGCAGGATGTTAAGGGCAGTACTGAATTAAGCAGAACATGTCTGTGGTTGTTAAAAGTGGTGATAGCTTCAAAGAATCATTTGGCAGGTTTGGTTGGTAAGCCAGAAGGAGCCAGCGGTATAAACTGTGCAGAAGCAGTGGAGGTAAAGATATATTTGCCTTTAGTTTCTTATGATTGTTGGGCTGATGTAGTCATCATGATGTAGGCATCACCTTTGACTGGACAAGCTGGGACCTAGTTTGTTTCAGTTTTGGTAAGTCAGTGTTGACAGTGTGGAGGTAAAATCCTACCTTCTGTTATCTTTGTTTTTTTTTTTTTGTTTTTTTTTTCCTTTATAATTTGAATTATTTGCAGTCAACGGCTGATGTATTCATTAAGACTTTTCTTGGGGGAGGGGTATTTTTACCTTTACTGGACATGAGTGACATGATGTGGCATGTGTGGCAGATGTTCCCACCAGAGAGGTTACATGCGATGAAGCCATCAAGCTACTGGGCAACTAACATATTTATGCTTAACCGGATTGGTACCACTGACGTCACATAGTGGGAGAATTGTTTACAAAAAACTTACCAATGGGGAATATATCTTTGAGAAATCTATTAGTTTCATTTTTTTTTAAGTAAGAATACCAAATATTCCCTTATTCCAGTCTCTTATTTTGAAAGATATGCTAATATATTTGCTGTATATTATCATGGACAGAAATTTCTGTCACTTTGAACTGTCTTTTGTCAAAGAGAAAAGAAAAAAAATAAGGATGTCATTTTCAGCTTTGGGAAATTTTACTTTTATGTTTTCTTTTTTCTAACGTTTTATAGAACAAATTTTTAATCCAGAACATAATCAATGTAGAAAATAATAGAGTTGTAGCCTCAAGAAAAACAACAAAGTGAACCATGAGAATTATTTCATTATCCAGTTCATTCGGTTTTGGGTCTAGATTCATAGGGCTATTAGTCCGGTCCATTTTCACTCTCATAGTGTTCAGTTTTTCCAGCTCTCTCTGAAAATATGTTGCCATTGTCACTTTATTAAATGTCTCATTTAAATTTAGGATTTTTCCTTGTTTTATTGTGTGTGTGTGTTTTTTGGGCTTTTTCAACAATAATTAACAAGATAAACTGTTTTTGATTGATGTTCATTTCGGATTTTGTACTGGAGCACAAATATTCAGGTCCCGAATAGAAGGGAATAGAATATTCTTAATTGCACCTTTGGGGAAATTTGTCTCTGCTCTGCTGCATTTCCAAAAACAATAAATGCAATATGCAGTTCACAGACACGTGTCCCATTAGACCAAAAAAAAGCAATTATATGAAAAGTGTGACTCAAACATATTCAGAAGTGCACACAATACAAGGTTTGTAATGGGATTTTGGAGGTTACCTAGTAACGTCTTTCGGTTGTTCTGTTTAATCAGGTGATCAGCATGTGCTCCTGTTTGACTGCTGAGACAAAGTGCATATTGGCTGAGGTAGCTGTTTTGTGTGGTGTGTAGTCTATCAAAGGTTTTAATAATCTTAAAATATTTATCGCAGTTAAAGTCCCATGGTTTGCAAGCAGCAGCTGATACAAAAATAGCACGGTTTAGCACTCATCTCTGTTTAATCTCTGTTTTTCATCTTATCTCCCTTTCTTACCCATTGTTATTATTAAGGCTGCTCTGTCACTTAACATCAGCTGCAGTGACCCCTCACAGATGGAGCTGTAACATGTCCCGGCTGCCACAACCTATCCACTTAAAAATCCCACAAGTACACCCAACAAGCTACTTAGTGGGTTCACCCATCGAACTGAAATAATGTGATGCGGAGTGCTGCACGCCTGAGGGTTGATGCTACCTCAGGACTGGGTAGACTGCAACGCTGTGGGCCAAGTAAGCCCTACACACTCACGCACAAAGGAAACCACCAGCTGACAAAGCCTGTGGCTCTCACTTGCAGACAAATCGCTCGTTGATACTGTGTGAGAGGCATCAGCAGTCCGCCCAGTACTGTTCCATCTAAGATTCATGTGGTGCTTCAGAGAGAAAGGGCAGCCAAAGAGCACCTCCCAGAGGTTTTTACTCCCCATATAATGCAGTGCCACACCTCTGTGGTGCACAAGGCCTCCAAGGGCTCCTCTGTCACCCCTGGCCTGTTTTCCTGGCATGCAGCCGTGGGGGCACTTAATTTTTAAACACTTGAAAAAATTAACCATGTGCTTCTGCCTTGACAAGCAGAGTAAGAGAGTCAGAGAAAAGAGCTAGGTTACGTGGGTTTCGTTGGTTCTATTTATATGCTTCATAGTGGCACCCGCACAACTATAGGGCAAGTGAGCCAGGTCCTAAAATGTACTGGTGAAAAGAATGAGAAAGGATGGACATAAGCGACACAGAGAGACACAGAAACCAGCTGCTTCTTCTCGCACACACATTTGTCTTCAACAGTTTGAGGAATCCACCAGCTTAAGCCTGTTTCTGTTTCCCCGTTAGATAAGGAGTGGAAAACCTTGAAATCATTTGCCGGTGGAGATCGAGAAGTTGAGTGAGTGAGCTGGCGGCCTGTCAGAGAGAAGAGAAGGATGAGGCGGGAAGGAAAAAGACTAAGTTAGGAGACAGAGTGGGATAAAATAGAGGCATGCGGGGTAGATGAGGGATGGGGATGCCAGGCAAGTGGCAGAGCAGCAGAGGAAGACAGTGATGTAGTGGTAGCTGGTGGAGGAAGAGAGGAGGAATAATGGATGAGGACAATAGAAGTGCATTAGAGCAGGAGGTGGTATGTGTGTCTGTGTTGAGGCGGGAGCTTTGCATGACAACACTGGAAAAGGAACTGACAGATGCTTACAACTGTATATACATCTGAGTATTTCATGTTTAGGTATCAGCCGATATGATCTCATTCAACTTCCTCCTGCATGCACATCTCAACCTTTAAGTAGAAAAGCAGATATTCTACAAAGATGATAAAATTGCCCATTAGCATGTGGTTTTAAGAGCTGAACAAGCTGAGCAGAGCTATAACTGTGTGGTTTTGAAAAGAAAGCCAGTAAGTCACCGCCTACAGGACATTTTCAGACAACCCAAATAATGTTGCGCTCTTGTCTGCTGGTTAAAAAAGATTTCCAATAGAGAGTTTAATCAGCTTAAGTTTAAAAAATGCTAGAAAGCATGAAATTCAGCCACATGTCGTCTTCTGCAACTTTTCTTCCAGTCATGGCCTTCTTCGCATCCACACACACACGTCCACACTGTTGCACACTCACACCCGCACATGCTCTCCTCTGGCCCCTAGAGAAGCCTGTCACTGTGAGTGGCCCTCTGCCATGGGAGGATAAACTACCTGTCATGACGACGACTTTCTGTGGAATTCATATCAGAGGCAAAACAAAGGAGGTGCTGAGGTCACGGGGCATCACTCTTAAATTATTCATCCTCTGCTTCCTCCTTCCGTCTCCTCTCTGCCTGTCGCCTACTTTGTTCTGCCAGCTCACAACAAGGGCAACTGTCACACTCCTTCCCATCTCAAATTTTCGGTATGGAAAGTAAATAAACATGGTGAAAACTCCCTCAGAAAAGTTACTGATTGACTGTTTCGGCAGGTATGTTTATGTTTATGTTAATCATGTGGTGAGATTGGGGAAGGGCAGTGCATGTCTACCAATTCTGAAGGTCATGGCATCATAAAATTTTAAAATGTGCTTTTCCATCTACTTGTTGTTTGGTCCCATTGTGTGCATAATTGATTAGCGTCCTGGCGGGTGCTTGTTCACATACACTTGCAGGACGTCTCTATTTCGGTAAGCTTTGTGCGGACTGAATTCAAGACAGTTCATAAAGTCTGTCATTCTGTGCTTTCTGATTCCAGAAACAGTTGTCTGCTCTGGGTTTGACCGATCCCTGGGACAAGAAGGTGGCTGATTTTTCCGGCGTGTCAGACAAGAGCAAGGGGAAAGTCCACCTGGGTGCAGTCCTCCAGTGGGCCTCCCTGGAGCTGGCCGCCCAAGCTGGGAAAGGAGATACAGACCTTGAGGAGGAGAACATTGAAAAGCCCAAGCTGTTCTATGCCGATCACCCCTTTATCATCTTTGTTCGAGACAGCACCACTGGAGCCCTGCTGCTGATGGGAGCCCTGGACCATGCAGAGGGAGAGGCCCTCCATGATGAACTGTAGCACCCAACATATATCCTTTTTACTTGTCTGTTCTGGCTCAGTCTCTTACATACTCCCCCTGAAAGACTCCGCACTGGTTTCTAAGTTGAGACATTGTCATTCACTGTGGCACAGTATCACATCAGACTACAGCTGGCTGTCATACACTGACACTGCACTGTCTCGCACTGACTGACACTGACACTGCTATACGAGACACTCACAGTCACACACATACTGACACCTACATAGCATACATAAATGAAGATTCTGTACACGACAATACTAAAGTTGACGGAGAAAAAAAACAGCAACTTGCAGAAACTCTCTGCATTTTCTATCTCCTATGTGCACACACACACACACACACACACATACGCATACACGCACATTCAAGACCACATTGATCAAGTCAACAGAAAACAAAATGACAAACAAGAGTGCACTGACAAACACTAACATGCTGACAAGAAGAGGTGGTTACACTGACACAACACTTAGAGCAGCATCAACAAAGGACTTGAACAAAAGAGAGACTCGAAGTGACACTTGAATTCTCCCTGTCAGGCAAACACCAGGGCAGGTGAGCGTTTGTGTGCGCCTGTGTTTGTGTGTGTATGTGTGTGCGTGGTGACCGACAGATCAAGGGTGCCCATGAGGACACTCTCAGAGCTGGCGTGGACCTATGGTGGGGTCCCCTGGGCTACATCTGAGGAAGACTGATGGATCAGCCAAGTGCTTATTGATGAGCCAGCTTAATGCTAATGGCCGTAATGAGTCACGACGCTTGTCAACAACACGGAGAGGACAGGGGAACCTTTTAATCTCTTAATACCATCAGGGATCAATGACACCGTTATGCCGCTCGAAACAAACATGACTGACATCATTTGACTTAAATGTAACAGCTTAATATTTAAGAAGATTGTAGCTCTTCAAAGAGGCATTGATTTTCATTTGTATATTCGTTATTTTTAAACACCAGAGCAGGTAGTTGAGATATGTGAATGAACTATAGTAGCTACTGATAAAATGTGTTTGATATTTCATGAGCTGGACCTTTTTAAATAAATATGGCTGGTTTTTATTTGTTTAACTTTAAACACAGTGTGTTTCTTCACCCAAACTTAAAACAAACCAATCCATCAATGGAACATGTATTATCAATAAAGAATATGTGGGGATTGCCGTAGCTCCATCTTCCTTGACAGCACTGATACTTCTGCCCTGAACCTTGCTGGCTGACACTGAGCCTCAAGGGTGAACGAAAGCAGATTTAAAGCCCTTGCGCCTCATTTATAAAATGGACTTGCAATCAATTTTGATCTCAAATATGACTTGAGTATATAAAAACCTTTGACGTGGAAATGATTTTACCTCTAATCAAAGTCAAGACTTGGCTTAAGTTATGTTCCTGCTGGTTAAGTATGAGTTGGAGCCTGTGGTGAACTTTGCATGAACTTTCTGAACAATGTGATAGGAATTATTGGTTAAAGGTGTGTGGAATTAGCAGCGGACTGCTGTGAGTTTGTATGGCTGTTCAATTTTAGCTCTAGTTGATTTCAAACAATTTATTTTTTATCAGCCACATTTTGTCTTTTTGCCCCACCTCATTCACGGCAACAGTGACAAAGCTGCATGTTTGGTTTGTTTGTCAACCCCCTATTTAGTCCACTAGTCCACTAAGTAAAACAGGCCACCTGGCTTCAGTGTGCTCTTCTGCTGCTGTGATCTTGTCTCCAGCAAGGTTAATGTTCTCCTGTTTCCTCCACAGCTATTCCTGAGTAAAACCTCATTTGTGTTGGCATTGTATAAGGGAAAATCGCCAGGCAGGTGCCGTCACATTCAGCTGATTTCAGATTTTTAGATCACAGGTGCATTTTTTTTTCAATGGGATTCATGGAACCTGCTTAAGTAAGGTTCTTTAGGCTCAGCATCTTTTATGAGTCCACTGTAAGCACACTTGAAAATGACCCTGAGACTAACTTAAGGTGTAAATCTGTTAACAGTTTTATGAATGAAGCCCCTAAAGTAGCAACAATCATTGACCTTAAAGGGGCATCTTATTATAGGCTTGTAATGTCTAAAAAGCGAAGTAACTATCATGAAGAGTGTCATCACACTCTCAGAGACAAGTGCTTCCAAACAAACAAAAGGAAAATGTATATTTTCCATTTCTATCAGTGCAGAATGAAAAGAAAAATATGAGTGGATGAAAAAACAGTGTAAGCATTTGAGTATCTTTGATTTTTATTCAATGTACATTTAAGTCGGACTACATAGGTTGCTTTAGTGGTGTCAACTTATTGGCTTTCCGTGTATTTATACACAAAATGTGCTATAGCTCAAACCCGGCTGGAGTGCTTAGTAATAATGTCTAGACACACAGCTGGTCAGTCTAATGCGCAGCATTCAGCATATCTGCTCCAGTAACACCCTGGTTGGTCTTAATGCTTTGTTCCTAATTTAGCCTTCTGCACAGGTCTGCTCAGCAACAGCATGTGTCGTGCATGTGTGTGTGTTCATGCACTGTTCACGTGTGCATTCATGTGTGAATAAAGCCACTACAATGACCTCTCCGCAGTGGCCTCCTGTGCCGCAGAGACTTGTAAAGGGCACTATACTGCAGGTATACTCTACACTGAATAAACCAGGGAGCTCAATTTAGACAAGCCGATGATGGATCCGAGGCCATCTGCTGGGAGCACATCAATCCTGCTCATTCCAACAGCAGCTCCCTGCTGACTCACCTTAACATTTCATTCAGTTCAAAACACTTACAAACACATGCATGTCCATATCCGCTCCCAGGTAGCCTGGGATAATCTGACTTTCACAGAAAAGGTGAGAAAACCATGTCTCTCTCAGTGATGTGTAGAGCAGCTATGTGCACACTATAGCCAAGTATGAAGGGAAGGTATATGCCAGTGTAATGATTTTCTGTGTTTTAAAGAGTATAAGCTTCTTTTAATTCTTACCTTTTTGCTACTAATCTTAATGTTTTGCCAGTTTTAATGTTTTGATAGATTTGTGATCTTTATACCTAATTATTTCTTTATAGAAAAGTGCTCACTGTACAAAGAAAACAGATATAGTTATTTGAAAGTGCGTCTGTTTTCAAGGTATGTCATACAGAGGGTGCCCAAAATACTATTCTAATTGCCCTTAACTTTATGTACTTAATCTTTAGAATAAGAAAGGATAGAGGATAGTACTTGGTGCTTTAAAGCCATGGGGTAAACCCCACATTAGATGTAACAATGTTGGACTCTGTGTGTGTTTATCTCAGAGAAACATAAGGCTATTGATCTGACTTCTTAATTGGCAAGTAAACATATATTTTCTTATGCTCTTTTTCCATTTAAATTATGTCACTGAGCTTTACTTTGCACAAGAGGTATTATTTTCTCAGGATTACAGCATTTAGGGGGAAGTTCTCAGTTATTTACATTGAATACTAAATTTCTAAACCAAAGTGATTTGTGTAAGACTCTAGAGGTTTAAGAACATAATTTTTCACAATATTACTGAATTTAATATGTAAAGAAAAGGACCTTGAATATTGTCAGGCTACAGTGTTTAAGATTTTCAAAGTGAAAAGCAGTTGTATTTACGGGAGAGTGCTTTTTTTAGAAAGCTTCTTTATATATTTATTGACTCTGTATTCGTCTCTCTTCAACACACACACACTGAGTGTCTGGGAGCATTCAGGTGATTTCAGCCAGCAATATTTTGGACAGGTAATTGAGGTGAACGGCTGTATTGGCTCCCTCTGAAGACTTGACACTAACACCAACAGTAAAGCTTCCTTCTCTCCCTCACATGGTAAAAAGGTTTAGAGCGAATTTAATGTTTAATATCTGTTTTTAAATAAAACATGCTAAAAGAGGGACCATGAACTTCCCTTCCCTCCCGCCGCCTTGTATGATGGGTTCAGCTCTTGGATAATCTGAGCGGCAGAAAAAGAGGGTGAGACTGTGAAAGAGCACTCAGAGCAGAGTCATCCCAGTTACAGTACAGTACTTACCCTTTAGAGGAAGTCATAGAAGTGGCTCTGCTCAAATGGGGGTCAACCTGCTGACAGGGATGCTACAGGGGGCCCTCCATTTTCACCTTGCTCTTGTTAAAAGCTTGAGATAGGTCAAAAGTAAGAGGCAGGCATGTGATACACGAAAAACAGCAATGTTTCATACTTGTGTTTGACCATTGGGACAGCTTAGCCTACTGACATTCTAAAAAGTCAAACAGATAGCCAACTGCTTCACCCATGTTCCCTCATTCAGATGTGGATTTAAGCCTACATGGGAAATGGCCGATAAGACAGAGACGAAGATCCACTGTCTCAGCTGTTTAGACTGCAAAATGGCCTTTAGACATAAACAAACCTAACAAGTGTTTACATAGCTTTAGTTCACATCATAGGCTCACTCTAAAGCTGGGACACGCCTTTCTGATACCACTGGTGACTCAAGAAAATCCTAGTTAATTCAAACAAATCTAATTAATTCATTTAAATTTCAGCAAATATGTATTAATGAATTAAAAGCTTTCAGATGATCCAAATTAAGATATTGCCACAGAAAGCAAAATAAAAAGTGAAACAAAAATGGAAAAAAAATATACCCATTACAACAGAGGATTTAAAGTGCGATACTAAATGGCAGGTTTGATGCATTTTCTCTAAAACTTTTCACATTTTATCTGACAGATTAAATTTTGCAATGGGTTTTGCTTAGGGCATCAACCCCCCTATCTTTATTTTCTCTGGTTTAACCACTTACATTTATCCCAAAAGTTTGGACCGGACCAGCCAGACAAAAACAATAGCAAGACAGAGACAGACAACATACTCTCGTTTTCAAGGAGCTGGTTTACTAATTGGGCCTGACTAACTGCAAGCATTAAAGCTGAAAATGTCTCATTTTCTTTTCCTGCCATCTTTTTCAAACAAAAGGATTAGACCCAGCACGGATTAATACAGGTATGACTGATTTAAAACAGTCTTCAGAAAGAGTTATAAAGGCACAAACAAACTAGGATCCAAACGGAAATTGCAATAATTTTTTTGTATATTAGTAGACTCCTCTATTCCCATAATGAAGGAGAAGGAGGAGATGTGACTTTAAGGATTTAAATGTGCTAATTATAGTGTTTTCTTTGTATGTGTGCAAACAAACAACCGTAAAAACACAATTTATTTTAACCACATTTGATTCCAAGTGGCGTGTTTTCATTTTAATTTTCATTTATTAAATTGAATAGTTCACCTTGGTGCTACAGCTCACCCTGCTGGGGATACATGGTCATAACATGTAACATCGCGAGCACGCGCTACCCTTGAAAAACCATCATCATCAGCTTCACGTGAGAGCTTCGCTGTGGCCTCATTTCGTTAATTTATACTACATTAACCCCTAAATTAATTCAAAAGGCTGTTGCAGTGGAGCCATTAAAGGTGAGGAACCTGCTTGCTAAACATTTCCAATTTTTTTGTGATGTAATGTTAGCCGACGTTAATGTGTTGTGGATATGTCTTTGCTAACTGTGGCTAAACCGGTGTAGGCTAGCTATGAGACATTTTCATACGCCAGAAAGCAGTAAAATAAATGTTGGAATTTAAGTTATCTACCCATAATTTTTCGAAAGCACGCCAAAAAAATATGGTATGTTAGGTCTGCAACGGACAAAAAAAATCTCTCTACTGTTTATATTGGGGTTTTTTGTGTGTGACATAATTTCGTCTTTTAAAAATACAATTTAAAAACAAAATAATTCGAAGAGCAAAACTTAAATTTAATTATCAAAGAATAGCTTATTTTTATTTACGGCACCGACACTGGTAGTAATTGACAAACTTAAACTAACTTAAATCACAGCATGCGGGCCTGTTGACCTGACTTACAGTAGCCATTTTGGCCCATTTTGGCAGGAAAAGCACAAGTGTAACTAATGAAAGTAATTATGGCTCTGCTTCACTTGTATGTACCTGTAAACCATTAAAATCACCAGCACGCACCGTTATTTTTCAAAGCGGACAAGTCATTGCATAAAAGTAAAAACGTGTAATTTATGACAAAATAAGTGCATTTCATTTAGGTGGGCTGGTTCCAGGACCTTGGTATTTTGCTTACTGGCACGCAGGGATAGCCTATTAGTACTCTTGGTGGAACAAAATCATTAGCAAAATTAGTTTCACCTGTGCTTTTCCTGCAAAGAGCATTTTAAAGGTCTGCCATAAAAACTGTCAATACCACAGCCCTGACTCTGAAATACAGTCATTATTAATGTGCATTAGTGAAGACGATGGAGTATTGACCAGCAGAAAGTTACACAGAAAAGCTCAAAAAGGTGCTAAAATCCTGTACTTAGCTTTTTTTGATAGAGCTTTTGCATGTTTAGAAAGTGAAAGATGTAATGATAATGACATAGCAGTATCTTCAATCTCTTGGTTCATTTTTGTTTATTCAATATCAGATAGAAATTGGGTTTACATGACCAGCCTTGTTCGTTGAACAGTCAGTGCACTTTCCAGAAGGAGTTTGCACCTGTAAATAGTGGATTTATGAACTGTGAACTATTTGGCTGCATATGGTTTGGTATGGATGCATACTTTTCTTGCATACTTCTTTGCAAACTTTAAACTCATGATTTATAAGTGGGATCATTCTTAGCAAACCACAAGCTGACAAGAAAATTTTGAGGGCTAAATATCCCACAATAGCTTCACCCTGACACTGTTGTCTATTGTCTTTCTCAGCGGCAGATTGTTGATGTGCCTGAAGCAGACCGTCTGCAGCAGCCCATATTAATGTTATTGATCATTGTCAACTTTTGTGCTTTCTGCAAACTCAGATCACACTGTACTGTGGGGTTTCATGTTTTTTTTTCTCTCCAGTAAAGGTTTCTTTTTTCATTATCCCCTTTCTCTGTTCTTCCCCCCAATAACCTGTCTCCTTTATTGCACACAGTCCTTAGAAAGTGACAACTTGAGAAACTGAATCAAAGTTTCAATAAAGCCTGAACTGCTGTGGGCATTGACAAGTGAGGTGGCTAGAGTGGAACAGTACAGAATGAGGCTGAAGGAGGACATATCAGTTCCAGAAAGATAAATAGTTCATGAAGCTGTTGACTTCACCATTTTATTACTTTTGTCTCAGAATTTTCCGCCTGCCTGCGGCTCTTTCTGCCCACAAATTATTCATCATGCTCCCCACAGGCCCCAGCTGTCAATCCCGGGATTAGGAGTTGGTAGGGAAGATGGGACTTGTAAGTTTGTCATGAGCTCAGGTGCATGGATGCTTGCCAGAACCTTGATTAAACCATAAAAGCTAGCATGATACCATATAATCATTACAGCCTCACTTAGAAAAAGACAAAGCTGAAGCAGTAAAGACACTGAAGTTAAAGCTGACAAGCCTGCTTTTTCTTTATTCAGTGTTTTCCACTTTTCACATTTTGATCTCCCTTCTATTTTGTAGCTGACTCATGGGATCGAAGAAGACAATGAAACCTTTCTAATGGCCCAGAGTCTTTCATGTTGGCTACGAGAGTTCCAGCCTTTGGGTAAATAATAATGATGGCTACACACAAGGACAAACAGTACATACTCTATGTGTCAAACTTGACAAGATCATAAAAATCAATGAAGTAATTATTTGTCCATAAACCATCAACATATTTTGAGAATTTTTGAGAATGTTGCCTCTTTTGTATTACTTTTGAACCCTGTAAATGATATGTGTCATCTTCAATATTATACTAATAACTAAGAGAGTGTGGTATGATCTGACAAAAGGATAACACACATATTAAAGGTATACCTGTGAGAGCAAATGCTCTTGATGTATTGAGTATGCATTTGAGATTGTATGATTACGTGAATGGAGGTAAAATATATCTTTCCTAAACATTTTCACAGCTTGATGATGTGGTGTCCAGCAGATCTTTAAAATGAATTCATCACGCTATTATAGAGTGTCTTCCAAAATGCCTAATTACATAATTGTCTGATCACCTCAGGGAGGAAAGAACTGTATGTTTTTTTTCCTCTGGGTTTGGACTTCACATCGTCAATTATACAATTGTAAATCACTGCCCAATTACATCAACCCTGAATTCCAGACTTCTGTGAAAAGTGATGTTGAAAGAAAGGAAGAGAGAAGTCTGAGAGAGTCTGACAGTTCGAACCAAAGCATTATTTAAAATTGGTGTCCTTCAGAATGTCTGCAAAGGTCTTTTGTGTATATCAGTGATTATGCAGTGCCATACGTGTTTGTGTCTGTAACCACAGGGAAGCTAAAGTTGAGTATACAGGGGAAAAAAATTTTAAAGGAAGAAATTCCAGACTGTGCACCAGTAACCTGGTAAAGCCATTATCTGTTACTGAAAACCTTGTCAGCAAAGTAGAATTGATGGTCAAGGTCTCCCAACCACCAAGAGTGATACTCTGCATGGTGGAAGCTACATTACAGACTGATATTAAACTGGAAAACCACTGAACTCTAGACATATGTTATTTTTGTGTTATGCTACGGTCCAACTAATGTTTGTGAAGAGAGCTCTCATCCTCAGCCAAAAAAAAAACCTTTCAGGACTTACCTGCTGTTTCTCAGAAGCAGTGAATGGAAGGTAGGTTTTGAGAGCCACCAGATGTTTATGTAAGCTTTTAAAACCAAATTAGTGCTTTTGTTTTAGTGATAACACCAGTGCGGAACCTGAACATATGCCCTTATTTCCTTCCTTAAATCCTTCCTGCTCTCCAAGCCAAATCTTTTTATTTTTTTACTCAAATATAACATGCATGACATGACTTGAGATATTAATGAAAAAACATGTTCCTGTTGTCACCCCTGCCTGACCCCTCTTTAATTCAAACTACTATACTGCTTGTACTTTTGTGTTTACATTGAAACAACAAATGCTTGACTCTTGGTCAACTGTGTTGATACAGCTGAAATTCCTGCATTAGGGACTCATTTTAAAGCTCTGGCTTGGTTTCAGTGTAGCAGCAGATTATCAGGTCGAGGTCAGGCAATGGTATTAGTACTGTATATACAAACAACTGTCTGTTCAGCTTTTAATTGACTATCCTTCTGAAAGAAATAAAAACACAGTTATGTTTGGTTTTAGTTGGAGTTTTTATCAAATTCAGCAAAAGTTGACCAAGATACTATGATATAGTGTATGCCATTAATCACATTTTTTTAGTCAGGAATACTAAAATTGACTTTTAGGTAACAAGTGGTTGAGGTACCAAATGTGAATAGGGTAATATTCTTATGTACGGATAAAGGCTAAAATAGTCATGTTACAGCAAGGAGTTAAATAAGGCATCACAATAGTGCAATTTAAAAATTTGGATGATACCTTGCAAATATCTAAAATTTTTTAATATCTTACCCCCAGTTACGAATCATCTTTTGGCCCCACAGAACACTGTACAAATACCTTTTTCAAAATTCAGTGACCGCTAAAGCAAGGTGACATCTAGTTACTGAAGTGCACTTATGTCAGTCACTACCATACAGCAACTGTAGTGCACTCACTCTGTAATTTTTTTTTCCTCACTGATTATTGTTTTTTTCTCTAATCTCATCCCATTTACCTAACTTTAATGGTGTTTTACTCTTTGTAGTGTATGCCAATCTTTTTTTTATGTGAAAACTAATTTTCATGCATTTTAAAGTAGAAAAGTACCAGATTCAGAGAATATGGAGAGCAGGCAGAATTTTTTTGGTGTGCACTCAGTAAACCTGCACAGTCACTGTTCTCTCATCAATTAAATTAAAAGAATTAATCACCACTCTGTGCCTGGGGACGCACTGTTGGCATTTACCTGAGATAATCTATAGTACATTCTATGCTGTGTTTTGTATGCTTTTGTGTGTGTTCATGCACATTCTCTCTTTAAAAAAAAGTAGCGCGTGAGTGTGGACAATAATTATCTCAAATACAAACACACACGCACACACAAATATGTACACACACACTACAAGCACACACTGGCGCATGCAAATTTTGCCGTACCCGCTTGTTAGCATTATTCAACAAGACAGCTCCATGTATAATCTACATAGTGATATCATTTGGGTAATATTGGAGGGAGCTTAGGGACCACCTGCTTGTATGTTTACATTTGGGTTGTGGGCTTCACAGAGTTACATCACAGCCTTCTCCACTTACAATATACATCATTTTAATTGGGTCATGTTTCTCATTGGGTGTAATAGCACAACCTTCCCCTGTCATGTCTCTAGGGTGACACATATGGATATTGACCTTACTGTAAAACCACATTTTTCTCTCTTGCCCACGCACCCACCATCCAGCACCGGTTGTTATTAGTTCTGTGGATCGTTCCTGGTGTAACCAAGGACTTGTGGCTAAAGTAAAGAAAGAGAATGCTGCGTAGTTCCACCGAGGACATGTCTATCACAGTCACGACAGCTGGAGTTCTCTGTGCCCACACAGGTACAGCCGACACTACCCCCTATCCAAATGTAGCTGCAGTGGAGTGCTGCACAGACAGATAACGACTGAACCCCAGTGAGACATGTGTTATGAAGCCCTTAATGAAAGAGATGTGCCCCATTGAGCCCTATAATGAATGTTCTGACATTGAAAATCTCGGGGGGAGGGGGGGTCTGCTTAATTCCTATGAGTAGGTTCAAGTAGCTAACACATTTTCATAGAGAAAACAGTGGCTGAAAGTAAGGACAGCTAAATGATGTTTAGCTGTCTTTTTTTAATTGGCCATGTGTAGTTGCATGTACCTGCGTGTCCCCATCAGAGAGAAGAGTCTGGATGCCTTTGTTCAGACTCTTTATGCAGCCTTGTCCAGCTTGTCTGATACCTGTTTAGCTTTCATCCTGACTAATGGAAATGTCAGAAACACTGTAGAAAAGCTGGACTGCCCATTCTCCTCAGAAGCCAAAAGATGTGAAGCAGAGATTGCTGCCAAGCCTCGTCAAAGATACACACACACCCTCCTATACACACAGGCGCAGGGCTATGCAGTATTATATCTGATAAGAGCTTTTGTAGATTTTGGTAATGATGTCCCTGAATACAAAGTGAGCTGCATCTAAAAAGGCCCACAGGAATTAATAAAAATGTCTCCCATTTCATGGTTGCTGTGGTTTCTTCCTTTGGAGAGATCACAAAAGGGACTCACACTATGCAATAATTTATTATGTGTTTTAGGGTGCCTCTGTATGTAATGCACCTTGTGGAACCTCTGCATCCCCATTATGATCCTGCTACTTGTCTTCTCCCTGTCTAACTCTCCTTTAATACGCCTTCTATATTTTTCTCAACACTCATCCCTGTTTTTTTCCACCGCACTTCACATCTCGTCTCTGGTCCTTTTATCCCGGCACTCAGATTCATTTCTCCTCTGCTTCACTGTTCTACGCAGACAGGTGGCAGAGCAGCTGGCATACTATGTCCACATGTCAGAGACAGTAATCACAGAGGAGACATTTGATGCGGCCGTATAGTTTGGAACAGTGCAGGGCGACCCCACCCTGAGCTGAGCTGAGCGACCTGTTTGCATGCCCCCTTGGTTACCTTCAGCACCTACTGGGAAGAGAGCATCAAGGACAACAACGCCACCAACATGTATCGCTGCCTTGTCAGCCTCACAAGTGGGTGACTCAGTTGAACAGAAAGACAAGTTTCCAATGGCACCTCACTATGCTGTACTTAAAACAAACAAAAAAACCTCAATCCTCATCCTTTCAGTTGTATTGGCAGGATGTTTATTGGTCTCCTCTGTACAACATTAACTTGCCAAAGATATTCCATACCTCTCTTAACATGTGCCCACCCACTCCTTAAGTTCAGGTCTGTCCTGGAGTCTGCAGCTGTATTCTGATGTTTGCTTTGCAGGCCCTCTGTGTAGTTTCTACTGTTAGCTGCAAGCTGTTGGCAACTAGAGTTTTTTTTGAGAGGATGTATCAGATATTGGCTTACACAAACAAACACAACTAGACACAATATTCTGTGACACGTCTGTGATCAGGGTTTTGAAAAGTAGGTTTTTAACATTTAGTCTAGCCTTTTTGCTA
Organism: Acanthurus lineatus; assembly: GCA_029814665.1. Lineage (NCBI taxonomy): Eukaryota > Metazoa > Chordata > Actinopteri > Acanthuriformes > Acanthuridae > Acanthurus > Acanthurus lineatus. The sequence goes on from JAPZDV010000016.1 coordinate 4,799,805, forward strand.
CAGTACACTTGGCTCATGAATAATTGTCACTTTAAGACCAGCAAGCTCTCAACGTAGTGCCTCTCCCTATATGTGTTGCATTAGAAGTGGAGGTGTGTCCTCATCCTCACTGGATGCTTGCAATATTCCTTATTTAGAGGGATGTGTGTGTGAATAATATCCCTGTTTAGCCAGATCACTGCCTTACTTCCTAATGAGCAGCTATCTTTGCAGACAAGCTCTGATGGGTTCCCTTGAGAGCTGAAGTCGTCTGTCCAGTTTGCCAACCCACACTTTGATGTTGTGGTTCAGTTAAAAGGGGTGAATATTTACACTTTTATGGTGGTGGTTGACAAAAACCACCATGTTTCACTCTCTTATATATCCAAGAGTGTCTTTCAGCACAGTATTCTGTGTTTTTGCCCGTCTTCCTCAACTCAAACCTAGAAGTCCTCCGTTCTTATTATTTTCCTTTCATGGGGGAACTTCTAGGGCTTAAATGCTCTAACCCTTAAATGAGTTACAACCATAACACAGCAATGCCTACTGTGTAATGTCAGTAGGATCATGCCTCTGTCAGCCTGACTACGACACCCATTTCTATGTGGACTTTTAATAACAAGGCCTGTATTTCACCCCTCCCTGTGTAGTTTTAAAGTCATCATATCTCTGTGGTTTGAACCTGTGACCTGGTGTCTTGTTCTTTTTTTCCAGTCCTTTAGAAGATCTCATGTCATAGCCAAAAGCTTCCTCAACAGCAGCACTTGTTATCAGTTTCACCAAGGCCACATAAAATTACCCTGTCATATGCACAAAACATTTCCTCTTGAAAGAGGTGTTCATCACAACAAAGGTTACTGTGCCGTCCTCTGTACAAAATGTCAGTTTGACAGCCAACCATTGATCTACTTCATGTGGAACAACAGGAGCTTCTACAATTTGGACTTGTTCTTTCATGTTGCAGCCAAAGAGATGCTCTCTGTTGTTAGCAAAGCCCAAAAGGTAAATGCTGATAGACTAGTTGAATTGAGAGATGCACAAGGGTAATCACACAGCCTACTGGTAACTTGTGATGGTTCAATTCTCATGCTAATTATCTCAATCAGTGTACAAAACACCACTGCTTTTCAAAAAGGCAACACACGCTCTGTACTAAAGCACACAAACACACATGTGCGCATCCACACTGGTAGTAAACAGAAACTGCACACCCACAATTACAACCTCCTCTACCTGACACAGCCCCATGTTTGCTGGATAATCAGACAAAGATTGGATAATCCTGACAGAAATCCTTTTCATTCCCTCAGCCCCCTGTAAATTCTCATTTTGCAATATCATTTTCAGTCAATACACCAACAATCAAAGGCCTTTCAAGGATTTAAATTCCTAGACTCTCGGGCCTGTGGGGTAAACATTTTTATTTATTTATTTATTTATTTGCTTTCTAGAAACTTTTTTTCCAAACTTACCAGACTCAATAACAATGACGTCACAATGATTAGCCCCCTGTGCATGTAGACCATACATATGTATGTAAATGGAGAACATAGGTAATACTATAGCTCCTGGGTGTACAGCTTTCACCTACATGTCAGACTGAGTTGTAGCAATCATGCAAAGCACTTATTTGGCTTTAAGCAAGGCTCAAGGAACCTTAATCATGTTGTCTTCATCTGTTCGCCTCAGGCTCACAGAGGTTAAGTAGCCATGACCTATGGGCACACACATTGAAACATACCCATTATAATGGGTTCACATACAGCACAAACAGGTATGGGAATTTCTTCAACACCCACTGGCTGTTAAAAGAATATACACAGATTTATGTAATTTGCTGTTTTGCTGTTTTGTTCACCTTCTGTGCTGTGAGTTAGCTCATTATTTTAATCTTTTCCTCCATCATTTCCTGTCCTTGTCTTGTTTAGCTTCTCTGTTGAAAGGCTAATGGGAGGCCGCATGTTGCTGCCACTGGGTATGGACGTGTTTTGATGATGTCCAGCTATCTTCTTTATGCTGATCCTAACAGTTCCCTCAGTGTGTGGTCTCACCAACACACTGGCCTTTTAAGTCCCTCATTATTCAGTATGACCTTGCACACTGTTGCCCTCTGCTTTCATCCATGTTCCTGCTCTTCATATCACTATTACTTTCATTCATGTTAGCATATGATGTTATCTTTCACCTTGTGCACCTCCTCTTCAATCCCAAGTGGTACACACTGCATATGTGGTAGAGTAAAGGGAAGTTTTTTCTTCACTTTCTCTTGTCCATTGCTGGTGAAGTTGTAAACACTTTCGATTTCTCCCGCTGAGGGTTGCAGATTGAAATCCATTTGATCTCAGTGCAAAGAGTGAGTTGCATATTTTATTCCATGTAACTTAACAGCTCTTTCCCCTGTGCTTTGTAGACACAGAAAACCTAAAAGAATGCCACTCTCTTGGTATTCTCTGCTCTTCAATCCAGCTCCTATTCTTGCACTTTGTAGGCATAAAAACCTCACAGAACAGTGCTCTCTTGAGACGATATATATGACTTTACTGCATCTGCTGTATTTTGAAAGAAACACAAACCTTTTTCTGCATTATGTGCATCATCTCATATCAGAGTGTAATCTGGTGAAAGTCTTGATGTTGGTGCATGATGTGTAATGTTTCATATAATGTTATTTTTACACAGATAATGTGTGTAAGAGGATGGGCAACACAGCTCTATACATCCCAAAGGAAGGCCTACAGCACAGCCCTAAGGAGGCCAGCAAGGACAAGAAGCCAGTTCAGAGAATAGAGAGTAAGCCTAAGGGGCTCTTTGAGTGTGTGTGTATGTTTGTGTGCTGTGTGGTGTGTTTGTGTGTGGTATGTTTGTGTGGGTGCCTTTGTCTCTCCATTGGTCTCTCTGGGGATGCTGTCTTAAAGGTCACATAGACTTTATCTTTTGATCTGTGATTCTCTGTTCAAAAACCATTGAAGCTCCAGCATCTGTTTCCTGACTCTGACTCTTTAGAGTTTTTATTTAATGAGGCAGTGGGCGCACCACCTCTCACCTTCACCTATCCACTTTATTCAGTTTTTTTGTCTGAAGCTCTGTACCTCCATCATCTCTCCCCTTCCATTTCTAAACATTTTCTTCCAATCCATGTGTTTCCTTGCATTGTGTCCTGTTCCCAACATTACTCAACCTTTTCTCAGCTCCCTTTGTCCTACACTGGTTTATTTTACTTTTCATCTTCCCTTTCCTTCTCCTCTTTAGACTAAGTGAGCCACGGAATTCCCAGAAAACAGCAAGAATGAGGGATAAAACTGGTTTCCTGCAAGAGATTAGCTTCTGGAGGAGCTGCTGTGCCAATCTGTTGTACACATCAGCCAGCAGCTGTGAGAGCCAGAAGTCAAGAAAATCAAGATGATCATGCAGATCTTAAAGTTTTTTTCAGGCAGTGCAGGTAAGCAAATTCTGAAGCCCCTTCAACATCATAAAAGTGTCTTTAAAAGTCTATAGAGCTGTACATTTTTGCTGCCATTATCATATCTTAGATTTAAGGTTACATGCAATAACATGCAGTTATACTACAGTCATACTGTACAAAGCAAAGTGTTGGATGTAGTTGTAGCTGTCTGGAAGTTTACGCAAAAAATGCAGAAGTGAAAAGTTATACTAATACTTCATTTTAACAGAGGTTACCATCATTTTAGGTAAGTTAGCCATCACATCTCTGCATCAGGCTGCTTTTTCATACCTTTCAAACAGCACCTGAGGTGTGGCTTTCGGCATTGTGCAGCATGACACAGCTCGTAGCTTCAGCCATCACAGCATATTGGCTCATATAAAGCCACCATGGAGGCACGATATGATGAATTATGGGCAAACAGAGAATATTGAGGCTTTATCCACTGTGCTCTACAGCTCTGAGTTGGCTTAGGCAGCTAAACAATCCATTTAACACTGTAGGGCCAACTCTGCCCAACAGCACCTGCTTCGATGTTGAATTTAGGCACTCCATGACTGATGACACAAGCTAATGCTCAAATCACTCACAGTTAACTTGCTGAATACACAAGAATGAAGGCAATGTTTTGAGTTCATTGAATTTGTTTAGATGGGAAACAGTAAAGGATGTGGAGAGAAGTCTCAGTATGTGCACATACAAGAGCCAAAGCAGGCTGTGGGGCGAAAGCACACCACACTCTATCAATGTTTCTTTTTTTATGTGAAGTACTGAGCTGAGCTTGACATTTGCCATTTATCACCAGAGGTGCAGCGCAAAATATCTGTAGATTACAGCCTGCAACTGTCCAGTGTTAAGAAAAAAAGACATACTTTAAATTTTACCTGCTAGTGGGTTTGTCTACATTTTTGTGTTAATGCCCCCCATACATAAATATGCATATACATATGTTTGTGTGTGTGTGTGTGTATGTGTTTATATGTATGTATATATGTTTATGTATATGTATATGCTTATGTGTATATGTATATAGGTATATGTATATGTGTATGTGTATATGTATGTGTGTGTGTGATGCACACCAAATCTATTTATACTGCAGGAGCCATTTGAAAAGTTTTTTAAGTTAGTCCCAGGTTATAGACAGTAATAAACACTTATTATTCTTTTTCTTTGTCTTTCGCTCTCATTACTCAAAAACAGATGCTCATACTAACTTCCAACATGCACACAGCCTTGCCCAACAATCCAGCCTTCATATTTTTAACAGCTATTTAATACACAATTAATGGAGGTGCTCCTTGGAGTACACAAGCATTTGTATTACACAGATAAGTCAGTGAAGCAACATTAAAGATAACCTTTCGTTGTCAGAATGTCCTTTTAGTTGGAGATCAGCTCTCCAGTTGGATCAGCTTTTTGTCTTGTTCTGGGTGCTTAGACCTCAGAGTTACAATACTATGAGAGTGAATAAAAAGCTCCATCACCGTTTTTATTACCACAGCTCTTTTCATTTCAACTGACAGCTCTGAAGATGAAGGGGAAAATGTTTAACCTTAAATAATTATGTTCCGAACTCTTATTGTCAAAATCATTTGCTGCCCCGTTGCTTGACTTTGCTTTTTCTCTTTTATTTGTCCCTCAAAATCTTCCTCATCCTCTTTTTCTCCTAGCTTATTCTCTCTCTCTCTCTTTCTGTCTCTTTCTTGCTCTCTCATTCCTCTGATAATACTTTAAGATGGACTGGCTCAAACAAAACATTTAGGCTGAATTTAAGCGTGCGGGTGGCTGCAATGATCTGACAGCCCAAGTGCTGTGAAGGTGATGCTTTTTTCAGTATTGCTGAAGTGCTTTTTAATCTTTAGTAACACTAAATTATTACGTTTAACCCACACCAAGGTCAATGAAAAGTGCTCTATACCCGGTTCCACCTGTGGGCTCTGCAACCAGGAGGTTAGTTGGCTTGAGGAGTAGAACTTCATTAATCATGTTGAAATGTTTTACTTAGTTTGAGCAGACAGCAAATATGCTGAGTTGTTGTTGGATGGCCTAGTAATGTATATCAGTGGCTCAGCTTTGAGCATCTCACATCTGGTTACATCTTTAGCGTCTGGTTTAATATGTTCATATTTTCCAGTGTGCTTCAATAGTGTCATGAAGGGCTTCTCTGCCTTGTGCATTTTTTTATTCAATTATTCATCATTTCTCATACCTGAGGAGGAAGTAAACCATTTGCAGCCATTTAGGTTTATTGCTGAGACAGTGCTGCTGGATAAAGGTGATCGGTCTGTAATGCATTAGCAAACTGTCTGCAAGTTTTACTGCTGACCTGCTCTGTGCATGTATGTTTGCATATTGGAGTGCATGTTTGTAGAATAAATAAATAAATAAATCACAGTTTTCCAGTGTTTCGGTGCATATGTATACCGTATAAGTCTTGGTGTGCTATGAGTATTTCTTTTCCCAACCTGCCTCCTCTGCAGTGGTGCATGTTGTCATTGGCCATGAAGGAACTTGGAAACGTGTGACTCACAGTGCTTCATGCGGCACAGATGGCCACGATCTCTCCTGCAGCATTGCTCTCTTTCTGTTTTCCATTTCTTCTCATGGTTTGGAGGCTTTCTTTCCCTCCAGTTGTATGAAATAATAGAGATGGAAAATTTCTTGTTTATTTTTCTGCAGAAGAAAGGATTCGATCAAGGCCCTCTCCTTCTTTTCTGGAGCAGAACCAGATCACTGATGTGGTTTCCATTTGTGTCTGATGTTTTTTGGCTAATACTTTCTAATCAGAGTCCATTTCTGTCATTGTAGTGTGTGTGGTTGTCTGTGTCCTTTTATGTTTTGTGTTGTGTAATGCATGCACTTGTGTGCCCTTGTGTGTTCTCCCTATGTGTCTGTGAGTGTGTATGTGTGTGAGTGCATCTGCAACTGTGAGTCTGCCTCGTACTTGAAGTTTGTGTATGTGTGCCTTGCCACTGCCCCCTTTCTCTCCTGCAGGGCTTCAACCATTTTCTTCATTTGTTGCAGCTTTGTGTTTCTTTTCTTTTTTCCCTCCTCTTCTCTTTTTGCACTAGGGAACACAATGTCTGGTTTCATATCATTTTCCAATCACTGAAGGCTGCAGGGCAAGGACTTTTGACTGAGCTATTTTGTTCCAGCTAATACCAAAGAGATGGGAGAGAAAATAATAACCCTAGTGGTTGATAATAGCTGCAGTGATCATTCTGCAGTCATTTGCCTCTGGTGCTCTCTGTAGCTGCAGCTGATGTTGTCTTTGTTTTGTTACTCCCCGCTACGCGGAGCTACACCACTATTACAAGCTGTCCGACACCCTTCGTCTCCTCCATGTCCATCTGAGATATATTCGACACCATCTGGTTGTTTTTACAGGAGGGAAAACATGAGCTGTGAAGTTAAAAGATAGGGGAGAACAAAAAGTCCAGTGGGTATGTACTTTTAAAGCCAAGACTACCTTGTTGCAATGCATGCTTTTTGAAGAGGTCTAGATTTTGAGGAAACTGATTATAGAAGAGCTTAGGGGGAATCTCTGGAGAGTTGATATTCAGGGACATATGTTGTCTTCATCTCCACCCTACTCACTCTCCTACCCATCCTTTTTTTTTGGGGGGGGGGGGGGCAAACTGATTAAAGGAGGGAGGGAAGAAAAAAATCATTATTAACTCATAAGCTGGTTAATGCTGTAGCACTCTCAACCTTCAGCTCAAATGAGAATTTCCGTCATTTACATATCAATTTAATTTCCTGTGTTTCCCTCTCCTCTCTCCCCCTCCTTCATTAAAAGTAGCATTTGCTTGCCACTGCAATCAGCCTGTACAACATATTTTCCTGGGCGGTGAGCACTCACACACACTCTTAGACATCCTGCACACACACATAGACACACATAAACAGAAGAACACACAGACGCTCCTGAAAAGCAGTGATATTTTGACACAAGCAAATGCAAAGATGCACACACCTACATTTACTCTGTGTCATCCTGTCACACACAAACACATACAGGTGTGCAAGTACACACACATACACAGATATAGAGGCAGAGTGTTGGAGCTCAGGCAGGCAGACAGCAGCTCCGTTGCCCGCTGTAGCTCTGTTAGGATTAAACCAGTGATCAGAGAAATGAAAGGGAAGCTGTCATTCCACATAGGCCTCTGTACACATCATCCTCAATAATTACACCCTCTCCTTACTCCGCCTCGCTTCCTCCTCTCTTATAACCTCCTACCTGTGTGTGTGTGTGTGTGTGTGTGTGTCTCACAGACTGCATGCTTGACTGACAACCAACACATCAAATAGGGGCTTTTATGAAATGTGCGCCTGCTTGAATTACACTCACTTTAAACCTAACCCTTTTTTTCCCTCTGTGGTATAAAGTCACACCTGTGTGTCTGTATGTGTGCGGATACATGTATGCGCATGTGCGTTTGTGCTAACATGAGCACACGTGTGAGTTTACCCTATTTGAATCAATAGGCTACAGATGTGCCTAGCCCAACTCGACCCACATCTGGCAGTTAGACTTAACCTGCAGGGGATATATGCAACTAACTACTTCAGTCTGGGACTTTAGGCTTATGAATGTGATCAAATATTCAGTTCAAGCAAAGTGTTATGCAGCAAGGCCTCAAGTGTAAAGCAAGTTTAAGGTCTGTCAATTTAAGTCAAAGCCATATGTGACCTTTAGTGTGAAAGTCAAGAGGTACCAGATCCAAACTGTCATAGAATGATCCCTTTCATTTTTTATGACTATTTTTTATGGAATTTCCATTTTTAGTGGAATTATAGAGAACACATAAAGGCTGGAGGCTGAAAAACACATTTGACTGGGTCAGCTGAAATTATTTGGTGTAGCTTACTACATTGTTACACATTTCTTTTTTTTTTTTAGGTTTAAGCTTCACTTTCAGCTGTTCTCTTTGTCTAAATATGTTTTAAAATCTGTGTAGCTGAAGTATAGTGGAACTTACTTGTAATATTTGTTTGTCACTGGTGATACCTGTTTGGCGTGGTGGAGTCTTTTTGACATTGAAAGTCCCTTGTGTAGATTTAGTTGTATTTAGGGATGAAGTTTCAGATTGCAACCAACTAAACTTACCCTCCCCATGTAGGCCCACATCAGCTACAAAACTGGTCAGAAATTACTTTTTTTTTTTTTTTTTTTTACAGCAAATGTTTAGTGTGTACATTCTGGGCTACTGTTAGAACATGACAGTGCAACAAGGCATACTTAGTGGAGGAGGACCTGCTAGCTCTGGAGTTATTGTAAGGTAACCATTACATGATGGTTCATATCTTGAGGTGATAATACATGAATGAGAACATCCCCATAAATGTTACATTTCATCTGATCCAAAAAATCCCCCTAAATCAGACATGCCCGACCTTTAATGCTATTAGACAATGTTTCAGTTATTTGCCTCTCCATTTTTTGGGGGTTTTTCGTCACATCTGTGTTCGTTAAAATTCTGTGATGGATGGATGGACGGACAGAACTGGGTGAGCCAGGACAAATTATTTGTTTCCCATGTCATTTTCCTATAACTAAGCCCCTCTCTGTGCTGTGGTGCCAGTGTGGAAATGATCAGAACAATTGATCTGCAGGAGCTCTGGTTCATTGCAGCCAATTTAATAAAAGGTTTGTTTCAAGTGCAGTTTTTTTGTTAATTCAAGTCATTTTAACCAACTTTAAGAGCTTTCATTACTTTTTAAGTGAAGTCTCTTAGTGGACTTTAGTGGACCCTAAACTTGAATTCGCATGGAGCCAGTCCACTCCACTCCACCCAGTATAATACTTCTGTCTCTTTGACTGAGCTTTATAAAACACAAAATGTGTGCTCTGAAGCGAGTAATGAATAAGCTAATACCTTGGTTTTGCTTGCTGTTTGTCCCTTTTTTGGAGCTAATGACTTTGTACTGTAAGACTCCTTCGTATCCAGGGTTTTGTATAACAGTGACTTGTTATTATAGCTCAGCACTTGAGCGTGTAATAAATGTAAATCTCACTGTCTGTAACTTGGTCCCCCGAAGCTCATTATTTGTGACAAGTGTGTGAGGCAGTGTTTGTTTTCTGCTGTGTTGCAGATGAGTAATGAGATCATTCGCCTGTGCCTCCAAAGCATCTCTCTGGACAGGATCTTTAAAAGCTACGTGATCTCAACCTCAGCGACTATATGCGGTGCTGCCTATCCTGAAAGGAAATTTACTTGCACGCATCGCAGATTCACCACTAGTAAGAAAAATATCACCCATGCAGGGACTCCACTCACTGAGGGTCCTCTAAAAGCTTGTAAAATGTTTAATTAAATTATATAAATTTAAAACAATATAGAGTACTAAATGTGGTAATTAGAGATTGTAATTTTTCAGTGTTGTGCAGATTTATCTGTAATTAAGTTTCATTTTCACTTGACTGTAAAATTCAATAGATAGTTTTGTCGGAGTTTGGAAGCGAGCCAAAAGTAACTTAGTTAGAGCCATGATAAATCAATGGGACTGCCTGTAGTGTGGATTTATTTTTTCATCCTCCAGTACAGTTCATTAGGCCTTAAATATACAAGACTTACTGTATGAATAGCTAATCAGCTCTTAATACCACATGTAATGGCTGACCATCACAAATTAAAGTTGTGGTCACACATGTTGCATTCAGATTTTAGCACAGACTACACGGTCACAGTCAGTGTGTCTGTTTCTGATGAGTTACATTATATTGAATTAATGTGTGTGAATGGATGAGTGTTGACATGCAAAAGGTCAAAAGATAAAAGCTAAAAGCTATATAAATGCAGTCCCTTTACTATTCAAGAGCATAATAGTCTAATGTAACAATTAAAAACTGAGGTGATGAGTCATTATGGATTATTACAGTTCTACATTTGGAAGTGTATCTGTTCATGAAACCCTACAATTTTACTGAGGGTTGGAAATGAGGGGCTGAGCCTCTTTTGGGAGGTTTCCCTGTCATATTTAATGTGTTCTGAATGTCCTTGGCCCTATTTTGTGCAGAGCAGTACAGACTGTATAATCTCGAAAGTCATATTAGCTAAATTGGGGTTACAATGGGATTTTAAATAGTGTGTTCCCATCTGTAGTGCATTTTCAGTTCCTTGCGATAACTTCAGAATGCACGTCCAAATTCATAAAGCGGGTCCAATCTTAAATCAGTTCAGACAGGGTAAATACCATATGCACAACCTTCCTTACATATGCTGTTTATTTATTATTGCAATACTTTCATTAGCTGTGTTTATTCTTCAATCGTTTGACTTTGCTTTGTAGTGTTCTTTAAAAGTTTGGAAGCAATCAGATCATCCATAAGATCAGTTTACCATCAGTACACAAGGTGCCACAGGGAGTAAACTTGTGTGTCGGATTAACCAGCTTCAAGTCATTCTCTAGAACTAATTTTAATTTAATTTTCTACATGAGACACAGTCATTTTTTCATTTAGAACAGAATCTTTTCCTGCCTGAAGAAAATGTGAGACAAAGTGTTAAGTGGAAGTTGAGATTAGGAACCTAATTTACAGCAGATGAAAGCACTATTTATCATAATAGAGGAAAAAAGAGCAAAGCTTGGAGCTAGAGGTCACTGATACTACAAGCTTACTAACACGTGCTAAATGGTGTCATTAAAAATACTTGTTTAATCAGTTGGGTGTTTTTTCTGCTTTTAGAACCACTACAACGCTAATGACTGAGACACTGTCCAGTAAATACAAAAGCAATTGTGTTTACTTTTGTGTTATTGTGAGATTCTTAGCTTTATCACCTCTGAGGAAACTGTGAAAGTGATACTGGTTCTTTTAATAATAATGACATTCCTCTCACTAAATAATAGCATAATAGAGTAGTCGTGTATAATGAGATAAGATGAGAGAGTCCACTTACTTCAAAGTGATACAGATGCACGGAAATGATGGCAGATCCCTGCAAACATCTGCTTTTTCTGTCAGCTAGTTACCTCTCCCTGCCTTTGCATATATTTACACACACTAGTACGCTAACTGTGTAGCCACATTTAACAATTTGGATATTTCCCAGAAAAGGTACCAAGAATATAATGCAAAAAAAGAACATTCAGATAACTGGAGAGTTAGAGAAGACAAGCAAGATCTGCTTCAAGTTATTTGTTTCCTTCACTTGTCAGTTAATCAGTGGGTCAATGGTTTTTTGAACCACAGATTTTCACTTCATTACTATGATTGCCTTAAGAAGCAGTCTAAAGGGATCCCAGCTTTTTCACTGGCTGGCATGCATGCACACACACACACACACGCACACACACACACACGCACATTCCAAGCACTCCAATACCCCTTCGGGCCTCTCGCTGTCTGCACGGGCAATCGACCTCGTCCAACCAATTAAAGACGGCGCTTAGTTCCTGATCGATGGCTGAGGTTGGGGTGGGGCAAGATGAGGACAGCAGGAAAGGAGGGGAGCTATTCAAGACGATTCACTTCATGACCCAAAGAAAGTTTTTATTTGGTCTTCCTATCTAAAGCTCCTAAACCCTCATCCTGAGATCACACTTAATGTGCTAAATGCATCAGTTGCTCTCCCTAGCGAGGCTCATAAGAAAATAAGTTGTTGTTGGGGAAAACCATTGTGTTTGATAAAGCTGTTTGACATTAGTTTACATGTTAATAGTGTTTATAGTAGATTCACTTACTGTAATGTTTATGGGATTTCTGTAAATTAATCAACATACAATACTACAGTTCATAATGATGTTTACGCTATGTTTTCTAAGATGCTTGAGTCATTGAAGGGAGTGCATGGGATTTGGAGGAATATAATCTAAGTATGTGGCTAAGAGTAACATGCATATGACTAAGAGTAACCCCAAGGTTAGGTTTATGTTGCACTCACATGCAGAGGAATGCAGGGAGTAGATTATCATTTATTAGTGTTTCTGGTTCACAGTTTGTATGTGAGAAAGCTTCATAGATACTGTATGCAATGACGTGTACGAGAGATAAATAGTGAAGGAAAAGCAGTCATAACTTCCATATATTCTGAAACTGAACTATTTTCATTTTCATCAGTTGTCGTTATTTATGGAATTTCCAAGAGACCTTGAACTGGGAAAGGCATTTGGAGAGAGATAGCCACCTTTTGAAAAATAAATGAATAACATTCCCTGCTACAGTATCTCTAGTCATTCCTTCCTTCATCAGCGGCTGGTGACGGAGGGAGGGTGTTAAGTAAAGAGACGCTGATCTGTTTTTCTCCCCGCCAGATATCACACCAAGTTAGCCTGTCACCCACACAGCCAATATCACAGTCAGTCCACATACTGGGTTCAGTCACAGGGCAGGGAGAGGGAGCAGGAGGGAGGGAGGCTAAAATGAGGAAGAAGAAGGAAGAAGTCAACGAGGATAAAAATGGGACTGTGGCGTGTCCTGGTGGCTCAGAGCAAAAGGGCTCATGCCATATGTTTACAGTACAATGCAGTATGTCCTAGCTTTCCTGTCTCTCCTCTTCATACTGCATAATGTAGTAAATACATGCAAAATAAATATACAGAGACAAGTCATTTATGCCAAGTTTCCTTTAAAAAAGAGAAAGGAGCTAAGAAATGAGGAGACAGATGAATGGGAGGAGAGTGAAATGGATTTTAGAGAGACGAGGATGACCAGAGGAGTAGTGCTGGATAGGCTATAGAAGACGGCATCAAAGGGATGCAGCATGAATAAGCAAAAGAGGACTTTTACATCAGAATACACCTGACTGGCTCTGACACTGGCGAACCCGTGCATACTTGCAGCAGTGAAAAGCCCGATCCAGGGAAATTGGTGAAGTGCTCTGAGATGCGGTGTCAACACAACAATACTGACAGCTTTGAAACCCATTTATTAGTCCCCCAAGGATCCCGCCATCTCCGAATTTGTCACAGAATTAGGTATCAGCCGGGGAATACAGCCTCCTCTGTGGCAAATGGAATAAGCTTCAGAATAAAGTCATAAATTGAAAGCCTACTGGCAAATTGTCACCAGCACCGCAGTAGCCAGAATGTAGCATTTGCGTCCTTCTCACCTTCCTGCTCTTAAAGCACAGCTCAGCCTCACACACACATCATTTTTCACATGGTCACTCCTACGCAGTATTAAGTGCAATAAAGTGATTCTTGGGTACATTAACACTGCAGAACAGGCTGTAATTGCAGTTAAGTAAATCTTTTTTGGTGTATGAATGCCCATTTCTGAAGAGCTGACATTTTAACTCACTTAATTCCCTACAAAGTAGTTATGAAATTCTATTGTGTAATCATAGATACAATATTAAATAACTTCCTTGAAATGAGAACTAATGCATGTATTTTGTTTTTTTTTGTCCCCCATTTATTAGGACTAAGAAGAAATATGGATAGTCAGGAGCCATGTTTTTGTAATGCCTGCTGCCACAGCTGCAGAGACAACAGCTTTCAGCCTCATCACACACCACCTCACCTTCATAAGGTAATATACCAGGTGTTGAGACCCGGCTCTGGCTCAGACTACTTCTTCTGTTCATTTCCCTGCTCGGTCTCACCTCTGTCTCCTTTCTCCATTTTGTCCTTTGCCTATGCTACCTCTTCTCCTCTCCTTCTCTCCTTCTCTCCTTGTCTGCTTCACCTTCCTCCTCCCTGTGTGTTCCTGATCGATTAAAGTTGAGACTTTGAGACCATGAAAATAGCCGGGAATCACAGTTAGCTAATCCGCTCTCATCTACCGTCTTCTTTGCTGTTAGAACATGTTTATATTAGACTGTACAGTATGTGCGTGCAGCCGCACATTGAACAGTTTATTTATTTTGTTACTCTAACCCTCGGGGGTGGTAGTTGATATGGTTTGTTTCTGTGCACTTTTGTATGTGTGTAAGGCAGAGTATGTGTGTGTGTCTGTGTGTGTGTTTGACATACTAGATCTATCATGTATCTGAATGTAAGTGTTGTATGAGAATGGCGTGGTGACACATGATAAATGTGAGGTTGGCCGCAGCCTGCCCTCACTCCTCTCTGTCCTCCTGGTGGCCTCTCTGTTGCTTTCTTTTTTTCTCTTCTTTTCTCTGTTGTTCTCTCCATCACTGTCTCTCTCATTTTCAATTTTTTTTTGTTTTTATCCACCCCCTCCTCTCTTTTCCTCTCCTTTCGGACCACTTCCAAGCACTGTTTTCTTTGCATGTGCAACCATGCAAGGCACGCGCACAAATACAGTCATGCACACACACCTCTCTGTCTTTATTTAATCATTGGATCCATTACAGGGGATATTTTCCCAGACAATGCCTCCGAAGGCGGTAAGCCAGGCAGGCCAAATGAGAGGGGGGAGATCTCTCTATCCCTCATCACATGGAAGCCACAGTACTGGCACTCCCACTGACTGAGATGAATGAATTTAATATATCTCCCTTTTGAAGCACAGATGACCTCCTGATATGGCTCTCTGTCTCTCTATCGCAGGAGGGCTTTATTATATTTTATTTTTTTTTGCTCTGCCTATCAAATCTGGAAATGCACAGGAAGACATCTGAAGGGATTCTGACAGAGACTAATTTGTTTTGTGGCCTGACGTGAATCGTGTATATCTTTATCCATATAGGAGCGGACACATTTTTCTACCACCCCAACACTTTTATGATCAGGAGATAGTTCTTATCATGGGAGTTTGTGTTTGCGTGCAGCCTTAGCTGTTTATAGAGTAAGCAACAAGTTGTGCCTTCATGCCTGTGGAACATGTTAATTTAATAGCTGCTGACTTATGACATGATAATGTCGGGCTATATAAAACATAGAGGTATGATTTGTTTCTTAATGTAAAAGAATATTGGTCTTTTGATTTTCTAACTCTTTAGGGTATATTATTATATTACCCTCTTTGAGAGGTTAAGGGCCAGCCAGCTGCATCTGGAGTAGGTCAAAATAGGGTCAATAATCACTTCAGATCAGATTTAAACCTGCACCTTTGACCCTCTCTGAAATCTCTTGATATTTCTTTTACTGTTCCATATAGCATAGTGTTTCTTTCTCTGTGCTAGAGCCTCTGCATGATTCCTGTATGTATATGTGTGCGCGTCTGTTCTGATTTTGTGCCTCTGTACTAAAGTAAGCTAGAGTGACCTCTCTTTTATTTCCATCCTTATTGGATCTAGAGCTCTCCTGAGATATCAGAGACGTTGATGCCTCTGGTCATTTTTCTGTCTCTTATAACTGACTGTCCCAGTGTGCTATGTAAGTCCTACTTAATTAGGCCTCAAATTGGAAGGATTTATGCTTATCCAGACACCAAAATGTCTTTTATTGGGTATTTATCCCATGAGGGCAGGGCCACACTGATCAAATTACACTGATTCAGACTTCTGCATAGCTTACTGCTCTGCAAAGTACTGTATGTTCTGTATGCTCGGGCAAGTTTCTGATGCACACACGTACTACACACTCAAAAGAAAACACATAAATAATGACCCGGCATCAACCTATCATTAAGTAAAAATGAAAATATTTAATTTTTAAACAGGAATAAGGGTCTTTAAAACACCAGTAGAGACCCCTAGACGCCAGATTTTTTGCTACACCCAATAAGACCAAAAGGTAAGCAGGGTTTTAAAAAAAGATACCAATAAGCTACCATTTGAAACAAATAAACACAATCACCACAAGTGCTTTTGGAAAAATATGGTTCCTCTTGGAGATGACAGTGTGTAGATCATATGAATGTTATGTTGAATAAGAAATTGAAAATGGTGGGTCAACAGTCTCTAAACTGTATTTTGTTTTTCTCTTACTTTTATTCTGCAAACAATGGTTTACATAACTTTAAGTAGGCAGAATTACCCGTGCAGATTTGTTTTTAAAAAACAGCCTCCCTCCTGCATGTCCCTATTTAGACCCCTATGATGGAAATTCAGGCAAGTACTAATTTTCTTTTTCCGTAACAAGCTTAACATTTTTCACAAGCATCATCTGTCATTTAAATTATAATCAACCTGGTAAA
>JAPZDV010000016.1:4816367-4879166 GCA_029814665.1 Acanthurus lineatus
AATCATTGTGTCCCTAGAGTTGAAAAAGTTGTAGAGGCAATGGAAAAATAGC
This sequence comes from Acanthurus lineatus, assembly GCA_029814665.1. Taxonomy (NCBI): domain Eukaryota; kingdom Metazoa; phylum Chordata; class Actinopteri; order Acanthuriformes; family Acanthuridae; genus Acanthurus; species Acanthurus lineatus. The sequence goes on from JAPZDV010000016.1 coordinate 4,816,420, forward strand.
CTTTACATACCCAAAACACCTGCACGTCTTTGTATGCAAGCAGAATAACGCATTTATTTGTGTGTATGTGTGTGGGAGACTGAGCAGGTTTTTTGTGCACACAGGGCACCAAAGTGCTGTTAATTTCTGCCTGAGCAGGGGAACGGCCACTAAAAGTATCATTGAAGTGATGAATGTGCTGCTAGGCACAGACATCAGTGTTTAATCTGAGTCATTGGAGAAATAGCACCACATCAACTTCAAACGACTTCCTTTCATCTGCAGTTAGAGACGGATAGTCACAGATGTGGACCCTCTCCTTTTCCCCTTGTTTCATTTCTCCTGCACATTTCCTTCATACCTCATGTATTTTCTACTCTAAAAAGTAGATGTAAAACCCCATCCTTCATACCTATGTGCAGCAAAGCTACAGTACGTGTCTGAGTGTCTGTGTGAGTCTGTGTATTGTAAGAAATGAGATGAAATAGTATTAAGTGACTGAGCCATTTAAACGTTGCAATTTAAATTTGCCTTTTTTAACTCTTAATAATTACAATACACTTTCAAAGTCTTTTCTTTCCTTCTAGTAGATCTCTGGTGTTTCACTGTAAGTCAAAATTACAGTGATGATGGTGTAATTTGTGTATATTTTCCTTTTTAGAAGAGACATTCACTAAATGAATATAAAATTAATTGCTAGAATCATCAGACGGGATCTGCTGGCGCAAAAACTAAATTTTGGGGCCCCTATGGACTCTGGAGTCATTCCATACTCTGTATATCAGCCTTCAAATGCAGTCAACACAACATACCACATATGGTGACCTTGTTACCATACATGCCAGTTTTTGGTCATTTTGTTAAAGCAGATTTATTTAGGAAAATGCAGTGGCAGATATGGATTTACATCTAGCTATTTATGTATGTCCCTTGCACCTGTTGGCTATGTTAACATGACTGAGATGTGCCTGTGCACATTGTTGCATTGAGGTCAAAGTGAGAAGATAGGTTATATCTTAGCTCCAGTAGATCGCTCATTCCCAGTGCATTAAATGCTTTTTATAAGAAAGTAAGTGTGTAAAGCAGCTAGACAGGCTTAAAAGCAACAACCAGAAGAAGACAGGGATTCCCTACCATGTAGGTGGAAAATGAAAAAGACTCCAGCAATAATGATGAGAATGGTGACCATGACAACAAAGATGGTCTCAACAGTATAAAGGACAAAGAAGGACTGCTCATATGACAGGGGAAAAACATCATCGTCATCATCCCTGACCAAAACAGGCTTGAGGGTGGAAAGAGAAGTAAAACTGTAATGAAAAGATGGTGGTTAGTTAGTAATTTGAACCAGTGGCCCATCAAAGAGACTGAGAAAAAAACATCTATGATCCAGTAAGGTATATTTAGAAATTTAACACTAACTAATGGTCACCCTGTCACTTTAATATATTATTTATAAATCAACCAGACCTAGAACTTGCTGTTGAAAAGTGACTCTGCAATACAATCAAGCTGAGAAAAGAGTGGGAGGTAACGGGATGCGCACCTCTGATTAGAAAAACCAGCAACCAGGTAGATTCAGCTTCCCTCGCCTTTCCCAGAGATAAACCTTCTTTAATGTTTTAGGTTTTTGGGGGGATTTTTACCTACATTTTAGTAATACCCCTAAATAATAGGACCAAGTTTTTACTTGTTTGAATTTATATTCATCCTTCTAGATATGGGAACAGTTAAAGTATTTTATTGTTTTGCTATGCTATCATTTTCACTCTACAGCCACAAATTCTGAAGCTTTAGCCTTGAAAAACTTCATATGCATTAATGGTATTTCAAAAATAACCTCCATAGTCTAGGACATCAACGTGACACCGGCAATTTTTGAAATTTATTTTTAGGTGTGTAATATCAACTGAAGTAATGCAGCTCTTCTAATAGTAAACCTAAAATGTGATGTTTCTCTCTGTTTGTGTAACAAAATGTAAAAGTTTATTGACACTCTGAGTTTCCAGGCATTTTAGGAGTTCCCATGTTTTGCACAGAGACAGTAAAGTGAAGAAATGCCCACATTTCTTCTATGCAATGTTGTTTTACTTGGAGTAACTGCTGTCAGGCTACAACGCTTCTGAAGGAAAATTCAAACCTGTGTTTAAGTTCCCCCAGGTAAAACAGAGCATAAAAAATGTCACAAATCTTTTGTATTGACTACACAAATGCTCCTGCATTGTGAAGAAAAAAAAATAATAGCAAAAGGTCATCAACTGGCAGGGCTGCGCCAGACTGAAACGTGGATTTCAGGCCTTTAAATGAATAGGTAACATTACACCACATTACAGTTGATACAAAAACATAAAAATCAGCCTTCAAAATGTAATTTTACTGGTGTAAATATGAGGCTATAGTATCATTCAAAAAAACCTCAAATAAATATATCTCCACAAAAGCAATCACTGTTGAATTTATCAACACGATGAGTTATGTATACTTAGACATTAACTCAAGACAAATTTTCCCTCTTTCCCATTTCCCATTTCATGCCTCTACTGTCCCCACCATAAACCCATTCTGTCTTTCTCATACCTGGTTCTGCTACTCATTCTGGTTCTGCTGCTCTGTCCCAGCAGTCTAAGGCTCCTGTGCCCGGGTGGTCAACATGAACACTCCTCTGACGCTCCAAGCTCCCAGGTAGATTCAGTTAGCCAAACAGCTAAAACAGGGGTCTGCAACCTGCGGCTTTGGAGCCGCATGTGGCTCTTTCATCCCTCTGCTGCGGCTCCCTCTGTCTTTGGAGATTAAATAATGAGTATTTAATTTAAATTTATTTTTATTTTATTTTGTTTACTTTTTAAATGTAATTCTGAATTTGAAGATTATGTTGCTCATGTAACATTAAAATAAAACGTTTTTACTTTCTGTTTTTCTTTTCTTTTTTTTTGGTCACTCAAAATATGCGTCACAACCGCAACATGTGCAACACCCGCAATTCATTGAGCTTTTCGACCCCCAGTAGGCCAACCATGAATAATTCCAAGAAAAGAAAAGTTTCTGAAAAAACCAGAACATTTACCAGACAGCACATTAAAGACATCAATTCAGCTGTGGCGTACTCAATCGCCAGCGTCTTTTTTTAGGAGTTCAAAATGTTCAAAATGTTTTTGTTGCATGCAGAAAAAAAAAAAATCTCTTTACCAGTTCATTGATTTCATGAAAGCAACACATTATAGTTTTTTTTTATACATAGAATAAAAGTAAAAAAAAAAGATATATGCAGTATTTTCATTTAAGATGTCAAAAGGGTTTAGCAGCTCTCAGTGTTTTCTTTTCTGTGGGAAACGGGTCCAAATGGCTCTCTGAGTGTCTAAGGTTGCTGACCCCTGAGCTAAAAGAACGAACTAGCTAGCTAGTTAACTAGCTGATGTTTGCTCCATATCACAAGAGAAAAGGTCAGTGTTGAAAGTGTTTCCTTAATAGTTTTTTCTGCCTGTAATGACGAGGCAAAGCTTTTGGAATGGAGTTAGAAGGTAATTTTTTTTTTTACCTACATCAGAGGGAGAATACTGACAATGGGATTGACAAACCTATTTTCGTTAACTCTATGGTTGACTATTATGGTGTAGCCATATAAACCAGATTGCATTTACGGTGTGTCACATGTTATTTTTATGCATGTGTAGCCCAGTAAAAACCTTCACTTTTTTCAGATGTGTTTGGAAAGTCATGTCTTATTGGATTTGCTTACTGAGGTCACATGCTCATTCTTATGTACCTGCTGTCACCTTGGCTTCATCTGAAGTCCTTCTCTCCCTCTTTCCCACCTTCCCATTTCCACTGTAAGTAGCAACAATAAACTTTTTCTGTCTTCAGGATTACCTTTCCATCAGAGGCAGAATGAAGTGTGAAAAGCAATCTGAGAAACGCCAGGCCACCGGTATACAACTTCTGCGGATGCAATTATGCCAATGACAGATCATTTTCTGACCTTTATCCCTCAGCTTGTATGGATGGCGGTTTGCCACTGTGACAGCCTGCTTTTTGTTTTCGTGCACTTTCCAATTTTGCGACAGCTGGAGACCCAGCTCTAAAATGCTGAGGTGCTCATCTGTTTGAAAGACAGCTTGACTTTTTGTGCTGCTCTTTCTCCCTCACCCTCTATGTACTTTTGTTGTGTACATCTCAGTCAGTGCAACATTCTCATTATTTCTTTATCGGTTTCTCCTCTCCCACTTCTCTTCTCTCTCCTCCTCTTCATCTTTTGTTCTGTCTCTCTGTTTCTCTCTCTTTCTGTCATCTTTATTTACATCAGACATTCTCCAAAGACTTTGTCTTGGACCAAACCAGCATTTTTGTTCTGGTTGATGCCCTCGTTCAAAGGTTCAGAGACATGCTTGAGGTGAATTGCTCTTTCACACAACCACAGCCATGAATACATATACAGACAAAGCAGCAACCTCTGGGGCTGAAAAGTGAAGCCAGTTCCTCAAATGGCCACTTGAGCAAGTCAATCCCCTTAAGACCCTCATAGCAAAAAGCCCAACTTTACAGCAGAAATGAACATATTTACTGCCTGGTACAAAACACTGATTTTAGTCTCAACAACTAATTTTTGGAATGCAAAGCAACTGTGCAGGGGCTGACTTTTTATATAGCTTACTCATTTAAAATATATCAATGCTTGAAGTCATGCATAATTAAGGGTGTGGCTGCTCTAAGTGATAGCAGTCTTAAGCTGTGTCACACACACATTAGTAGTAATGTATATCCTCTCCAGCTCCACGCTCTCATTCAGATAAGATCACCGCTGGCTCCAGAAAAACAAGATGATGTCAGCCATGATGCCAAACCCAAGACTATGGCACAGCTCTGTCTCATGCTTATTATGCATGATGTTACAGAGATATACCAGCATACACACTCTGCAGACTAATGCTATAGAAATTAGTTTCAGACTCATTTGATACCATCCACTTCAACTTCTACTGGTTGTTCTCCTGATGTATCTGAAATGCTGTCTGAATGCTTGATTCTTCTTTCTTATCCAGTCAGTTTACCCATGACCATACCTTTTTGTCATACAAACCGTGGCTATCTGTCATCTGTCCTGTGGGGAATGCATTGTCTGTTTTGTTTGTCCTCCTCTCTTTTTGTTATCCATGACATTGCTGTGGCTTTGTCTCCTGTCCTGCAGTGCTTTGCTTGTGTGGCTTCACTGCAAGAACTAAAATCATGTTATCTTTTACTTCCTTAAATTTGATAATAAATGCTCTACATCCAACATGGCATTTTCGAAAGTAAAAACCCCCATACAATTTAAAGAGCAGTTTTTAAAGTGTGTTGGCTTGCAACATGAGAAATAACCATTGGCATCTTGCAAAAAGTTTGTTTGATTTAATTGATTTTAAAGTTTTATGCATCCCTGTTTATCACTTCATTCAAAAATTGTCTTTGACCTTTAACTTGATTCAGCTTAACCTTCAGTTGCTTTTCCCACTGTGTTTTCTATTCTATTTATAAAATTCATATCTCCCCTCTATCCTTGCTATTGTTGACCAAGCCTCCCTTTGGACTTTGTCTGAAGATATCATTGAATGCAGATATCCTCCCTTACAAATCCATGGGATGTGACCTTGAATACATTTAGTCTTCAGTATTTCCTCAGCTCTTATCACATACATGCATAACACATACACTCATCTTGCGGTTTGTATGTGCTTTTCTTTTCTACTTTCTATTTCATCTCCACGATTCACCTGCAGCTACATAGATTAAACTACATTATGCCGAGCAAAGCCGTGTTGCTACCTAACATCTTATTCATACTTGTCCTTACCTTAACCCGTCTCTCCATTACAGCTCTGCCATGTGGGATATCATTTTCTCTAGGCCACATTACTGCCGGTAGCAGCTTGTCTGTTGGGAGGAGGGTCAGCTGAGGGTCCTGCCATGCTTCGGCAGGCGCCAGAGTCCAGAGGTCACCCACGGCCTGCTGGAGATACAGAGCAACTTCCACTGCTGCCTCCAGATTCTGAACTTTGTTGGCACGGGCATTGTGGATGTCGAAGCACCACCTGGCACAATGATTACAACAGGTAGTGCTGTTTACCTTTAAAGGATAATTACATTTTTTTTCTGTTTTCTGTTTCTTTGTTGTTTCTTCACATATGGGGCCCAGTGACCTTCTTGGTACAGTGGGTGTCAGTACTATTAATAGACTGCTAGGAGTTGCCACAGCTCATAAACATGTTCTTGGATCTAAGCAAGCATGTTTGGTATTATTAAACTTAACCAAAAGCTGTTAAAACAAACATCAATCCCAGCATTTGGACAAACATTTGACATTAATAAGTTTGTGGTGGAATCATTGCAAATAAAACTCAGTAAGTGGAGTTAAGGAATCTTGATAAGAGTGAGACTAGTGTCTTTGCAAACCCAAAGCTTCTCTTACAAAATGCTGTCTCATAACACAAGATATTTATAGTCAGACAAGGTAAGAAAGATTTACAAACTCTTTGTAGGCTGACAACATCTGGGATTGAATAACATTTTTTTAAATGTAAGAAGTATGTGAGCTTAAAAAAAAACATGTCTGAACAGCATGATGGAAATACTGTTTATACCATCAGTAGTGACACTAACTAACGTAACAGCTTTAATGCAAAAAGATATTCATGCAAAGACAATGAATAAGCCTCTAATTTTTGACGGCTTAGTTGGAAATATACAAAGTCTATACATATTGGATGGTGAGGACATGGAAACAATACACCTTACATTGTCACACTTCACTCTTGTTCAGTTTTTGATTAATTTGGAATAAAATAAGCAATACTGTGAACAAACACCTGTTCATCTAAAGACCAGAATATTTGGCTCTGGGTGCACAGTATTTTTAACCAGTTAAACAGTACCTTTTTTGAAATCATTGACCTATAAAAAAAATACTGACAGTAACAATATCAAAGTAAATACAATACAAAGTTATAACACCCGATATGGTAAGAGCTCCTTTGTGAAGTATCTGAATGAATAACAACAATGTCAGTTTAGAAAGAGAAAAATCGATGATCTTACAGAATTGTGCACATAGAAGACACTACTGCTAATTGTCAGTTAAACCACTGAGCTGATTTTTATGATTTTTGGAAAGTAAGAGACGAAGGCATACACCCCCTGTCATCTATAGAGGTGAGGTGTAGCAAGAGAACAGCTTAAGTTTCAAGAGCCAACATTACAGGTTTGCACTGCGGTGTAATGTTGCTGCACTGCGCTGCATGAACAAGGGGTTGTTGTAAAGGTCATGGCCTTAGGAAGATGGAGTTAATTTTTGAAAGTCTAGTTCATTTATTATTTGACACAGCCCCCTCCTACACTCACACACACGTTGTGTAGGGGTCATGGAGCATATGGATTCCTTCTTTGTAGAAATCAGTGTCTTGTACCCCGAGCTCCTTCTGCATCTTGGAAAAAAGGCAGTAGAATGAGGGGTCCAAATAAGGTGAATAGGTTGATGTTTTTCCACTTGGAGACACTTTTAAATAAAAGTGTGAAAACTTTTATTCATGCAAAGCAAGACAAAATAAGTGTAATCTGACATGGGTGTCTGTTGCAACACAGATGTATAGTTGTAGCCCTTCAAAAGGTCACACTTAAAATGAAAGGAGAGAGTGGCTTTAGTGGGATTTAGCAAGGCCTTGCTTGAAACCACTGTCTTGTTGTGTGCTTGATTTTTGAGGTTCTCAGTTTGAGGTATTCATTGGGAATGCCAAGCACATCGGAAGGGAAGTCAAGAGAATTGAACTCGCATCACTACCAAATTTAGGAGTAAATAAGGCTATCCTGCTTCAGTTTCTAGAGAGCTGGTTGGAAGACTATTTTCTCCTCTTGTTTATTTTGTTGAAAAAAATAACCAACTTTAAGCAAGAAGAGCTTTAAACATTTGATATGAGAGGATCATGCTGATAACTGGTATAAAATCCCTGGGCTGTCATCAGTAGAATTTAAATGCCTGGTATTGCTGGGAGTAATAGAGATAAATGTGCTGTGGCTGAGAATCTATCTTGTTTCCTGCCTCTGAGTCAGTGCCTTGCCCTGTGAGCCAGGATAAAGCATCTCCTCTGTTTAGCTAGTTCATACACATATCCAGACAAGGGTGTTTTGTCATCTTTTTGTCATTTTTCAAGTAATAATGGGTTTCTGTACACAGTTGTCAGACAGGACAGGAATCAGCTTTCGTCCCTTTTACACATGTACTGAATGCAAAACATTACACCCACCAGTATCTGGCCACATCAGCACGGTCCATTATCATTTTGTGTGCTTAAAAGCATAATTGTTTGTGGATAAATTGGTCATTGATTGTTTCATTGTTTAAACTAATTGCTGTCATAGATAGTCTGTCATTTGTTGTTTTTGCTGCAGTGTCTAAACTTGTCAACGTGTTGTCAAAATGAAGATAAAAAATATGCAGCAAAATGAGTTTGTTCTTATGGAGGCACTAAGAGGCAAGAGAACAAAAAATTCTAATGATCTGTTTTGTAAGTCTGATTCAAATTGATTTTTCTCCTGTGTTTGTGACTTAAAGGAAATAATTTTGGTAAGACCATGTTTCTGAATTCCCTAAGGTTCTTATTTATTTATCTTTCTCTCATCGAACAGAAATTCTCCAGGTTAACACAAAAATTACATTCAACTTCAAGTTTCTTTTTCTTGTCATCTGTTAAAATAGGTGATGTTTTTGGGTCGAACTAATTTTTTTTTTTTTTTCAGATGTAGTTTAGTTGAATTTAGGCACCAAAACTATTAAATTTGACGAGGGAAAGATAAAGGTTGTAAACATCCTTTGACCTCTCCCAAGTGAGATACAGTTACATTTCACCTTCATGTGACCTTCATTACACAAACATAATTTAGAAATATAAGCCTAACAAAAAATTTCAAGAAATTACATATTTTACAGATGATATGATAGGGAATGTAGAAAGATTGTTATTCACCTGCTCTTTACGTATTAACACAGAGGATAAAACAAAAAAACATTTGAGATCAGACTTAGTAAAAGGATCACCAGGAGGTCTGTAAGTTCTGCAGAGCTATAAACATTATCACCTTAACGTACATTTTTGTAGTAACATTGTATCTTGAAATTGAGAAAGGAAAACAAATATTAAACTACAAGCCTAAGAACAATGCAAACAATAAGTGATAAATTGTTAAGGTAAGATATTTAATAAGCTGCAATAAACAAATTCCCTGAGCACAGAACACATTTATCTACACAAACACACAGTGCTGTAATGTTTAGCCCAGAACTCCTCCACATAAACTAATGGCTGCTGTTTACTGCTTGAAACAAAAGCGCATGAAATTAGTGTTGCGTCTAGACAAGCCTGTCTATATGGATGTGTGTGTCCATAAATTTGACATTAAATGCATAGTTAGTATGTGTCTTCCAGATAAATGAGCATGCAATGCTATCCGTGTGTGTGTTACCGTGTGTGAGTGTGTGTCCACACATGTAATTTATCTGCGTTGGGGCCTTTGCTGTCCCAGTGGGACACAACAGAAACGCCCCTCAATTGTCATTCTGACCTAAAAGGGGCAGCAGGTCATTTGATGTCTTTCCTGAATAACATGATTAAAGATGGATATGTTGCCTGTGTGAAATGCATGGGCATTATATGTGTTTGCTTGTGTGTATATTCATGTCTGTATTTCCCTTATGTCTCAGCACATGTGCTATGCATGTTTGCAAAAATCTATATTCTATGTATAACTATCCATGCATGTGTGTGTGCATTTCCAGAGTTTAAGGCATGAAGGTGAAGCCCCATCCCTCGAGGGACACATGCTCACACTGTCCCTCTCCTGCTCATCACAAAAGGTCTTAGGAAAAGCAGTTCACTGGCAGCATGTGTATGTATATGTGTGTGCTTACTACGTGCGTGTGTGTGCAATGCGAATGATGGATTGGGGTCGTAGGGGGGTTGCAGGGTTGCAATGTTGTTGCCAAGACAAACAGCTGCGCTTGTGTCTGGGGCAGGTGTTTCATAGCGACTCAGCACATTGAAATTAGTCAAATCAATACACCCCTTCCGCTTCTTTGCATATTTGTGTGAGTGAGTGAGAGTGAGTCTGTGTTTGAGCGTGTGCCTTTCTCTTTTAAATCTGTGCTTTTGATCTATTAAATCACTTCCTCTGTTCAGCTCATCATTATGTGTCTTTTTACTGCTCTAGTAAGGGTTTGAGAGATTTATATACTTGCATCACTTACACCCTCTCTTACCTGATATCGTATTTACAGTTACCTGGCTATAAATTGTCGAATGCCTGTTGTGTCTGTAGTTTGTGATAGCCAATCCACACCAGGTCCATTTTCCTTCCGTAAATGGACCATAGAGATCTGCCCATTCTATCACTTTAATACACAGAGAGCAAAGGCACTTTTCCCACAATAGTCTTGGTGTGTAGATTATCCACCCTCCGTTGATTTCTGAGCTTTCTGAGAGCCTCGAGGTCTGTCTCAGCTTCCCAGTGTGTGCCGCATTCACTGCAAGCTTCTTTCTCACGCTCAACCAATTTTATGTATTCACCCATAGATATAAACACATCTCTCCTGAGTAAAGACTCTTTTTCCATTGTCTTGCTCTTTTTCTCTCCGTATTTTTATCTCCAACACTCACTCATACACACTCATCCTCTTCTTGTTGCCCCTTAAAATTCTTCTTCCATCAAACACACCACTGGAGAGCATATGCAGGAAGTGGACAGTATTGTTAATATGAAGCTGCACTTTATATCATTAGCCAGATGCAATCCTGAGTCCAAGCTGGGCTAATAGCTCTTATCCTGGCTCTCTGGCCTCTCCTCCTGGGGTGGACTGGCTGGTCTGGCTTGGTGGTCAGAAGGTGCGGTGGGTGGTGATCACCCTATAAATCTGCTGCTCTTAATCCTATCTTAGCGTTTCCTTTATCCATGCTGATGGGTGCATTTCCCCCTCATAGTTTATGCTTGTTTTAACAATAAAGCCGAAAAAGTATCAGATTAAAACAAAACAAAAAAAGTGGTTGAAGGAGCTGTCACATGTGTCAAGAAGTTTTTTCATTATAACAATACACATCTACCCACAATCACAACATATATATTTGGGTGACAAATGTGGTGTTTTGTTACCTAAAAAATATCCAGAAAAGTTCACATTTGGCTTCACAAACCCCAAGCTGCCATTCTATATCAGGCGCTCAGTCTTCTTTACCAGCCTAAATTTGTTTTGTATTCAATTCTGGTGGTTCTGGCGAGCCACATATAGATGTTGTTTTTTTCCTCCTATGAATAAGTTCCTTGGTATTACATAGTAAAAATCCATTCATGGCAACGTGTTTCTGCTTCTCAGCACGACCCAGAGTTCAGTTTGCCACCTTCTCCTTACTCTAATAAGCTTATTAGACTAATTACCTGTCAATCATACATCAAAAAATAGATGGACTTCTTTTTATTTTGACTATTTTGTCTGTCATGAAACTTTCTGAAACCCTTCAAAACCTTGTCTTTCATCTTAAATGAAAAGTATTGAATAACAGGAAAAAAATCAAACAGTGACACCAACCTACACTACATATTCACCGTTTGGGGTTTTATTTACCTTAAGTGTATCATTGAGCATTAGTATTTTGAGCCATCTGATTACTTTGTCTTTATTTAAATAGAAAATGTCTATCCTTAAATAAACAAGAAAAAATAAGAAAATAAACAGACCAACAGAACAACAAAACTGTAGCACAGCAATCTGCACTTGAACCAAGACTTGGACAAAGTCAAATGGACCTATGCCCAAACAGGTGAATGCAAATGCACTCTGTTTCTTAACCTTTCCTTCTTTCTTCTGCTCTCTTCGTCTCGTACAGAGACTATAAACATGCAGTAGAGCCAGACTGTTTCTAAACTGTTAAAATGACGATCAGAGTAAGAGGTAGATTGGTATAACACAGTCGATAAGAAGTCCATTGACACCAGCAGACAATAAACCTCTTGAACATGAACTTTCAACCTGAAAAGAGATTGGGAGTCAAATCTCCATACTTGGACATACTGGAAGGGAGAAAATGCCTTTGCTCAAACTGCTCAAACACAGGGGTTGAATGTGGTTACTGTTGTGGAATGCATTGATGCTCCACTGTTCAAAGGGCCAATGGAGGCTGAGTAAGGCCAACTCATGCTGTTCTTTGTGGGCCAGGTCAGCCCTCAAACTACCACAGAGCTTTTTGGGGTTTGAAACCTTGTGCCTGCCCAGACCAAACCACCTCTTCGACCCCCCCAACAGCAGAGCAGTGTATCTGTGGCTTTGGTCCAGCTGTGGCCTTAGTGGCTCGGTCACTATTAAACACAGCTGTTGCTGCCTTGCCTCTGGCTCTGCCTCTTTCCACACACACACAAATGTACATTAAAAACACAGTCAGAGCTTTTACTCTTTTCGGCTTTATTATCCCCATCCAGATTGACACAGAACAAGTAAATTAACTGCAGTAGGGGTGCTTAAATTGTACTCAGATATGATTTTGTTGCCCTTCATTTTGCTCATTTTGTCTCTTTGGAATAAGACATTCTTCTATTAAGTTAAAATACAAGACATGAGTGCAACACAACGACAGCAACAGTCTCTTGTGAGCAATAAAGCAGATAATACTTTATGTATGCTGCTGTGTGAACTGTGAATCCTCAATATACCCTTTGCACTATGCTGACGAGGCAATAACTTAAACTACTTTCTCGTGATTAACAAGTAAAGCCCCAGTTACTGATCCTCTGTCGGATGATACTCAACAGCTCTGCATCACAATACTGTAGATTGTAGATAATGATTTAAGCATTGGGTTAGACAATATTGTCTTCAATACTAATCACGAAATCAAATTCAACAAATTTGCATCTGTTTATCTTAATTACCTAACACTTTTAGGAGCAAATGATGATGAAGATATGATGACTCCGTGATAACTCTTAGTGAATCTCAGTGCATCATTCGACCTGGAGATGAGAAATAATGCCTCAGCCTAGACAAGACAGTGAGATTACATCTACAACACACTTGTGTAGATTTTTAAAATCTCACACAGGTCTTGGTCTTAACAAACAGCCTTTTTTATTTTGTGAAAGACATCCTGTCATAGCAGTATTGTCTGTGGCACAATATTAGGTTGACTTTATAACAGCTGATGTTTTGTTTTTGATGTGCTAGAAGTTACAAAAGTTGCTGTTTATGGGCTTTGGCCACCTGTGCAGTAAAAAATCTATGATGTGGCATAGAGATATACGCTGCTGGGAAGAAGCAGATTTGTAATAAATACATTATGTGGTATCTGGCATAGACTTGTGTATTTGCTGATACTAAAGCCAATATTTAAGGCAGTATTAGAGGCATTTTCAATTCTAGGAATTGTATTACAATAGTGCAGCTATTTTTCATGTGTTTGTAAGGGGTGTCTTTGCATTGAAGCTTACCATACTCTTGTTTCCTCTCCATTAGTCTGCTGACAACAATGGAGTCAAAAGGTAGTGCACTCTGCAAATTGGATGGGCACAGCTTTTCCCACTGTCAACATTAATACATAACACATTATTTGTCAGTGTTGAAAGTAATTTAAATGTTGATCAGTAAATCAGAAATTCCCTCTTGTGAAGGTGAAGCAAATGCTCCTGCTTCTCGTTTCTCCTTCACAATCTGCAGACATTTAACTGTGCTGATTACATGCATGTTAACCCACAGCAGGCTGATAGGCTAAATGTCACACATAGTGTCGGGAAAGCCAAGGAGGCAGATTGGCTGTGTTGTTGCAATGCATTGTTTCATGTGCTACTATTTAGAGAAGAAAGAATAACATGGATCCCTGCTAGATCAAGCCTGAGGCATTTAAGTGAAGATGGAATCCACCCGTGCACATACTCCTGGCACTGGGTCAGGTCCAATCAGGTGTTGGCTACAAATCAAAGCCCTAGTATGCCCTCCTAGAACGATAAACCACTTTCAACTTGAAAGCACTGTGTTCTGTTGAAAAAAAAAAAAAGCCAGGCAGTGTTTATTCTGAAGCACCTGCTTTTCATTGGCTTTGTGGTTTCTTCATATTTACTTTATGGCAATAGACAACAGTTTGATGAAAGCACAATACTGTGAACATTTTTTGTTTGTAGAGCTACAGCAGTTACTGTTTACAGTCTGAACTGCAACCTTCCTCCTTTAACCTACTTCCCTTTTCTTTTCTTACCTTTCAGGTGCTTCAGAAGCCTCGCTTAATGTCTGAGACATACAGCGTAACACCCTCAGGCGGGTCAGAGAGAGAGAGCACTGCTACTGGTAACAGCTCTGACATCATGCACACATGACACCTAACTGTATATAATCTAGAAAGTGAATGACGTCAATGCTGGTAATATTATTCCTTAAAATATTTGTGATATTGAATGTCCTTGTGATTTAGGCATCAGCATTAGCAACATCAGAAGCATTAACGCAAGCTTTATACAAGCATTAATGAGTTTGCACACACAAACACAGTTTTTGTTGAAATGTAGTCAACTGTGAGTGGATATATCAAAAAGGATGATGTGGCAGACTGTATGCAGCCTGATACCCCAACCCCCCCACACTTCTGCCATAGTTACAAACATCTTATATAAATAAAAACTTGACCAAAATAAGTATGATTGGAGAGTAGGAGTGTAGTTTACAATCCCTGAGTAAACACTAAGAAAAAGCAAACCTCACCTACACATTCACTAACAACCCCATCAGGCAAAGGTAATCGTGTTATCTGACAGCACAATACAAGTGCCAGTGGAGAGCTTATATGTATACAGAGTGGGGTTTCTTCTAAGCTTCCCACAGACTCGTCTGAAAATTACACCTCTGTGTAGCTAGTGAAAGTGTATTTTACTCTGTGTGTCTCTGCGAGTGAGCCAGCACAAATCTAGTTCGCCATGCATGCCGTGAATGCTCATAACCCAAGATGAGCCCCAGCCTTAGGTCCAGTGGGTGCACAAACAGAGCTAATGCCAGCAGGATTTTCCTTGATATTTCTCTATAAATGAAGTAGTGATAGCCTTTGAGACATTTGCTGAATGAATTTACATACAACGAGAAAAAGCATTGTTCCTGGAATGGTTTGTCAGAATTTCCAAGTTTATCAAACATTTCCCACAAAGCATTTTTTCTCACTCAGTTAACAGCGCAAGACTTAACATGGTATTTCTGCTAAATGAAGCCATACGTGCACACACACTTTGACAGATATGGGCACACACTTGCTGTCTCAGCAGTTATAGTTGTGAGATCATTTTGCCTGCTCCAGTAATACTCACTCTGTGACATAAAATCCCCAATATTAACTCTGTGCACATCTGACCTGTGTGTCTATATGAGTGTTCATCTGGCTATGAGGATAATCACAATGATATATTTCCTGACAAGTTGGGTCTGTTTTGGGAGAAAATTTGTTTTCTGGTGAAAATGATTCACCATGCTCCTGTGGTTATCTGAAGAAGATTCCAGCATGTCCCCTGTTACTGCCTCCTGCACATTCCAAGATTTTTACACAGTTCATCACATATAAGCACGTGTACGGTGATATCGCTGCTGAAACCATCGTCTTTTAGAATAAAGGCAAGTATAGTCTGTAGTTTGAGCAAAGCACCTGTATTCTAGTTGCTTTGTTAGGTGTTAGAGATGTCAGAAATTATGTTTGTGTGTGAAATCTCCTAGTGTGAATCAGGCAAGTGTTCCAAGTTAACAAACTATTTGTACATAGATATTATATAGAATTTTTCATAAAATTTTTCTCATTCTTGGCATTAAAAATTAAAGCCTTGGGACTGGTGGAAATTTACGGTGGTCCTCTTAAGCATGACAAAACAAAGCTGTGTCTGAGGCAGCGCCTGCTTGTGCTTGTGTTCCATAAACAAGTGGGACAACTTGATTAAGTCTAGTTTAGTGTGAAGACGTGGGCCTAATGAGGGATATTGGTTTCTGTGTGCTAAACAAAAACAATGGCAATATAAAATTGAGGCCAAGTGTTTCATAGTGGGAAAGCTCATTTGATGAAGCTCACACAGAATTAAACATTAAGCATATTACATTAAACATTTATCTTCTTAGTTGTCAAGTTTTGTGTGCAGGTGCTGTAAAGGTGTCTATTCTAAAAAAAAAAAGGAAAACAAATTGAATCCCAGCAGATTGTAATGCAGCGGATACACAAGAGATGATGAATTTAGGTCATGTCATCATGCATTGAATGCATGATGCAACTGTGGGCATATGTGGGTCTCTGACCTTGCAAACACAGCAGCTGTAACTCTGTAGTAACATTATTTGGATTGAGCTATACTTCCCCTTTCCCTTTCCCTCTATTACTCTAATTCCTATAATATTTCCAGCCCCCCCCCCCCACCTTCATTTACTTTCTTTCTTTGCTCGAGTGATTTCATCCTCGTCTCATTATAACTAATTACTTCTTTCATTCAGCCCCTCACTCACACACTCTCCTGTGTTGTTCTGGCTTCTTAGCTGTCATCAGTCTATCATCTGCTTTTTTGGGCCTACATTTGAAATAAATGCAGCAGAGCAGCAGTGGAGGCAGACTGGCAGCAGTCCAGGATGTGATGCATAGGCTGTTTCGGGGGAATCTAGTGTTAGACCCCACAAAGGTCATAAAATCGAAAGATGGATGCAGTGCTGACTTTAAGCGCAGCACTCAGCTATGACTAGAGGGGGAAAATGTGGGTAAGATATGTGTTTATGTGTCAGTTCAAGCATATGTGCTCAAGTGTAAGCACGTGAATATGGTTGTCTTTTGTCTGCACTTATTTAACGGTTCATTAGGGAGCAATAAGCATTTACCATTAGAAAAGAAAGTTAACTGGAGATGACAGACACATAAACACATATAGAAACAGCACATACACATTGTGGAGCTTCTGTACATGGGTTACTGTTGGCCTACAGTTCAAAAACAATAATAAAAGCCTTGGGATGAGTTGCCAGGGGGCAGCTGGAGCCACGGCAGGTTGAGCATGCCTAATGAAAACTTAATGCTCATTGGCAGGGATTGCCACTGCACTCCTCTCCAAGGATTTAAGATCAGGCCGACATCAAGCCAATGTCAAGATCTGTGGAGCCCAAAGTCAAAGCCTGGCAGTGCGTCTCTGCATTTCTAGGTACACAGACAGAGAGCTTGAGAGAGACAGAGGGAATCTGCAAAGGAGATCTAAACTGACTCAGAATAGTCACCCTCCTTCCTCACCAACAAAATTCCTCTCCGAGGCTTATTCTGCACACTGTGCCTTATCCCCATGAAAGCCATAAAATCCAGCGATTGGCACTTGGATCTGGAATTCTGAGTGAGAGCAAAATTACTCTCCTTAGGAATCAGGTCCAGCAGTGCAGACGGCAAGAGAGAGAGGGAGAGAGAGAGAGGTGATACATGCTGTATAGAGACAAATGCATTCAGGAAGAGAACAGTCGCGTGTTGACTCTCGGTGGGAACGTGCTCTCTGCTCCCACAATTTAAATAGGAAAGTGCTGGATGTAATGTTGGCCTGATGCTGTCTGGATAAGGCCTGTCTGCAGTAATTGAAACCAGAGAGTGAGACAGAGGATATGAGGCACTCTTTTTGTATCTGAGACGTTAGAGTCATGATATCCCTATGTAATGAGCTCCTCTGTGATCTGCAGAACTGCAGTAAGACAGGAAGGAAAGGAGTGGAGGACTTGGAAATGGAGAGGAGGACAAGTTGGAAGAATGGGAACCAGAGGTGGAGGAAGATGCTGTCAGAATGAAGGGAATTCTTTGTGCTTACCCTAATCCTTTTCTGGTGCATAGCACTCACTATTACAGCAGGTCCAGTTAATTAAAATCTTTATTTTTTACATCCATTTACTTATTAGCTACTTAGTCGAGTTAATTCTTCAATGGTATCCTGTAGTTCTTTTATCTTTATCTTGCTTTCATGCTGCTTTATTGGGAGATGCAGTGATAAAAAATAGTAAACAGCTGACTGTGCTCTACTCTCACTGAGATATCTCTGCAGGTCTAGGTGCTAACAGAAACAGTGCACAATGCACTCTCTTTGCTTTGCATTTGATGCAAATTGGTGTTATTGGTCACATCATGTGAATTTTTTCTGATGTTATTTCAGGGTAGTTGGATATTGAGGACCAACTAGGGACTTACCAGCAGAACTGTTTCCAAAGACTGTCCTCAGCAGTGTTTTTCCAGCTCACATTCCTTCTTTCCCTGCTGCTCGCAAAACTTTTACGGCAAACACTGTTTTGTGCTTGTGAGCTTGTGTCTGTTTTCTGGATACAATGGTTACACTCCATTGAATAGTCTAACTGTTTTGAGGAATAACATAGTAGAGCAGTGCCACAGATGTGTGCCAACAGCAAGTTCTACAAGCTGTTTGGAGTTCAGTCCAAAAAATCAAGATAACGCCGATAATACATTTTCCAAACGTCATTAAGGATTGCTTGTCCTTTCTCTGCCACTCCAAGAGGACTGTAAGAGGTTTAGCCAACTAAGTCCATGGCTGTATCTAATGAGTTGGCTCTTTCTCCTTTCCCTCTCTGTTTGTGTCTAAGCTCCAGCAGCCATGGGCGAGCCATAGAGAAAGTAGATGCATGTCCTCAGAGTCCTCACTACAACAGAGAGTCCCTCAGACCTCAACAAAGGTAACTCTTTGTCCTGCTGGGCTAGAGGGATTATACAGATATGTTCACAACAGCATATTACATGTGTTGTTTACACAGCCAGCTGTAGTTGTTGCTGCTGCTACTAAATGGACAGAAACTCCAAAAGCCCACAGTACATTTCACAATTACTCTTTATTCCTAATCCACCTACCTTTACTATTTTTTGTTTTAAATTACATTTATTATTGTCAGTAGTGAGTTGTCTGCCCATTGCAAATTCTTGCTTTTTCTTCTTTTCCATTATTTGTCAAAAAAGCATTTTTTCAAAGCAGCAGTTACCATCCTCCATGTTGTTTCATTGTATTAACTTTGATGAAAGAATTAAAGCATTTGGAAAATTGAAGAATAATGTGAACATGGCCTAAGATTGACAGATTTGTCAACAGACCAAGGTTTATAAGCACTAACAAAACAGGCTGCGCTTTCTATTAACCCTGAAACAGTTAAGATGAGAAGAGTTATTGTAAACCTTACTAGGTGCCTCAGAATTACTGTTAAGTGTAATTAGCTTTGACACATGGCCTTGCACTTGATATGAAATTATACAATCGTTGAAAGAGTCTCATCCAACAGAAAATTAGTTGCTATTTTCCATCAAAAAAGGCCATCATTTAATGAGATGATTCATAATATTCAGCAGATGTCTCGTTGAGTAGAGGATGAAAAAGGAAGTCAACATCCCACCAGGAATCAGTCCGACCCATCTTTCCTCCATGAAACATTTTGTGTCCAGGAAAATATTAATCCATTTGGTTCCAAGTTTTTTCAGTTGATTATATGGACAGATATGAATGAGACCGTACACACATTGTGAAGCTTACACAACATGTGCAGTATTGTGCTGTGGAAGGTAGATATGATGCCGGAACATGCTGACACATTATCATACACATAGTCCCCCCAGCAGGAACGTTTCGCATAAGAAATGCAAAATAACAATAGGCAATAACGGCATGTGGGGAGATCTTTATTTATCTTGCTCTGACATTTACTTCAGACGGGGGAGTTCTACCAATATTATTCTTTCTCAGACACAAACACGTACACATATACAAAGGGAAGAATTTCATATTTTTGGGCTCAACAAAGTCATCCATCTTCCCTGTATGACGCCCCAGCTTTGTTGCAGTTCCAAGGTCTGAGTCACATTGAGAATCTCATGCAGACAAGGTAACACCTTGTATACAGCATGATAGGATAGGAGAATAGCCATTTGTCCTTGTCAAACTGCTTGGAAAGCGCAGAAAAAAACATGCAACAGCGCTTGCATTCATACGTATGGAAAACATCATGAGAGTAAACAAGCGAAGAGACACTCACCCACTAAGTTATACAAAGTGAGATGGCATTATAGATCAGAAAGAGCACTCGTGTCTGGGCCACCGTTTCTGTGTAAATCAGTACTGACATGTGAGTCATGCCTTATGCATGTTGTTTGACTGTAACCTGCATTAACAAGACACGCTATAGCACATATCAGAACGTATTAACTCAACTCTGTGTTCAGTGTTCTGGACAGGTTGGCCTTGATAAAACAATGCAAGCTTAGAGAAGAAGGAACCTGATGAATCTTTATGTCATGAAAATCAATGATGTTGTCAGAGATCAGAGCCAGAGTTTGGATTTGTCTTAAGGTTTTTTTTTTTTTGGTTTTGTTTTGTTTTGTTTTTCTTTTTTGTTTTATCTCGTGTGGAAAAAGGATGCAGGCTTGTTCAAGTAGTCCTGCCTCAAGGCCAAGAGCATTGATTCTGTGGAGGTTAATATTAATACCAATGGGGTAGGTGGTTGTGTGTGATAGATAAAATCAGTATTAGTATAGGTGTGTTTGTTTGTCTGTGTCCACAAAAGCTGGCTCAGCTCCTCAACACCATCTTAAAGTCTAAATGGCTCCTCCTTACATTTTTCACTTTGCTTAATTGCTTTTCTGCCATACTTTCCACAAGAAAGCAGCAGTTTGCACTTCCACACTGTTCTGGCTGGGTGTTGCATTAAAGCAGACCAGAGGCACAAATGGAAAAATGAATTCACTCTCTGGTTCTAAGCTCCCGCTCCTTGTTTGCAGTGCTTTAATCAACAAGGTCTTCATCGTGCAAATCAACTTTCCAGTAAAGGATGGAAAATTTGAAACAAACATGACAATATGTTTATTTCAACTGTAATCAATACACCAAGACAGACTTTAAACTTAACTTTACTCTTGTGGGTGTTAAAAACAAATCCTAACTAATAAAAAATTCCTTTCATATGGTCATTTGGATGGTCTGTATCCTGAAACGTAGCTTTGAACTTCAAGTACAGTTTCTCCTATGATCACTTTGGGATCTGTTAACATTCTTTCATGACTTTTATAAACCTTTGAATGGAATCCCAAAAGATAAGTGACTGTTTGTTTTCTCGTACCAATTCCTGTACATAACCATTTCCAAAATGTGTTTTGATGGATTGAGAATCTCTTTATGGGAAAACAACAACAAAAAAAGACAAACAAGCAAAAACAGGAGAAGAAATTTCCAACTGTGGTGGCTCTTATTGGAACTGAGGAACACATATTTGACCAACCATTCACTGTAATCCCTTTTCCAGTGGCCCAACTGTTTCTCTTATTTCATTTCATCGCTCCCCAGAGTACCCTTACCTCTGCTTTTCACGTTTTCCATAGGTCTATCATTCTTTCTATATTTTGTCAGGGGCCCCTCTTACTGCCTCTGCCAAAGAGGCTATGCCTCGGTCCTGTTTGTTGTTGGTTTGTTTGTTTGTCGGCAGGATTATGGTAAAACTATTGGCCCAGTTTTCATTAGGCAGTGTAGCACAGGCCAAGAAAGAACCCATTAGATTTTGGAGTAAAAACAAAATCACCAGGTAGGTTCATAAATAATTTTTTACTTTCCCTGAGTATGATTCTGTTGTTGGTTGGTTCCTCCAATCCAGTTTAAGAGAACAGCAGTGGGGGACAGAGCTAGACAGTGAAGCAAGAGAGGTACTGATGTGCCCCAACAAAGCAATGAATCAGACAAATAAACCTTTATTTTGTGATTGTTCATGGCAGTTAGTATCTAAGCACAAATAAAAGCAACCACAAATCCGAGCAACCCTGCAGGAAGGTGCTGCATTACCAGAATTTTTGTGAAAGCAGACAAAGCGCAGGTACAACAAACAAACAGATCTGTAGTGCTTTATACATTAATAACACAAAGAGCAGAGAAGGGAGAGGCATACAATGATGTAACCAGGGCGCTATGTTTTGAGCCTTTGGTTGGACCTCACACTTTGTTCAGTTATTGGCTGGGGGCTTGATAAAATGCTTAGGAAAAACACAACTTAAAAACTACAATAATAAAATTTAGGCTTACACAGATTCAGACATTGCTAAACTCTTATGTTGAGTCATAAATGATCATAAGAGATGATGCTGTTTCGGCTGTTCATAACCATATTTTGACAAAATTCTATAAAATTCTAATACTTTTGGAAAATATCTAGACATGTTTAGTGGTTATTCCTTCAGATTTGCATATCATAGTAGAGTATTGGCCTTGACAAAGGTTTGCATTCTCGGAGTGACACCTAACTTTGTGGTTTAATTGCCGCCTTAGTTTGACAGTTCTGCTGATTGACTCTCTTGTGATCTTTGTTTGTCTTCCCTCTCTTCTGTTTTTTCATCTTCATTCTTTTCCCTCTTCATCTTAAAAATATCCAGCCAGGATTTTCTGTTATGCTGCAGTTAAAACTTTGTATTCAAGAAAATCCCTCTCTGACCCTCTCAGGGTAAGCCAATGAATGTGAAGGCTTAGTTTTTAACAGATGATTTTTCAAAAGTCATTTAAAGTTTCCAATATGGGAACAACAAAGGTCAGTTTTTTTTCTGGTTTACCAAAATTTTTGGGCACATTTTCACTGCATCTGGTATCTCCCATCTCATTTTTTTGCTTTTTTTAAACTGTCCTTCCATATTACCCTTCTGTCTCCTTATCATTTCATTAAAGGCACAATTCTTGATAACACTGGCGTGTAGCAGTGTTCTTAGTAAAATTTATTCCAAGTTCATTTGTACAGGCCTCTTACTCTACATTTACAGAATAAAAATTATTTTAAATAAAGTAAAAGTTTAGAAAGGTTACAGTGATTCTTTTTGAGTAGACCATTGATATTCATTCTCTGTTGTGGACATCAAAAATTTATATTGCACTTGTACAAGTCCCCTCAAGCATCTTTTTTTTAAACAAATTTAAGTCAAACAAGTATTTTTTACTGTGACTGAACAGGAATAGAAGTTTAATCAAGACTCACTTGATCAAATCAGGTGAATTTAAGTGAGCATGCAAAAGTGCCAGACACAGAAATGACAAAGTTAAAATAAGGTTGAAGTATAAATGTGTGTGAAAATATAGTCAGAAAAATTCATGAGGTTAGATCCAGGCAATCTCATCTTCAGTCTCTTCAGTCAGTTCTCCTCCCTCCTGTCCTCCAAAACCTTCACTCAGTGACCTCTGTAACTCCAGACAGTCATTTTTTCTTCTATAGATCTGAAACCTTCCTACCTTAAAACCTGGCCATTGCCCCCTCCTTTCTGCTATGTTCTGTTAATCTCTCCTCTTGTTTCTTTTCTGTCCGTCTACCTTAACATTATGTGTGTTAAGATGGTGCATGTGTACATCAGCATGCTGTGTGCTGTATGTGTGACAGACTGCAGGTGGCATGCACTGCACATATGCTGCATTACTTAAATGTTCTCACTCATTCACTTGCGCAGTATGTTTCTATGATATTACTTGATTTTTGTTTCCTGTGAAAAAAATGTATTCAAACTTCCTGGTACCTTCAAGAGTTTAAATGTGATTTCTCTTAAACAGCTAATGAATTATAAGCATTGCATTTATGTTCTGTTCATGTCTGTGTGTCTTTCTGTGCATTTTTTTCAACTTTTCATTAAATTACCTACCATTGCACAGGTAGCTGCCATCAATTCTTCTTCCCTGTCATTCTTTTAGGGGAAGCAGGGGACTTGGTCTCTGCCCTAAACCTCAGATTGAGACGAGTTTCCCCGCAGCTCAAATTTGTAGACTAAATATTTTCAGAAAAGGCCAACAGGGTCTGTCCCTTCCAAGAAACACAGGCTGCTTCTGCCTGACAGAAAACCCAGTATTTCATTGCAGGCTGCTAATTGTGTTTGAATGATGCTCCTTAACTTGGAATATCACGTATACATGCGTATTTGATCAGATGGTCCTGGATCACTGGTACAAATATCACATGTGCTAAACCAATAAAAGAGCAGTGAGTCATAAGTAATGTATGGCTGTACAAGATGCCCATCACTGAGGCAGAGATAATAAGATAAACTCAGGCATCATGGAACTTGTCTTACTTTGCACCTCTTTGACTATACTGTTAAAAATAGATCACACTTTTCATCTTGGTCTCTTTGATGGGCTTATTTGTGGAGGACAAACACACTCAGCTGGATAACTCTCAGGGGCACACCTCGTGGACCACTTTGGAACATCCAGCTTCTGAAATGGCTTGTGTTAGTTCCAAAATGAAGGAGGAGGAAAACTAGAAAATATGAATAGAGAAGATTGCTTTAGAAATCAAAGGGTTCTCATTTCGTGTTCAGCTTAGCTCAACTTTTTGTTCTCTTTGAAAATATTTTTGCTCAATTTAAGTAATAAAAGCAGCCTTGTAATTTTAGTTCGTGTTATAAACACTGGTGGTGGCATTCTACAATGACAATGCAAAATGATGACAGATTGCTTTAAATATACAGTGCAACAAACACAGCACATAAATAGTCCTTCACAAACCACCTTTTGAGTTTTAATGTTTATTGCTGACAATGTACAAGCTTTTTTTGTGCAAAACATTGAGGTTTCGTGTGGCAAAAGTAATTTCGCAGCGTGCAATTCAGCCAAATCAAAATGTGCAGGTAAAATCTGAGATGTCAGTTCCTCTGTTGTCCATTCACTGTGTCCTGCTGAGTCTTATACACCTGCAGTGTGGATTTAGATTTGAAAAGATGGAGACTGATTCAAACTTGAATAAAAAAAGAACACTCTGAGCGTCTGTATGCAGAGCTATTTGTAGAAAGCAGTTGAGCAGTCAAAATGAATGAAGAAGTGTGAAGAAAGAAGAGAACAGTATTTTGGAGCAGTGAGAGCTCTGCCAGCATTCACACTTACCTGGCCAGTCTCAGCGGCAGTGAGTTGTTGAAAATCTCACAGTTTTACTTTTTTAATTTTACTTTTTAAAAATGTTTCTGACTGCAAGTTTCTCACTGGAAAATTATTTCACCAAGAAAACACATAATACCTGTTATTAAATTCCTTCAAAGTCTTCATTACTTATACTTTTTGAGCACACAGACATGGATGTAAACTGTAACTAGACTGGTGTATGAAGGTGTACAACTTCAAGGTGCTACACTGAGTTTGACCAAAGCTACGGAGCTTGCAGTGCAATAGTTCAAAGAAGACAGAAAGTGAGAATAAGTTGTGAAAAGTAAAGAAACAGCAAGCCTAAAGCAAAGAACACTGTTCTTGTGACCTTGGTGGAATCTATACACTGAGGTCCAGTCACACAGCCACAGCAAACATCAAACTGAGCCTCACACACTCACACACATACTGTACCTCCACAGTGCAAGTATGCATTATTGCCTTATGGATTTGTCAAAGACATTGGTATGTTAATGGCTGAAGTGTCAACACTGTTCTGTGTGTGTACACACAGTAGCCTGCCTCAGCACATTCAGTTTTACACTCACATCGATGACACCGCTCATCTATAGAAATAATCTGATTTCTTTCTTAGCTAAATTAACTTTGCATTGTATTGCTGCTTGTGTTTTTTTGGATGATGCTATTAACTTTGATTGCAGGATAGTACAGGTGGTTGTGTTTATCACTTGGTTCCTTTTAAATTAGTTTTTTTTTTTTTAAATTCAATCAACTAACTCTCAGGCAGAATGTGAGTGCTTTTTTTATTTTTTGACAACGCACACTGATGTCTGAACAAGTAACCAATTAAATTTATTTTGCATCACTTCAGACTATCTCTAGTATTGAATTCACATTTGAACTTGGGACCAAAATTTAATTAGATTTTAGTTCAGACCTTTTTAGAAAGGTGCTGACCACTATTTCTGTTCAGAAAACTGCGCATAGACACTCTTCATGTCCCAGTTTATTGGGTACATTAGCTAGCCCAGCAGCGCACACAACCCGAGAAAGTTATGGTAATTCCTTTTGCTGAAACTTAATGATCATTTTTGAGGATGTAGTTTGTGGTACCGCTGAACATTAGGCAAGGAGATATTTCTGTTATTTAGCTGACACTTACTGATTTTAATACAATATAAACATTTCCTAGCATCACAATATACAGTTCAACAACCTCACACTTTGCTTCTTTCATAATGATCTTAAAGCTTATATCAACTTTTTTAAAAACGGCTCTCATAACCTTCATGAATTTCTAGTAAGATCACTGTTGCACTGTATTTAACCTTTGAAATTTTGATCCCCCTCTTTTACATTTCTGTTTTATTCCTCTGATCGGTGATCTGTCCCCAGGTACACAGAAAAGACCAGCAGGAAGAGATGGTACTCAATATCTAAATTTTCATGCTGGATTGATTACCACTCATTGTGCACTTGAGGCAGCGCTGCAGTGTGTGGAAGCCATGAGGAAGTGTAAGACAAGGCCAAAGATGAGAAGGGAAATTGTCCACATACCTTGCCAATAATGTCATTTATTGACTAACCAAACTGTACAGGTTCCTCATTGTTCAAAAGACAGCTTCAGGGTTCTTTAAAAATTTTAGCTTTGTGGTCAAAGTTTGTTTAGACATGTGACATTGATATGCATTTACCTTTATTTTAAGTGAGGAAGTGCTTGAGGAAGGGTGTTTCCATGCCAAACCTGTTTGGTTCACTTAAATGAACCCTGTTTGTCTGTTCAGTGCAGTTCAGTTGGGCCAAACAAGTAGACAAATCTGCTTTAAAATGTGTGTCTCAGTTTACTGTCAAGCAGACTCAGGTTTGTTTGCAGTGTTAAAATTCATCCCTCCACTGGTCGTGAAATCTTGATTAAGCAGTCTTAGAACCGATATGTAACAGCAATACATTTTTTTATTAAATCATTCGGTAACATGTATTTTGTCATGAAGTGAGTGTTGGGCTTCGACCTCATCAATCACAAGGCAAACCCATAGAGATGTCTGCTGGAGCAGTGTTGTACAAGGCACTTCTTTTTCACCTTGTTTTTCATTTTAATAGCAAGCAGTTGATTTGCAGTGTCTAATGACACCTGAGAACATAAATCTAAATTAGAAGCATTTAATGGTGGCTTGACCCGCTAAAAGAATTTGATTTTCTCATAGGATCACCAAAACTGTCTGATTAATGAGTTACCTGTCAGTCTGCATGAATTCACATTTACGACAGCAGTTGATACAAACCAGGCCAGAAATTAAAAATGTAAAATAATAATAATACTCATTTTTTAGTCAACCATTAGTCAAGCCCAAATGTACTGAATCATAGTGGGGAAAGCAATGTTTAGTCTCCAACTACTGGACAGATGTGTTGTCTGGTGGCCTGAACGTATGCATTTTGTGGGTAGGTGAAGTATTTAGTATAGCATGAAACTACAATGAAGCAGATATATTTCTCTGGCATTCAGACCTCGATTTAATCAGGTCAGAGAGTTTGCTCTTGACCTTTTCCTATAGGCTGCAATGTTGTTCTGTATACTAAAAGATCATCTCTAATCTTTACTGTTTAAAATCTAAGGGCAGACTACATAAATTCATTTTTTGTTTGAAATGTTAATGAGTTGATAAACTTGCATTCAGACCAAAAGTGTAACACCGTGAGCAGCTGGTCAGCTGTTTAGATTTAAAATATTCCAACATAAGCTAGTGCTTTCAAACAAAACTTGATATAACCCTTTCTGGAAATGTTTAAAATGATCAAACTGTGCAGTGAAATGGAGTGTGTCACTGTCTCTGGGCCATGTTACATCTTAAAAGCTTAGCTGTCTGATGCAGGCAGGCAAGCCACTCTCTGTTAGTTCAGCATAAGTGTGAGCCACCGCTTCAGACACTGGTGGAGCTCGATGAGAGCCTGAAGCTCTTGGAGACTCTGCTGGGTGATTTGGCCAAGACAGAAGCTCAGAATCCCTCATCCATGAACAGATTGCTATCCTGGACAAATATGAGATCCCATTGGAACAGGCTGTAAGCAGCTCATTGACTGATACAAACATACACACAAATTTACACATGAACCAAATGCATCTCAGGTAAGGGTGTAAATCACGTTTCATCACAATACAATATTGTATTGAATGTTTGGAGAGTGATGCAATATTTGCTAATATCACCAAGTCTGCCACAATACTATTTTGATATAAAACCATTCAGGGGTCCACAATCAATATAAAACACTTATATGACCATTTAATGCAATCAGTTACAAAAAAAGTTGCCACTCCTACTGGTCAGAAAAGAGAAAAAGACCACATATTTTTGAATAGTTGGTACTGAACATGGAGTGCCTTGCCTGCCTGTTAAGTGCAGTAATTTTTCTTGAATTAACTCATTATACATGAAACCATAAAAACAAAAAAACTTAAAAATGAGAAAATATGAAAATAGATTTGGCTCAATAATAACTGTCAAATTCCATAGACAAAATGACGAAATGAAATGATTTTTGATACTCACTGATATCTACACCTTTAAAATAGGTCATTTTTTTAGCCTACAGTTAAATAAATCATACTGAACATTGACAGCATTGAACATCTTTAACATCTCCTAAGCATTCAAACATCTCACAGTAAGTGGGAGAAGGCACCTCCCATCACTATTTAATGTTATTTACAGAGTACAAATTAAAATGCCTGTCATACTTTATGCTACTGATCGTAGTAATTGTGCAGGGATGCCGGGAGGGAAATTTCTCATTTGCACTTTGATAGAACAAAAGATGTGACCCAGTAACAAGAAACTGTTAGATAAATGTCATTTCACCTTCATGTTGAAGCTTTTGAAGGACTTTTTGACCTTTTATGAAGGGAAGTAATGAAACCTGTGTCTATCTGTGTGGGCACACATTAAGGCATTGAAACCAGTGTATTCTTACTGTATAAAAAAGAAAGCATTTTCATCGTCATCATCATCATAAAGATTTCCATCTTACACATGGTTTCCCAACACTAAAAGGACATGTTTGAGGTGCTGAAATGGGAATCAGTGTGGCTCTGGCATGTGATGATTGACAACTACCTCATACACATCACAAGCTGTTTCTCTCACTCTCCCTCTGACACATTTGCAAATATATATGTATATTTAGAACTGAGTGATAAAACCCTATATAAAGTGTCATAGAGAGACATTGGACCATGATACCAGCTTCAGTGCTCTTTGTTGCAGATTCTTCAAGTTCACCCTCTGCAGTGATGAATATCATTATTTAGAGAGACAGCTTCTCATTTTTTGTTTTTGTGATATTAGCTAAGGGCACACTGGTCCATTATCTCATAACTCAGTTGTTAGGCTTAGTGACTGTGAAGGCAATATGGCATAATTGTCTTTTTTTGTACCCCAATCATTAAGTTTTGTTTTCCCTTCAGTTTGTTATCTGTATCCCTAAATGTTAGTACATTTATGTAATATCTGATTGTTTGATATATGCAGGCAAGATTATACTTTTTGTCTGCATGGGTCTGCCTTTGTATCTGCCTTTGTATTATTTTGTCACAGGCAGAGTACGTTATTCAACATTAGATTGAAAAAAACTTTGGCCAAGATTTACTTTTTTCATCTTTTGTCAGAATGTTAAATCAGCCCGAGTTGCAGAGATGAAAAAAAGTCTCACTTATTAATTGCATTTCACATTACATTTACATTATACATTGTAAATTTGACATTAAATGGATTATAGAAAAATCTGACAAAGAAACTGAAAAGCCTTCAATGAAAGAACCCAAGCCTATCTGTGTGTGTGTGTGTGTGTGTGAGTGAGTGTATGTGCTACACGATGCCACACACACACACACGATCCAACAGATATTTTTCTAATCTTTTCTGAGGCATGGCTTTGTGCTGTGCTCGCTTGCGTAGTAAGCTTGCATGCGTGTGTCTGTGCCTGCACTCTATTCGTCCATCTGTCCCATCCCCCAAGGACCAGATGACTCAGCTGGGTGTCTATCTGCATGTCTGACATGATGCAAGGCCTCAGCCTTGACTGGCCAGGTGGGTGGTCACGTCCCTGCATGGCAGAGCAGCAGGCTGAGGCGTCTCTTTCCACCTCCGACCCCCTCTTGCTTCCTCCTTTATCTCTTCTCCTTGTCCCTCTCTTTTCATTCCACTGTCAAGTGGATTAACAGGAAAAGGTGGAACCATCAAGCGCTACACATATGGTGAAACACGATCTTTGTTTCACTGCTCAGCTGTTTTACTGGTGTGTCCCACATGACAAATCATTTTCATTGATATTTCCTCTGTAGAATTGGACTTAAATACAACTTTGCTTTGCCATATAATATAACTTTCTTATGCATGCAGTGAATCTACTTGAGAGGAAATGTGCCACCAGCACTGAAAGCCAGCGCCATGCTGCTTCTCCGACTGTCTCTCCCGCTCTCTTTTCCTCTGTCCCTACTGAGCCATTACTGATCTATACGAGGCCTCATCAGAACCAATAGCCTGTATCTAATCTGTTCCTGCTCTTGGTGATTTTTGACTACACGACTGCTCCCTTCCACAGTATAAGTGACAACTCTGACTGGAAGACACACCATGACTGATCCCCTGTCTCGTCATCATTCTTCACTTCCCTTTCCTTGCCTTTCCCTTTTTGCTCCTCTAACATCTTGATACTCCCATCTTTCCTCCTCTTTCCCTTGCCTCTTCCAAGTTCCTTTTTTCTCCTCCCTGCTCACCTCAGTTTCCCCCCGTGTCTTCTATCTCTGTCTCCCCAATCCTCACACCCACCTTGATCTGTGAATAGCTGAATGTTTACTTCATGTCGGCCTCATCATCCATTCTGACTGGGCCTCTGCTGGGAGGATTTGCTCTTCTCCTCCGCGTTTTATTTGTTCCCCTATTTGCTGTTTCCATTAAAGATGAAATTGAAATCTCCTGCGCTAACAAACACACAGGCACACAAACAGGCTCGCGCACAGGCATCAGTCTGCATGTTGCCACACGCGTCGACTAACAAAACAACAGCGTGCTGTGCCAAGGCGTATGAAAGAGCACAAACCTCTCGTCCTACTTTTGCTTTACCTTCTTGTCATCCTTTCGCTCCACTTCCTCATTCTCTATCCTTGCCTCTACTTCCTCTCCTTCCTCTTAAGCTGTTGCGAGTGCGGTGGGAGACAGTGTGATCCATGTTTTGTTATTTGGTTTTTTCTGCTTTCTCCATCAAACTGACTTTTCTCCTTCCTCTGTCTGGCAAAATTCCTCACATTTAAGACCTCCTGGAAAGTTTTTTCACATATTCTACAATTTAATTCGCTGCTCAATTTCATGTTTCTTAGAGTTCCTTTTGTTGTGACAACACTTAGCAATAAGCAGCAAGACAAACTGCTCCACTTACCTGAACACTGCCTCCCCCTAGTTTTTTATCACACTGTGCTGGTGCTGCTAATGCTGCCACTCCTGAGCTTCTTGAAGGCTGCCTCCTCAGTGTCCTCGGTGTGACTTCCGAAAACCACTTCGGACAGGATGTAGGAAGTGTTTGGAGCATTGCAGAGGAAAAACAAAGGCAGTCTTCGACAGGTTAATGAGGCCAGGAGGCAGCTTTGTGTGGCGCTTCATCAGTATTCAACAGAGGCCTTGCTCGCTCGCTCTCCCAATAATATCCCAGTCATTTGGGTCAGCCACATCACTGTGCCTCTGTGAAGGGCACCCACACACACACACACACACACACATATACAAACAGAAAAAGAGGGAATTCTTCAACAGTTTAATAGAAAAACAGTGTCATCAAATGTTCACCTCCTCATACTCACTAATCATTCACAATGTCCTACACTGCCTCTTTGTCTTTTTTCCTTTTTCTTCACTCTGTCTATCTCTTTTACCTCGACCCCTCCCTCCTCTCTGTGATTCTGGGCTACTCTTCCTCTGTTTCTACCTCCTCTCATACAGCTTCTTCAATTAAGATAAAGTGGCTAATCATATATGAATTACATTAACATCTCTAATAGCCACTGCAAGTTATTGGTTCCTCATTAGGACCCAACTCACTTCAGCTAAGGCCAACTTCCAATAAACGTAAGAACAGCAAAGTGCAGTTAAAGGGCCTAAGTGAAAGCAGATACAAGCTGCGTGTGTGTATGTGTGTGTGTTTGTGTGTGAGGCCTGGGAGCTGGGACCTCGCCACCAAGTAGTGTGTACGCAGTGACTGTGAGTGTATGAGTAGATGGGAGGAGAAAGAAAGCTGTGAAGATCAAATATCCTGTAAATCAAAGCTGTCACACAAGTAAGCAGGGCCATGGGAGCCCTAAGTGTGTGTGGGGCTCCCGACCCAAGCTAAGGGCCAAGGAGTGTAACTGGGCCCAGAGCCAGCTCCTACCGTCCTGTGTGTCTCTCCTCTGCCTTTTTTTCCCACTCCTTTTACTTTTCCCATATCTCCTCTTGTAACTTCACCACAAATCTCTTTTACCCTTTAAACTCGCCTCCCTCTTTCTTTCTTACTTCTACTTTACCTTCACAACTTGCACTTTTCCTCACCACTCTTCCTCATATTCAACCCGTGTCCCCTGTCTCCCCTCTTTGTCTGCTCCTTCCTTCTTACCAAATAGCTAACCCTCCTTCGCTTTTCCCTCCTCTCCCTCCACCTCCGTCCTGCACAAAGCAACATGGCTGCCATTAAAACTAAACATCACAATGATAACCATCTCCACCGACAATGTTTCAGCTCCTCCACTGTTTAATTATGTCGCAACTCTCTGAGCACATTGTTGCAGAGCTCCTAAATTAGCGGCGCAGCTTAATGTCGCAAGCACATGTAATGTGTCAGATCAGTCGGAGTGTGTTTTTCTGTGTGTCTGTGTGCATCTTCATTAAGATGAGTTATGATATTAGATATTCTTGCACCACCTCTCTCTACCCTGGTAATTTGTGTGTCTGTTCAGATGTTGTCACAACACATTGAAAAGTATGTTTTTAATTCCAGCAGACTGTTTTTGACACTCTACATGTTTGCACTACATTGGTGTTCGCACATATGTGCTCCTGAATGCATGAGTTGCTATTTGTAGGTCTAGCTAACAGTATGCAGAAAAGCCCCATACCACAGAGCAGAGATCTGCAAACTTGAGGCCATGAAATAGGAGAGCATCATTCTCCATTGTCTTGTCAAGATCAAACTGTTCCGCCTCAAGAACACTACAAATGCTGTAGGGGAGAAGAAATGTTTCACCGGTCAGCTCATAGTCCTGCCACATTGTACAGTTGTCCTGACTTGACGTGACCCTAGTCTCACAGAACTAGCAGTTAATTCATAGTGTGGGACCAACATGTGTGAATTGGGCAAGATTTGTGCAAGAGAAACCATTTTTTGTAACATTTTTTTTCCTGTGTTTGTTTCTCTCCTTCTCAGTCTTAGTTTTCACAGTTCAAGCCAAGACTGTGAGTAAAAGTATGAGAGAGAGCAGATGTCTTCCACAGGGAACAGTCGGTCCAATTTTTTTTTTCTTTTCGCTTTATAGAACTCTCATCCTCCTTGTAATGTCAGCTTCACTTCGGTTCTACATGTAAAACACAGAACTATTAGCCCATTACCAGAAATGTTAGGACGTTTTATCAAAATGTAAAAACAGAAACTCATGTAGTTTCACAGAGTTGTGAACCTCATCCCATCATTGCTTGTAAACGAATGAGCCTTTCCAGGATGCTGCTTTTATACCCAGTCATGTTGCTGTCACCTGAAAACATCATAACACATGTTATCATTGAGTTTTTCAATGTGCATATGTGTGTGGTGTCTGTAGGTATTGCACTTAAGTGCCAACTGACACATCTTGAAAGTTGGTAAGATTGTTACGCACAGAATGGTGATCATAGAGAGCACAGCACAGGAAATGTTCAAAAAAAAATCCTCAAACTCTAAAGAAAAATAAAGGTCAGTTCTGCCACACAGAGTTAAATAGCTGCAGATTCTGGTTTATTGCTAGTGTATGTCAGTCAAGCTTGAGCTGTAATATATTACTTGGGTTAAGTAAGGCTTTGTTTTTCTGGAAATAAAACATAAATGCCAAAAGAGTTCATTTTCTCAGCGTAGAACATCTTTAACTTGTATTTGGATGATGGCCTCTGTAGAAAGAACAGAGAAACACACTTTGTGTGTATAATGGATACAAAGCATGCAGACTCTTATGGGACATCATTAGAAGTATTTTTAGCTTCAGACCAACAAAGTCTGCCTATAATGCATTTTACTGTGACAGTTAAAGCATTCGATGGCTTTCCCTCGGGACTCACAAAATTTGGTGGTAATATCACAACACACATGGCTTCTCCAGAATAAACACCTCAGCAGATTTAAAATAAACATTACATAGTAGTGAAAACCTGATCTTTGTCTGTTTGCAGGATAAGGAGTGTGACATGGAGGATTCCTACAGTCTCCTCCTTCTTGCTGTTTTTTTTGCATAAAATGTACTTGAAATCTCTGCACTTAAATTTTCTCATTTTAAATGCTGGCTGTGATTCTTTTGCACAGAGACACCGCATAAACGCTGTTCTGGGATAATTATGATCTTGCAAATGACCAAGTAGAATAGAATAAGCTCCTTACTGTGAGTAGTCAAATCTGCTCCTCCTGAATCTTGTTCCTCTGCATTTTTCCTCTCAGTCTTGTTTTTTCTTCATCAGAGCTTAATTCCCAGAGAACCATTCAGACCTTTGCTGCTTTTTCTCCTCTTTTTGTAACAGTGTAAGCACATTGGAATTCATTTCAAGAGAAGATCTCCCACTGTTTAGCACCAGCATCCCTGTCCTGACTCATCCTGTCTGTTTTGTCAGAATTGGCACTGGCAATGCAAAAATATTGTTGGGTCAAACTCTGCATGACTCGTTTTGACAAGAAGCCAAAGGCAAGCAAATATGAGAGGTGGACGCCAAGGGTCTTATCACCAGTGATGTAACTGTTTGAAAGAGTCTTCCTAAGCTCACTGCACTCAGGGAATATATGAAAATAAACAAAAGATTAGATCTAAAGCTCAAACACAAAACAGCAAAATCAGAAAAAAAGGAAGGAAAGGAAATACGTATTCCTTTGCTCTGTGTGTCCCCTGGTTGTTGGGGTAGCCTGTGAGGGTAATGAAAGGCAGAAAAACACACTGAGGAAGATGGCAAGAAGTCTTGTCTGTATTAAACATGGGTGTATTCGCCTCGTGGTTAATGTCAAGTGTGGCTAAGGTACCTGGGTCTCTAAGGGGTTGTCGAGTGAGATCACTGTTGCTGTGATTAAAACGGTGGAGAACAGCCAGAGGGTGATAGTTGGCACAGATTCTGCTCTATCTCCTCCCCCTCTATTTCACCCTCCATCCCTCTCCTCTCAGTGCCAGCTGTCAGCTATGTCAGTCAGTGTGCTAATGATGCTCCCTTACAGAGCTCAGAGCACGGTGATACATCTGTCATGCCCAGATATCTCTCTAGTCATATGTACGCATTCCACAAATGCCCTAGTTTTGTATACTTTGGTTTTTATGCAGGATGAGCAACTCACATTCCAGAAACATTCACTTTGGAGAACTTTATGGTCGCCTGTCTGGTACGCCGTGGTCATTAATATCACTTCTACATAAATCCCATGTGTAATGCTGGATATGAACCTATGCACAGCTAAATTTGACCTATTCTTGCCACACAGGCAAATCTAAGGTTGTTGCATCACAACTAATTGTGTACATTTACAGTTTTGATGCTTTCAGGTCATTAAAAGTGGTTGCTGCAACATATGTTACTTCAGATGCAACAAGCCAAACAGTCTCTCATCTATTATTCTTCCTGTCTTGAAAGCTATCAAGCCTGTGAAATGTGCAAATAATGTGTGTTCATAGAAGAGCAGTGTTTAATGAAAAAGCAGGTCAACATCACACCTTACCTGCTAGTTTTCACACACATGTTCTGACAGCTGTTATGCCCTTTTTGTAAGCAATTTACACTGTGTCAAAGAGCTATTCCAGGTTAATAGTCTTTGATTTTTTTTAAATGATAATATTTCAATGTCAAGATGTAACATTCACACATAGAATAACCAAACTCTAATTTTACCTGACAAATCACGTAACAGTATTACTGACGATTGTATCTTACCTAAAATTTGGGTTTAGAAATTGAATTGTACTCTAACAAAGTCTCATTTTAGGTTAAAACTATTAGTTTTTTTGCCATTTTTAATTGAAATTATTATCTCATTAAAATGTTATTTGCTTTCCACCTTCTCTTAGGAACTTGGCACATATATGCGATGAACAGCGATGGTCCTTTGACCAAACCAGCAGTGAACTTAAAGTGTTGAAGAACAAAATCTGTGCCTCAACATGCTGGCTGACAGGATCTGTAAGTTCTCCAAAGCTCTCTGTAGAACAGGTGCAATTTTTTTTTTTTAGATTGACTCTTGGCTCCTTTTCTTTCTGACACTCATATTTGTTTTGAAAAAGGGGTATGGAGACAGCTGCTGAGATGCAGATGTGTGCAGATGCAGTTATTTTTAGGTTTTGCCTGGTATGATGCAAAGCTTGTAAGTTCCCATGGGCATACAGAATTACTCACCTTTCCATTCAAACATTACCCTCCTTGTTCCTATCCCATTTATCTTTATCTCTCTCTTTGCCCCTTTTAAAGGGTCACCTGCATTAGTGTTCGAATTCTCCATAGTTAAGTTATTCATTTGACCTTGTGGTGCTAGGGCACCGCTCTCCTGGGTCAGCCACATGAGCCTCTTGTTATGATTCCAGGGGTCAAAGGTGAAAAATGAATAACCTTTCATCTGATTTTGCCCCTCAAACTTGAATTTCATTAGCATGTATGTGCATGTGAGCCCTGTGCCTCTTGGGTATGTATAAGGTTATTAAAGGCTGTGGTGCTGCTGCGGTTGATGAATGGTTGCCAGGTACTGAGGTCCATATGATGGTCACCTCAGGTAAGGACTTTTGGCCCTGCTAGCAGAGCAACAGAGAGGGTTAATCGGCTGTGGCGGCTCTTAGCTCTTGTATCATATCCGTCCATAGCCTCTGGCAGCAGCTCATCAGCTTATTCCCCAACATCTTCAAGGGCCCGTGTGGATGATGTCTAAAGCTTAGGCAGGAAAGCATTGGGGGAAATGGAGACGAGGCTTAATTTCCTGCAGACCAGAGGTGGGACCGGGACTGACTCTTCGGCTTCCTTCCTCTCTGCCTCCAGGCATGCTGTCCCCGAGCAGCAGAACCGGCTCGTGGAGCAGCCTGTCAACCTGTGTTAACATCATTGCATTCCCTTTCCCCATTTCCACTTCCCTGCCATGCATGCTCGTACTGACAGAGGTTACATGAGGGCAGATTTGGTGTATGAATAACCCTGGCCTAGGGATGTGTCAAAGGTGTCTAATTCAGACCTCCCAGTAACCCCCACCGGCTCCACACAATCTCAGCACAGTTCACTGGCAAGTCATGTTGTGTAGAGGGAGGAGAGAGGCAAAGAGAAGAGGGAGCACATAAAAGAGACGCCGTTACATGCTGTCATCATCACGCCGGTTTCTAAAAGGTTCTCAGTCTCTGATGTGCGCAAGCTGCAGCACTCAATAGCTGCTAAGATCAATGCTTTCCTGCCTCTAGCGCGGCGTCGTATCATCATAAAAAGTTACTGTTGGTCTTGTGGAAAGGAAAAAGAAAAGAGAGCCCTTTCTTTTTGCATTCTCTCTTAACTGTGACTATTTTCACCTGGGATGTTTTCTGTCTGTTAGTGTTACACTTGGGCTTTGATATTGGAGTGTCTTAGGGAGATGATAAGACAGGGCAGGAAATACTCCTGTACATGTCGACTCATGAACTTGAAGGTCACTGCTGTTCAAGGTGAGAAAAGAGCCCTGAAGGCTTGGTTTAGACAGGGGGTCAGGAGGTCAAAAGGTCAATCAGCTTGAGAGCTCAGGTTTCTATGACAGAGGAGATCAGTGGTTATAAGAATGTGCTCAAAATCATGTGATTGTTTTCTTGTTAATCTCCTCTCTGTGGGATTAATTGAAAGTATTTGTCAGTGTTGATTTTTGATGCTGTTTAGGGTAATCATCTCTTTGAAGTTTGGTCTTTTAAAATGAAAATCAGTCATCTATAAATACTCGTCCAAAAAAGCACTAGGGTATTGCCAGCATTGAGGTAGATGAAAATCAGTCTCTCTGCACCAAAGAACACACACGCTTTTGCTGTTTTCAGACTGACACAGCACCTATAAATAGTCACACGAACACACACTCTCTCATTCTCTCCCCCTCTTTTTTTCTCTCTCATCTCTCACACTCTGTCTCCTGTTTCCACATGTGGCCAAGCACAAGCTTGGTCCCTACAAATTCAATTTGCTGTCTAATTCCATATCAAAAACATGGTCAAAGCTCTGTGTTTGTTGAGCGCTGCACAAACAAGCAAGGACACAGTGTCAGCGTGGCTACTCCCACAACCTCATTATAGCTGTGCCCTCAAGTAACAGATTTGTCCTTAATTCATGAGTTGTCCTAATTGACTTAAGCTAATTTATGGATTAGATTATTTTTACCCTTTTTCCTAATTGAACCATAACTTTCATGCTTTCCCTCACTGGCCGGGTCGTGGGTAATTGGTGCTGAGTGCTGTGAGTTGTTCATGTCTGTGGTGAAGCTGGAGGTTTTGCACCATCGCATTCAGTTAAATGCAACTTTCATATAGAAAATGAATCCAATAAGTACAATGTAGATGAAAAACCTGTAGCAATTCCTGAGCAGGAGTAAACAGCAAGAGCACCTATTTATCAGGCTGAAAGATGATGTCTTGTCGTGTTTTTTTGCTGATGCCTCGTCATACTAGCGTAGCTCACTGGCTCTGAAGTACTGGGGATAGAGTAAAAGTGAGAAGAGTAAAAATCTGGATCAAAGTGGAAAATTTGAGCTGTTGAGAGTTTTGATAAGAGGGGACTTTTGAAATCTGTCAGCCTCACAAAAGCTGACTCAACTGCTTGTCTGTCGCATCATGGACATAGTTGTGTTTATGGCTGTTCTTTATGCTGATATAATGTAGTTTTAGCATCAATTTATCAACAAAGTGCAACATTTCACACAATATCTTATTTCTTTCAGACATCTAAGAGACAATAAAGGAGATAATGTCTGAAATGTTTTTTTTATGGCAGTTATACTTAGGTTTCTCTGCACAAACCTCTCCTCTATCAAAGCAGGCCTGAGGCATGGCTGCTTACTGCTGCTGTTCTAAATGTTCTATATGACTATCTATTATCTTATGTATTACAGACAACATCTCACTAAATCCAAAAATACATTATGGAGTCTTTGTTAATGAAGTGGGAATGGTTTAGTTGTAGAAGTTGGTGCATATTATACATATGGATGTGCTGAAACACTTTTTTTGTTGTTATTATTTTGTTATCATTTATTTTGTGGGTAATGGCTGAACTTTTATGACATCAGTTTTGCCACCTGAAAAGAAGCATGGGGAATACAAAGATATTTTTTTAAGTGATATTACCTGTTTTCTTTTGGGAGATTCTGCTGTATTGTGTCCCTTGTATCTGCATGAACTGTATATATACACATATATACTACTAATTGGTATAAAACAGTGTATTTGTGTGTCTAAAAGTTCATGGTGGTGAGGAGAGAAGGTTGAGACGTGTCAGGGATGAATGTTTCACATCTCTCCTTGGGGCTGTTAGCCTGTTACCAGGTGTCACTTCAACTACTCTCGCCCACCTGCTTTCCAGCCTCCGTCAGACCGCTGCCATGCACACATACACACACACACACAAAAGCTGCAGTCAGTAGCCTGATGAGAGTAAAGAAAAAGCCGACCAAAAAAGGGAAAGAAGGTAATCACAGATCACTGAAATACTGTTCGAGTTCTCCCCTAGAAGCGTGTATTTGAATAATGCCTCCCATGCTGTGGCTTTAGTTCATCAGTACAAAAATATAATCAGGCCATAATCACCACTGTGTAGCTCTGTGTTAAACAGAGTTTTGCGGTGGTGAATATGGCGTATAATAGATATATTGTTCTTTGTCTTAGATTAATTCATTTTTTTACTCTAGCACTATTACCTGTGAATCAAACTCAACTCACACTATGACTATCAGTTTTTTTAATAATTAAGTATTCTACCGATTATTCTGCTAATTAGTTAAGTAATCAGATAGGCTTTATTATAAAGCAATTATTTTGCGATTAGGGTTTTAGCTGGACCCAAATACAGACACAAACATAGTGGCTGAATGGTAATGGTTGCTTATTAGAATGCAGCAGCATGATGATAAGGCTGAGGTGACCAAAGGCAGGTAGGAGGAGAGTGGCTCAAACGGCTGAGGCTGATGGCTGCTGGCTGGAGTAGTGTAGCAAATGGCTGAGCCGGCACTGGGGATCCTAGGCACAGCCGGACAAAAGGTTAGCATGAGGCCCAGGGAAACAACTTGAGGAATAAACTCAAGCGAATACAACACTTCTTGGCATAGAGAGTGGCTACCACTGAGAGGGAGAAAAAAATCTGGCCACGAGTGGAAGGTGAGCCTGGGTTTTACACTGCCAGCTGATGAGTTGATGTAGGCAGGGGTGGAGAATTATCTAGGTGCCAGGAAACTGTGCCCAAAACATGGACAAACACACAAACACACACACACACAGACAAACACACAGGGGAAGAGATGGCCCAAGGGAAAAAGGGTAAAAAAAAAGAAAGCAAAAAAAAAGGCAACACAAAAAAAGCGCAGTCACAGCTGTGACACATTAGCAAAAATGTAAAAAAGGAAACATGTCAAGTCTTCTTAAAATAAACAACTATTTAGTTTTCTATTTCAAC
This sequence comes from Acanthurus lineatus, assembly GCA_029814665.1. NCBI lineage: Eukaryota > Metazoa > Chordata > Actinopteri > Acanthuriformes > Acanthuridae > Acanthurus > Acanthurus lineatus. The sequence goes on from JAPZDV010000016.1 coordinate 4,857,180, forward strand.
AAATAAACACTTCTATTGCTTAAATTGCATAGATTAATATTATCTGTCAAATCAGAGCCAATGCGTTAAGTGCCAAATTGCTTTCTGGCTTTGTGACATATGTAGGAGGCAAAATGAATGGAGCAGAAGATTGGAACAAGAATCTAAAACAAAACATTTTATCATAAGATGTTAGTCATTTCTTTATCTAAACTATCAATCATATTGGTTTAGGCTACACTAAATGTTTACTTTAATGTTACCTTGGGTTAGGTGCCCTCCATGAACTTGATGTCTAGCTTGTTAGACTGGTTGTCTTCTGCTAAGATACTAAAGCCTTAGAGTTGTATCATTATCATCATTATAGGCCAGTTTGGTTTTAAAATAGACACACTGTAAAGAGAGGTTTATTGTTTCATCTTAAAAAATCCCAAGACACTTCTTGTCATCTTCTCTTGTCGCATTTCTTCTCCTTGCCCCTTGTTATTTTCTCTCTCCTCCCCCATTTTGCAATCTGTGCCATCAAAACATGTCTTCCTCATGTAAGCATGTGTTTAGCAGTAATAATCATTCATATGAAACAGCTATAAGAATAGTAGCTTAGTGGACATAACAAAATTTTGATACAAAGAACCCACATTGCTTACTTTCAGTAGTAGAGTTACTTGAGTTTCTTGAGAAATCTTTTTAGGCCTAAAATCAACATATTTCTAGAAATTTCACAATAAAAGCTCAGCGAAAAAAGAGATAGAGAAAGAGAAAGGATAATCTTCTCTGAGGTACTGAAAGGGTTGAAATTTGAAACAGACTAAGGATTGTTGAATTTGCATCAGCAAAGAGCTGCAACGATAAATTACCGTGGCAAGTGGGAGCAGAACCAACATCAGGGAGGCTTCTTTAAACATGATCAGATTTACAGGAATTAGGAATACAGCTCTGTCAGTAATATGTGTTTGTATCTTCTGTTTTGGCAAAAAAAATGTGCTACTATTCTCTCTAAATGCCTGCTATATACCTTTGCAGAATCATAATTCTTCACAATTGGAGTCTGCTCAAAGGTTACACAGAAGATGTAGAGTTTACAAAACCTGCATCAGGCGGCTAAAACCCAAGAAGATGTTAAGGTTTTGGTTACAGAACAACCTAAAAGTACTTAAGTTTGAAAGGAAATTTTTCAGAGAGACACAAAATAATACCATTCTTGTGTTTTGTGTGTGCAACAGTAGAACAGCAACAAGGGCTGAGGGAGACAGATTAGGCAGTAGTAAATGAGAGCAGTAGACAGAAATTGAGAAGGAAGGGTTTGATATAAGGAGCCGGTTCAGGTTTGTAGGCAATAACTAAACAATTAGAATTGAAATGATAACATTGTGAATTGACATTCATCAATAGCTTCTGAAATGCTTCATTTCTCAGTCATACTGCTTACTTAGCTGCTCTTGGGCAAGGAGTCATCATCTCTGCCTCTGCAAGAAACTGTTGTCTCTTTCACAGTGTCAAAGCGGTCACCCTTCAGCTTGATTTTTAATTCCAGCTTCATTTTGGGAAACAGAAAGAAGTCAAAGGAGCAAATTCAGCAGATGGGGGATAGGGAGTGACAACTGTGTTGTTCTGAGAGTAACTTGTGAGATTCCAGCGTGCTTTGAGCACAATTATTGTCATTCTAAAGAGCCCAATTGCAAGTGGTGACAGTGCTGGTCATTTTTGCTGAAATTTATCCCTCAGACAACTTAAACCATCACAGTAGTACTCAATGTTAACAGTCTGACCTGGGGTGACAGATTCACGGTGCACAACTTTGAACATGAAATTTGGGTCATTCCAGACCTGTAGACAGAGCTCCTCACAAACTCCAGCATGCTGCTCCTTCTGCTTGGGGGTCAGGAGCCTGGGCACAAACTTGGCAGTGACCCAGAGCATGTTCAAACTGGATGCTGCCTGAGCTGATCCAGACGACACATCGACCATATAAGCAAATTCCTGGACATTTATTCGATGATTCTGTTGCAGAGTTTGTTCTATTTCTTGAATAAATTTGTACTGTGCTTGTGGAAAGTCCCCTTGACCTCTTGATAACCCCTCTAGAAATGTTCTGCTCCTTTGAAATGCAGATGTCACTCAAAACACTTTGCTCTGCACTTTGCTTTACTGTCAGAGGCTTTTGGAAAATTTTAAGTGTCTCCGTTGCCAGTTTTCAAAGTTGAACACAGAGTTTAATGTTCACCCTGTGCCCAGGATTTAGGTGCATGGTAAAAACACAAATTTTCACCAGTGGTCGCAAAAATGTCAACATCTTTACAGTAAAAGTTTGACATCCGGAAAAATTGCCCATGAAATTTGACTGCATCTGAGCACCAAACATCACTGATGTAAAACACACACTCCATTCTCTCACTCTTGGCCAACAGCGCAGTTTGCTCATCAAGTGAAACATCTTAGTCTCAGATTTTCTGTTGTTTTGCCAACTAGGGTTATGTTTTGCCCATTTAAGTTTGTGTCACCAGACATTTGTGAGAAGCAGCTATAAGTCCAAATCCAAGTCAAAGTCACTGATCTGACTGACGGGACGAAGACTGTAGGTAAAAGCCTGCCGCTTGGTGATATCAGGAATTTTCTTTCACTTTCACGATCATCTGTTGTTATTTTGCAAGGGCACCCACACTGCATCTTTACTCAGTGCCACCCAAGATGTTTGTGATTTTTTTCAAAGAAATACAAACAAGTTAGAGCATTTTCCTCCCTTATAGTGGCGGGATAATATGTGCAGACAGACCTTTCTCATGTGCTGACACTGCACTTTGGAGATGCTGGCTATGCGAGACTAAAGCAGGGCTAATGGCTCTTATCCCGCTTCACTTTCCTCTCCTCCTCAGGCAGTCTGGTTTGTCTGCCTGGGTGGTCAGAAGGTGCTGTGGGCAGTGATCATCTCAGAAATCATCTTCTCCAATCCTGATGAGTGTATTTTTCTCAAAGGTAATATTTGTTTTTAGCAATAAAGAATTTTTTCCTAAAATTGCTGCTGATACCAGCTGGTAAGAAATCACATCACTGGGGGAAGTCAATGGGAGAAAGGAAAGAAAAAAAAGAGAGAACACAGATTTAAGATGGTCTCTCAACCCCCGTACGTCAATCTTTTCCCTATTTATAGTGGCTTAGTAGAATGCTCTTCAGCTGCAGCTCTCTCTGTGTCTCTCATTGTCTCTTTCTAACTATCTCTCAAGGTTTCTGTCACTGTCGCTCTCATGCTCTCCCTCCTAAATCTGTATCCTTGTTAAAACAAGGGCTTTTGCGTAGGAGGGGGAGAGATTCCGTCCATCATGTTTTCTTCTCTCCTCCTCCTCCTCCTCTTCCAAACTGACTCAGAAACAAGTAAACGCACACAACAGGAACTATTTCTCTATAGTTTTTCCTCCTAGTTGTTCTATCAACAAAAGAGGGTAGAAATAAGTAATAATAGAAAGAAAGAGACAGAAAGGAGGAAAAAGATACCTCTCACAGCTATCTACACAGTTGTTGAGCTTCAGATACTGACAGCCGTTAATCATTAGCTTTCATTCTTCTCTCTTGCCAAAGGAGTATTTTATATTCTGAGCCAGGTCCATGTGATGTTGGGGGACTAAATCAATTCCAAATTATTGCGCCTCTCAATAACTGATGGCCATGTCTGGGCGGAGAAGAAATGATTAATGATGATACTATGGACAATATGAGTAAGACACACACTAAGACATTATCTCCTGCATGTCGACAGACACACACACACACTAAAGATGTAACTGCATGTGTGCACCTGTAGTACCTGGTTGGAAAGAGACATCACTGCTTCTTTTTGTATTGGGCAGTAAAGAGTTTTGTGTTTGTGTCTGTGTTTGGAGAAATTAAAAAATGAAATAATAAAAAAAATGAAACAAGTAAATGTGAAAATCATAGGTTAGCACCCAATACAGTATAATCAAGATATAGTGTGTAACCCATAATAACAATCCATTTTTCACAGTGGTGATTCTGCTTCACACAATACCATGTTATCTATGAATCAAACATGTAAATGAGGAAGGCACATAAAGTACCTCTCAAATATCATTGAAAGTTTTCACAAAATAAGCATCATTCACGCATCATATTCCAGGAAAATATAAAATGAAATGATTAATCAATTGAGAGAATGATTCATCATAAATCCAAATTAATGATTGCTTTTGATGAGCCATTTTTTGTTGTTGTTTATCAAGTAAAAATGCAAAACATCACATCACTTGTAAGATTGATTTGATTTTTAAACAGGTAATCAGACAAAAGAAGTAATTCTAAGACATCCTTTTGGTTCTAGGAGAGTGTGGGTTTTTTTTGACACTGTATCATCTAAAAGCTTAATGATTAATGTATTAGTACGTCCTGGTGGCCTAGGGGTTAACGTGCTGACCATGAACCACAATAAATTCAGTCAGTCCTGCCAAAGACCTTTTTTGTGTGTCGTTCTCCATCATTTCCCTCATTTCCTGTTGCCTCTCCTCTGCATAGCAGTGCTTTGAGCTAATGCTGCATTCTTTCTACCTTAGAAGTTGAAGCTGGGAATGATGTCACACCCTTGTTGACTATATTTCAGCACAATAAATCATAAAAAAAAGATTTTAGAGGATGAAATGGCTTTAACTTTTCAGCCATTGTTAGCAAACCATCAAAAATGTGTTATGCAGTATTCTGCTCACAGTATTATGTCCATAGATAGAAATCAGACAATACTTTGTGTATGGTCCATTAAATGGAACACAGTGACAACAGAGCTGTATTACTATATTAATACAGCTTCCACTACTGTTGATACATGGAGCAGCCCTCTTAGATTTTGACTGTGAGCATGATGAGGTTCTCCAGGCCTTCCGAATTAGAGATCATGGGAGTTTATGGGGGGCTGTGAAATTTCCAACAAGAAAACCTCCCCTAACGGCTTCCCAGTTCAAATGTAAAGCACCAATACTTAAGCATTCTATCATGCTTACAGTGGATACGATAAAATGGTCATGATAATCAAGTATAATTTCTGCCATTTTGCCAACCAAGTTTATTATTATTATTCATTCATACTAGATTATTCACTAATGATTTTTAGTCACACAGGGGCAAAAAGCTAAACTGATGGCAGAACAGTCCCTAATTTGAAAGTCTGAGTTAAAAAAAGAACACACTTGTTTCTCAGTACTGCAAAATTACAGCATTATTGTTGTAAGTGAAACAACAAGGTATTGCAAGACCATATACTGCAGTGAATTACTGCACCGGTTTTTCGTGTACTGGACTCTGAGAGCTCAAACCTTGCCTGTCTCTGTTTAGCCCTGTAGATGAAGCTGCATTGTCTTAGTGTGTCTATAATAGGAAAAAGACAGTATACACTGTGCACTACCGAAATCACCTGCAATTACCACCCACAGTCTCCTCAATTTATCTCTGACTTCTCCCAGTCTGATGCACAAACACACAGAACATCCATAGAGATGCATTTAAATAACTGCTTGTGCTCATACATTTGGGCAAAAATGTATAAACACACTTGCTTACAAATCTAAGATCTTTGTACAAAGAGCTGCTGTCACGCCTACAGCCCAAATGGCTGTTTTGTGTTGTCAGTCATTTACTCCCAAAACATACACTTACCCGCTCTGACAAAGAGTCCCATCTTTTATTATCCTGCCGCACAACAAAGCCCAAATTCATGTGTGCTTTCTATCTTACTCATAATCTTCCTCACAGCACTCAAGCTGCACTCTGGGGAGTCATCACAAAACAGTAAGCACAGCCCTGCACAGGCAGAAAGTATGCTGAGTTTGCTCGTGCACACACATACACACACCATTAAAGACACACACATGCTCCTTGATACCTCTTCCCCGGTGCGCTTGATGGCTGGTGATAGTAGCCATTGTGAGGAGCGATGTTCCCCAACTGTTGTTGTGCTGTTATTACATTAGCAGCTCCGATTTTATCCCCTTCTCACTTTCTTCCGTTCTCAACCTCTCTGCTATATATCACTTTATTCCTTCCTCTACCTTTCTACCTCCCTGTGTTCCTCCCTCCATCCCGCTCTTTCTGTTGTGATTTAGTGCTTACAGTGTTTATTCTCCAACACAGCACCAGAAACTAGGGAAATTATAACTCTAACCCAGGCTGAGTCTCTCTCCAAATTATGACCATTGATTTGTGTCTTTATTATGTCTTCAGTGGAACCTTGTTCACCAGCATCACCAGATCTCAGTGCCCAGTGCAGCTCAACACTGCCATCCAGTGATGGTTTAATCCACTGGTGCTTAACAAAGAGAGTGGAAGCAGACTGTTTGCTGTGTATGTTTAGAAGCCTGTTTATGTATGTGTCACATATAGTTTGTCTCTACGCATGTCTGTTTAAAGGAGGCTGTTTATAAATAGCAGAGAGCATGTATGAAGTGTGAGAACGATTTGCTTGTTAACTGCTGTGTGGCTCGACAGCTCTATTGCAGACAACTCTGTGAATGCGGTCGAGAGGAAAAATCGGAGACCTTTTACATTTGTGTGTAACCTCAAGGTGACTGAGTTAGGGGTGACTCGCTGTTTCTGTCCGTCCCTCTCTCCGTGGTGGTTTACATTACCCCGAGCAGAGCAGTGTGGAACAGAGTGGTGGCCTGCGGCTGCTTGAATGCAGGAATGTCCCGGCCATCTGCTTCACATTAGAATTAGACCTCCAGCCCAATTCAATTAGCAGCCCAAGCCAGTGCCGCTGATTGGGCAGAGGGAGGAAGGCTACAGTCAGCCACTAGCCTACAGTAAACATGATAGAGGGAGGCAGTGAGGGTAAAAGAGGCAGTAGGGTTGGAGAGCCAAGAGTGGGGGCAAAAAGAACACAAGCAAAAAGCAATGAATCAAATCAAAGATACTAAATAAAGTCTCCCAAAAAAAGACATGGCTTGAAAATATCTGAAAGGTAAATAGAAACGACCATGAAATTAAAAATGAATCACTACTGGTGGATATGCCTGAGGTCATGCCACATGTTTGATCCGCCTTTCATGATCCCATGGCAAATCCCACCAGAGATCATGATAAAATAACATAGACCCAAATTGTCAGCGAGTTGGACGTACATTCCCTTCTGCTCTTGCAAATCATGCCAACGCAGATTAAACAACAACAACAGCGGTGAAATAAGAAACAAAAAGCCTCCCAAAGCAAGACTTTTGCCAACTTTTGAGCAAACAAGAGGAAATAGACAAAGCTGATTGAATAAAGGAAAAAAGGCCCCTACAGATAAGCATCTTGTTCTCCTTCATAATATTTGGACTACAGCAGATGGAAACAAACCTGTCATTGTGCAAAGCAGAACTTGAGTGGTGCAACTTCTTTCCCAACTTTGATGAGCCAGTCCAACATCTGAAACACACTAAACTTAGGATAAGTGTCAGAATATTTCAGTGTAAATAGGTACATAACTCCAAACCATTTATGTTTTCTAAAATGAGCCAAACTGCTTTCAAATGACTAAAAGTCATCTCCTTCTGTAATCACTGTTTCATAGGTCAGTATTGGTTTTAATCAAAAATAGCTTATCAAAAGTTCCAAAATTCCTCTGGACTTTTTATTTCTTTTTTGAATTTCTTCTCTAACAACAATCATTTCAAGGTTATCCTCTGTCTGAATATGAGTGATTGGAAGGAAGAGTGTGGTGTGCATGTGTGTGTGTGTGTGTGTATATGTTTTCTAACTGGCTCATACTTTGGTCTAAGTGAAAAAAGGCCTGAGGTTGTATAAGGTTTTCGCAGCACAGTGAGACTGATGCACACCCCAACATGTGGTGATAAATGGTGCTAACCCACGCCAAAGCACATAACATATACAAAAACACACACAGACAAACACAGTTGTAGTCAGACCTACCTGTCTAATCTCCCTAATCTCCAGAACATACACACATTACATATTTACATACACATATTGACTTGGTGGCAGCAGGATGCATAAATCCAGTGGAACATACTTTCTCATACATTCTAGATGCTGTCAAATGTGCTCAGAGCCCTTGCAGATATAATGCACAAAAACATTGGCTCATATAAACAGTGTGCTGTTTAAATATGTTCTCAATTATCTGCTGCATATTTCTTTGATTTTTAACTCATGCCAGACTGGCATCTTTGTAAAAAAAAACAGAGTTTTTTTAAACAATTGTGGGATTGTGTTTTTGCTCAAGCGAACGTACTGCACAGCAGCATTTTTTTCCTGTGCTGGAGCTGGATAATATATTGAGCAGTACTGCTCCCCCCATACAGTGGTCTGTAAGTTTGTGTGGTACCAGGACGTGACTGTTGATGGGTGAGTGCGAACAGTGTATGTTGTTGACTCAGTTTCTCGTCTATCACCTGTACCTCACACCCCCAACACTCTACAGTTAATCGGAACACCGTGCAAGGCTATCATGTCCTCAAGCTGGTGCCACACACACTTGCACACACATGAAGAAACTGACACTTGTATATAGAATTTTTTTTTATGTAGACTTGATTTAGACTTTATTCTTCTAGAGGGAGATTTGTCTTTATAGCCAGTTAAACACAGGTATAAACACAGCAGCATACAGAAATAGGAGGCAGTTTGTTCAGTGCTGCAGCAGCACAGAGGACAAAACTCCTGCTGCAGCTAGCTCTCCTCCATCTTAAGGTCTTGCATCTCTGTACACATGGAAATAATGTGAAGTGATGATTGAGGAAACTATCAGAGTCATTTTCTATTTTGAGAACTAGACTTGTTATTTTTGTGGTTCATGTCTGAGAGTTTGAGTGTGGGAAGGCAAATCGTTTTAGAGGCAGTTTGTGTGATGCCGTTGTGTTTGTTTTTGTCGGAGATGGTCAACATGGTGTAGAAGCAGGGGGAACAGTGCAACAGGATGGAGTAAATTATGCTTTTGTAAAGCAAGAACAGGAGGCTGGGGCAACAGACAGTGCTCTGGGTTTACAGATAAAATTCAGTGTTTGCTGGGACGGAGTTTTCCAAGGATTTTTCCCAACAGCATTGCTAAATTCTTTGAGGTTTTTTTTTTTGTGCAGCCAAATGATATTTAGCATGTGTGCTGACACGAGAAGGGTAAATGCCTATAGGGGAAGTATGGTGGGAAAGCTTATTGTTTATTGAGTTCATTGTCTGTCGTGAGTCCAAGATATTCAAAGTTGTTGACCTGTTCTGCTGTCTTGCCATGTATGGTGGGGGGGGATCAGGCCAGCGCGGGATGTGTTTGATGTGATAATGACCAGTTTTTTTGTCATGTGCTTGTTCAGATGCTTGTATTAATCAGTACCTCATTGTGTAGTGAAAAATGGAGTTTTGATGAAGTTTTGGCTATGACAGAGTAATTGTCACTAAGTCCAGGATGGCAGTAATCAGAATATCTGAATTATCTGGTGATGAATGGGGGGCTGATACAATCATTTCTGTAGAGGGTGTAAAGGAAGGACCTGAGGACACAACTCAGAGCTCCAGCATTGGTGATGACAGTTGATTATGATACTACACTTAGTCAAAAAGCCTGTGGTCTGTTGCTGAGGAAGTTATGAATCCAGAGTTTCTTAATCATCTGGTGGTGTTGAATTGTTCAAAGAGGATTGTGGCAAAGTTGCCTGGTGAATCCAGATGTTGGAGAAGGGAGTGAAGGAGGCCTCCCACAGCATCCTCTGTCCTTTGTTTGGCCTGGTTGTTTGGGTCCAGCTGTGGTTTTATGGCTAACAGGATGATATTCAGGATTGTTGCTTTTTCAAGCATTTCATGATTTTGAAATTGCTGTCCCCAGGTTGTTGTGGTTAGGTTTGGTTCCTGGTAGGTAGGTGGAAAGTATGGGAACTGATGCCGTCCAGTAGATTTCTCAGAAGACAGAGTGGAGGATGGGAGATTCCTTGAAAGCTTAATGGCTTGGAGTTTGAACACACTTGTACTTAAAAAGTCAGATAATTATATTTTGTTACTATTGTCATTACTCTTTAAAAATGTAACTCATCTCCAAATAATGAACGAAAAATCAATGAAAAGGAAGCCAAAGAAACGCCTCAACAGAAGACCTTCAGCTACAGTGTTTGTATAGTAGTTCAAGCTTTTCTGTGCAATGGAAAATGAGCCCACAGACACAGCAGGCTGAGCAGCACGGCATTAATGACTGTTTCTCATTGGGCATCTGTGTGTATGAGTGTAATCACCATCTCGTCATTGCTTTGCACCTTTGCCAGATTCTGCCATTTAGCCACTATATCTGACCAAAACAAAAGACCAAACCTTGGTCTGTTGTGCTTAAGTATAAACAGGTAAGTGTATAATACTACATGTGGTCCGTGTGTGTGTGTAAATATGTGTACCGGGGTAGGTTAATGGTTTTATTTATAAGTGCACACCAAAGGTCAGAGCACATGCATACAGATTCAGAAAGTACTGTTTATATGAGCATTTGTGTCTTCTCCTTAAAATAAAATGTGCTTGTGTGCTAAATGTGCTAAAATGTGTGTGTAGGAACAGGTTATAACACAAGACTCTGGCTGTTGCCATCTAGGCAATACCCGATTTAGCCGACCTTCTAACAAATCCCAAAATTAGGCAAAAATAGGTCAATTAGAGTGTGTGTGGAGTACAGACAGCTCAGATGGTCTGTTAATACAATTAACTCCACAGACAGTCTGATATGTCGTGTTATCTGATATTTGTATGAGAAATTCTCTAAAAGGCACCAATAACACAAAAATGTCCTTGAGGTCAAGTTCAGTGGATCTAATTACCCAAGGTGACGCTTAGCACACAGCGAGGGGCAGGCTGACACTCAAAGTGGCCACACTCTTAATTATGCATAACTATGAGCCTGAAGGAAAGTTAAATTCATAAGTTATAATAAAAATTATACTCTGTACAAAGCTTATGAACATAAAAAGTAATGTTTTTGGACCAGGGTTCTTAACAAGTTCATTTATTGCAAAGTTGGACATTTTATATGGTGATTGTTTATAACTAGTTTTTGAAGGCAGCATCAGGTGGCTTTTCAAGGAATGGCACTTTAGTCTTCAGTATGATGTGAGGGTTGCCGTTGGTAATAGTGCACACGTGCTGGGTTAAAGTGTGCCAGGATGTCTGCCAGCTGTGATGGATGTTGGGGCAGTTTGGGTAATATTTTGCATTTTCTCTTCCAAATAGGTTTGGTAAAACTGTGATAGTGTGTAACATAAAACACTAACCACCCCCTAAAAAATGAGATTTTCCCTATTGTTACTGAGGTAGCTTATCTTTAACATCCTTTTAGGCATCCCAGAGAATGTCCTAAATAAGTGTCTAGTCGTGCTTTCTGCATGTTGGATTTTTTTTCTGTTAATGTGATGAATTATCTTGATTTGTCATGCAGATGAGCTAAAAATAAACACCTCCTTGACCATGTTTGAAAATTTTTTTTTACAGAAATTTGAGGGTGAACATGGATGCACAGGTTACAAGACACACATGAAGCACACTCCCACTAGATTCACTGTATTGACATTGATTGGCAGGTGGTGGTCATACTCCAGGAAACAAGAAATATAGCAGTGCGCCAGCAAAGGCAGAACAGAAGATGATTTCTAGCTGGAAAATATCAAGCCATGCACAATTCAAAATGTACAAGGAAAAAAAGGGTCCCAAGAGTTGTATGAGGCAGGAAATGTAACATAATCATGAAGCACAATGCAACAACACAATGCTTGTTTTTTGGTAAGAAACACCAAATGTACATAGTAAACAATGCTTTTTTCTACAAGAAAAATCCACATGGCACCTTTTAGTGTACCATGACATTACATTATATATACCATAATATATGTTTATAATACAAAATTGTGTAAAATGTCTGTTCACCTTTCTGTTCTCCCGTCGTCACAGTATTTGGCAGTAATGCACCTTAAGGCTGGTTACCAGCCATGTTAAAATGTAAAAATGAATTAAGTGTATTTGTCCTCTTTCCTGCTCTTTTTGCAGTTGTGGTAGCAAACTCTCCATCCACTTTTCTACAATTGCATTACCAGTGTATTTCCAAAGTAGTTCCCTAGCCAAAAACTGAGACAAATACACAACAGATGAAGTAAAAGATTAATTTGACTGGTGGCATTTCTTTTAAATATCTACACCATTACAACAATATTTTCATCTCAAATTCTTTTGTGCATGATAATTATATAGTGAAAATCTGATATTGTGAGACAGCCCTTCTGTGATGCATGTATTTTTATGCACCCATTTCTTCAACTACTTGCATGTGTACATAAGGGCATATCTAGCTAACTGAATGAACACATGCAGCCTTGGGGAAGGTGCAGGCAGATAAAGAAAGAGACATTTTAGCCCCCTCCCCTCTTCATGCTTAGCACACACTGGAGGTCAAGAACCATATTTCTCAATCTCACTAAAGGGTCTCCTTTTTTTCTTCTCTTGCTCTCTTTTTTTCTTTTCCTCGACTGCCTTTTTATGCCTTCATCTCTATCAGATGTTGAGAGCAGATCTTCAGCACTATGGTAAAGCTCGGCAACATAAACGCTCTGACCCCGATCTTTTCTTCAGCCGAACACACATGCACATTGTACGCAAAGCCTTTTCTCCATCACACAGAAATCAGGTTTGAGATCACATAAAGGGTATTAACAGGCTATCATTTACCCTCCAACACACATGCACACACACGCACTCACCCAGCCCTACCTCTGTGTCCTCTTTGCCCTGTCTGAAATGTATTGTTTAGGTAAATGAGTCTGTGCACCCAGCGGGGGAATCAGCATGAATAAGAACCTGAATGCATTACCCCATTACTCTTCCCTCTCTCACTCTCTCGCTTTCTCTATCTCTCTTCCCCTCTCTCTATGTGGCCTCTGCCTCGCTCAGCACCCACAGTCCTTGAGAGCTCAAATTGACATTGGAGACCTAGTTATTAATATGTGGGTAGTGGATGTGTGTTTCGTTTTGTGAGTCTGTGTGAGTGTGTCCATGTGTGTACATTCAGTGGAGAGTGATTGAGTCCTCTTGTCATTTGTGTGCACGAGATGTTGTGTGATTTGTGTTAAGAGAGAGATGAAGATGTGTTTGTGCTGGCGTGCGTGTGTGAGTGTCTGTCAGTGTGTGTACCCCCATGCAGACAGCCAGACTCGGTCAGGCTCTCTAATTAGATAGACAGAGTGAAGTGCACAGACTAAGAACAGGAGGAGAGGGATAAAAGAAAGGTGGCCTTTCTATACACCTGCTGAAAGCATCACACTGTGCATGTGTGTGCATGTATTTGTACGTGCACCTTCAACTGCATGTTCGTGCTCACATGTACATGCCCTTGTGTGTATCTCGACATGTATTTTTACCCACCTGTGTTAAGCTCACCTGCTCTTTTTTTCTTTGTTCCCTTTTTCCTTTCAGCAGCTGCCTTGCTCCTGTGTATGTGTGTGTGTGTGTGTGTGTGTGTGTGTGTGTCAGTGTGCTTTCGTCAGGTGTCACCCAGCAAGTCTGATCCCCACAGAAAGCTGCTGCCACTGTTGGCATGGTGATGGCTGCAGTACTGTGAGACACTGCTGCCATGGTTTCCAGGCACGCCATGCAGGGGGGGAGAGGACCAGTGCTGCATCTCTATGTTCAGATCCAGACTGTGTATATGTGTGAGTGCATTCGTGTGTGTATGTGTGTGTTTCTGTGATTGAGAAAGAGAAAAAGAGCCCTCCTCCTTATAGCCCCTTTTTCCTCCTGACAGCATCTCACAGACCTCTTTGTTAGAATGTGGTGTTTCTCCTCTCTGGTGTACTGTATATTTACTTATTTATTTTGTCAGGCCTCTATTTCAAGGCACACGTGTGTTTGTGTCTGGATGTGTTTGTGTGTGTGTGTGTTTGTATATGAAAGAAATTTATTTTTTTGCCTACAAGTGAATCAGCCAATGCAAGTGAATTCTACTCTGGGCTACTACAATGTCTACTTATTAGATATATTTCCTAAACTTCTCTAAAATAAGACATCAGCAGTGTAGAATTGAAAGACCTTGTGTGTATGTGTTTTGTAGCATCTGTTTGCATATGCACACGCATACACTGTATTCTGTGTGACATACTTCTTTTGTTGTGCACTTGAGTCCAATACTGCAGGGATCTTTCAGGGATTTCTATACTAGTGTTAACAGAGGGAGAGAAATACAGCACATTTTTTTTAACTCTGAAGTGCGAGTAAAACCTTCTGAGATTATTCCTCTTATCTTGAATGTAATTTGCATGTAGTAAGTAACTTTTGTGAATTAGTGTTGATCATCGACAGCACCTGAGTTACATTTTTAAGACCAATGGTACAAACACATGTCCAATTTCCTGACTCCCAAGCAGAAGCCAGAAGGTGTTGGAGTCCATGAGGATCTCTGTCAGTAGAACCAGGGATAACACTTTGTGTTTAAAATCATCACCTATGATGAGAGCTGTGTCTGCAGCTTTGACCCAGAAACCAAGCAGCGTTCCTCACAGTAGAAGAGCCCACAGTCTCTAACACCTGAGAAGGAGCATCAAGTTAGAAGCACAACTGAGAGCAATCTGCTGCTTTATTTGATATCCTCAGGGTTTTACATCAACTCTCTGCACTCCCTTCTGTTACGCTGTAGCCAGAAGTGACCACATTTCAACAAGAAGGAGGAGCATCCTCTGACATGCAAAGCTACTAATGCAGTAAAAACAACAACTACAGCAAGAACTAGAACCTAAAAAGGAGAAGTTTAATTTTGTTATACATTTACTGGAACTATCATTACTTACTGATAGCTGAGGAGACCTGCTGTTTGATTTTTCGACCTTCAAAAGCAGATAAAAAATAAAAGCTTCTATTTAAATGTTTTGTACATCCACTTCTCTCTGTTAACGATAATTAAGAAGCACTTTGTTAACGGTACTGACTAAACTAAAAAATAATAAGCCATGATCAGCCTGAGATATCTCTGTTCTTAAGATGTCCTGTTGTCCCTTGTGCTTTCTTAATTAATGCCACCTTTCTTTTATCCCCCTCCTCCTGTGATTCATAGGTTAAGCATACTTTCCACATTTATTTGAAGTCACTCTGGCTACAGACAACAAACCAAATGCCATTCAGTTTTTAAGGGCATGAATGTGTTGTTCAACCACAGCCTTGTCCAGAAATGATCACCCTTTTTTATGAGAATTGAAATAAGAATTTTAAACCAACAAGACACTGAAAAGAAGTGCCACAGTATTCATTGTCAAAAACAATAGAAATTTACAAAGGAGCTCTGTCTCCAACCCAGTGAGGGGCCGCCTGTGCTCATGGGGAGGTAAAAGCCCCGCCTGAAGCTATGGCAACTGGCTTGAGGTTATCTGAGCATGCCCACTACCCTGGTGTCTGATGAATGTCAGTCTGTCATTCTGTTTGGTTTGTTCTCCTTTTGTTTGGCTGCTCCTTTCTTATTTTTTCTCCTGTCTTCTTTCTCTTTTTGCTGTTTGTAAAATCATCAAAAATAGATTAAATTCTCTTTTCTACGGTAGCAGTAATACACCAAAAATGCACAGCTATTATCCTTTTTTTTATATATGTATACTATTTGATTGCAGTTTTAGTACTCATTTATAAGACACATTATTTTTATTATAGGCTTGAATGTATGAAAAATTTCCATTCTTCTCTCCCTACTATTCTTTCTCCTTTATGAAAATGGGTTCTACTGCACTTGCACATTGAAAATGTTATAGTCATCTTTTAGCTATCCACCAGATGTCCTCAGACATTTAGTCATCACCTGACTGCCCCACCCATCCACACACCTGCTCCCACCTCCAATCAGCCCTGTAGTCACCTGAGCTTCTCCTGCCTTCATCTTAATGCTTAATCAGCCGTCACTACTAATTAGAGTTCACTTCCCTTGTTCCTGGCTAATATGTCACCTTACCTGGAGCGTCATGTCTTGGCTCTCTTAAAGCTGCACTTGTATCCTGTTAACTGTTTCCTACAACCCTGTTCCTTAACCTGTTTCTGCCTGCCTGACCTGCCCGTCTGATTATTGGATTTAAGATTCCTTCCTGCTTTTATTTTCAGCTTTGCTATCCTGTAAGCCTTTTGTACTTTGAGTTTTGCTAATAAGTCATTGAACTGCACCAGCTCTGCCTCAAACGTCCGCATTTGGGTCCTCTCCCCTCTGTCACCCTGCTAGCATCAGCCGTGACAAAATAGCTGGATTAATCATTTGTGTAACCTGCAGGAACAAAGTAATAGGTGCTGGTCATTTCAATGCTGTGGCACAGCTAAGAGGGATGGGTGAAATCCGTGTTGTTTTGTTGAGGGAAGGTTAATGTAACATTATGAATCTGCAGACTGTGATTTGTGCAGAGGACAGGAGACTGACTTTGCATTTAAATGTTGTTATTAAAGAAAGTAGGTGTAAATAGTGCTCATTAATAACTGATTAGATTCAGTCTGAAATTGCTTTTCTTCTCTGCGATCACATTTTTACACAGTAATGGACGAGTGAAGCTGTCTGACCAAAATGTACCCTTCAGTTAAAAAAAGCCTCGTTGGTTAGGCTGCTACAAGAATGGATATCTCATGACTAACAGTGCATTTCTATTCATTAGCGTGTGGATTGTTGGGGTGAGTGAAGTAATCCATTATAAAATGTCACAGCAACCAATATTATACAAAATATTTACATGAATTACAAACAAGCAGACTCAGTTAATCCCCTGAACATGCTGTTAGGCCCTTTATAATCTGCCCGGCAGTGTCCTGAAGCACAGTTTTTCATTTTAATGTATGAAAAGGGCAGTGATCTGAAGTGTTCAAAAACCTTGTGTGGGTGTTTCGTTTGTGAACACTGGAAAACATTAAACTCTGGTTTTCCATCTTATCTCTGTGACACCCTTCTGGTTTTAGTTTTCTTACCTCCATTTTTCTCCTGTCATCCTTTTGATAATTGGTTTCCTTTTCTTTTTCCCTTTATTTCTGCTACCCCACCTCAATCTGTCTGTCATTGCTGTCCTCCCTTTCTTCTTTATCCTTCCAGAACATTATTCAAAGAAAGGACATCAGGGAGCAGCTGCTCACGAGATAAGACTTTGATAACATTACCTTTGCTGGGAAATCCACCTTTGCCCGACTCCTCTGAATTCTGCAGAAGTCATATTTTTAAACACAAGGGTTGAGAAACAAAATTAAAATACCCTTGGACAAAGCTCCCAAACACAAAATGACAAGTATGAAAATCAACACGGCAATGTTTAATTTTATTCAACTTAAAACAGGTTGATTTGGACTTAAGAAATTAAACCTTTCCAATGATGACATTTATTACTTAGTTTAAGAAAAAACACCTTTTTATAACCCCCGTGCTAAATGACTCCTTCCTACAGGGTCAAAAAATCTTATATGCCAGGGTTTATCTGATTTTCCACCTGAAGGCGACATTTATTGAGTGTGCCAGAGGAGCTGGACTGCTGATCTAGCCCCATTTCAGCATTTTACAACATGATGAATCAGATGTTCAGGATGAACTGGCCTGTGATACTAGATCAGCAGGGGGACTCAGGGTACACAAGTACATAATATTCACTGCATGGATGCAATTTATTACCATTTAATCAAGTATCTCAGAAGAGGACTTTTGAGGCACTAGCACAGACAGATCCAAAGTAGAACCTCGGCACAAATGTGACCATGGTTTGACCCTGTTTTACCCACCTTATGCCTATCAACAGAGCGCCGTGTTATTACACTGCAAGATCTTAACCCTTGCATCCTCATTCAGTCATTAGTCATTCTTTTATGTGTTTTTGATATGTATGATCATAAAAATAAGAAAGAAATAGACCAGTAGGTTAAGATCAGCTGCACTTTATCTTTTCAAGGCCTGAACAAAATAGAATGAAAGACAAAAATGCCAACGAATGCACACAGAGCGCTGATGACACTGATAAGGGTGGTGTTATGATGATAGATCTGAGTGTAATCATGATGACATTGGTGGTAATGAACACAATGAAGAAGGAAATGGTGGTGAATATGAGCATCATTTTGTTTTATGTGCATGTAGTTGGGCTGTGTGGTGTTAAGGAGGCCACTTCTGAACGACTGCTGTTATGTCTGAAGACAAAGGCAGAGCAGGAAGACAAATACATCAGAGATTGTCCAGGTATGTGTTGTTTTTTCTCTCTTTCTTTTTAATCTCTCACTTTCCTTTTGCATTTTTGACATTTTGACAATACTTACTGAGACTGACGCAATGACACGCTCATCCTCCTGTCTCTGAAGGTCAAAATATGCTGCATTTTAAAGTAATTCCAAAGGATTTTGAACCCAATTTGACATCCAGTAGGCTATTTATTATCCATGTTCTTTTCTTCCTCTCTTCTCTCTCTCTCTCTTTCTCTCTCTATATAAATATATGAAAACTATCAACTCTTTCTGTTACAGGTAACATAAAAACTTTAAACTTTCTACATACAGAGGGCACAGTTTGAAATAAACAATACTGAAATCGAAACACTGTTGAGGCTATACTTTTACCTTAGTCCTTAATGTTAATATCTAACATATTAAGTGGTTCATTGCTCGGTTATCATAAGCCGCGGTAACATGCATGGTTTTTGTAATTTTGATTAAAAAATTATTAAGATTTACTGATTTTGGATCTGCTTTTTATATGTGATGTGATCTAGTCTGTGGTTTACATCTGCCTATGAATTTGGTCAGCGATGGCTGTCTGACATTCATAAAATGATGAATGAATCATGTGATTAGTTAATGGTAAAGATTGAGAGCTACTGTCTTTTCAGAACAGATTTTGCTATTACTTTAATTTTCTACATAGAGTATTAGCTTGATACTAACACACTCCTCCTGGAAGCAATGAATGGGAGAATGCAAGCACAAGGAGGCTGTTTTGATGTTTTACTTTAATAGTAACGTTACTTGCTTTATCTTACCATGTTATTCACAGCTAATATGCTCTGAGTAAAGCTCTGCAGCAAAAAGTGGACGCTGAGACATGTCCAGATGCATTCACGTTAGGACAGAGCAAATAAACGGAAAAAACAAAGCTAGAAAGAAATAAATTGCACCGTTTATATAATACAATATTTCCTTTCATTGGTTTATAAAAAGGTTTAAACCACCCCTGTAAAACTGAGTGAAATTTCATTCAGTTTGGGCCAGTTTATTCTGACCGAGGTGTTTTGTTGAGCATTTTTATTTTGTTTGGGCTTTTAAACCAATTATAATCAGAATACTAGGCTCCTTTTATGCCCAACTATTGAAAGCTTTTCAAGGCACGTTAATGTTAATAATATCAGTACCTTTGAACTGAGTACGTTGAAATTTATTGGGAAAAGGAATGCACTTAGGGAAGATAGTAAGAAAGGATGATGAAGATAAAGGAAATGAAATAACAAATGTTGAGGGAGAGAAGTGAGAACAAGCAGAAATCGGTAACACGGATGCCTAAAATTGATACCCTTGAATGTGATCGTTAATGTTCATTTAGAGGTTTGCTTGATGGGATGGCGGCTGCGAGCCTTGCAGCGGAAATGAACCTTAGAACATCTCTGCACCACTTTCTGTCACTGCTATTTAATGAAATTTAAAAGCCAAAATCAATGGTGTGATGGAACAAGAGGGTGCAGATGAATAGTTTTAGGCATTCAGCGGTTTGTGGCAATGAAAGAAACACTTAGAATAGTTTCTCCCTCTCCATCAACACTTATTGCATCATTGACCTGTCTAATGGTAGAAAGAGGTGGATTTTTTTGAGCCCTGAACTAAACAGGACAAATAACAAAAATGGCAGTATAAGTACACATTAGGAGCTGATGACAACTGATAAGGGGGGTGTTATGGTGGTAAACTTAAATGTAATCATGATGACATTGGTGGTAATGAATACAATGAGGATGATTATGGTGGTGAACATCAGTACCATTTTGTTTTGTTTTGTGAAAATTTAGCTGCGTGTTGCCCAGAGGACCAAGTCTGAGCGAAAGCTAAAGAAAAAGGCTAAACATTTACCCAGCTTGTCTATTTCCTGTTCAGTTGGCTTCAGTTAGCATGATGGAGTGAGTGATAGAAAAACCTATGTTTTAGACTCTATGGCTATTTCATTGCCACTTATTGTTTTACACTGTTACCGTTAATTTAAACTTAACTGCCATTGTCAGCTATCAGGTATCTTTAGCCAGATCCAAAGCTGTGTTAGCCAGTATGCACTTAGCGTGATTTAATCAGCAGCAATCATTTTTAAAATAACATGATACATCAAATGACATGACAGCTCTTCAAAAGTGTCAGAAAGTCAAAACATGTTGATTGCCCCATGGTGCCTGCTTGGGCTATAGTTTGGGTCATGAATTCTGCCCCTCCATGTTAGCAGATGGGACATGTGTCATGCTAAAAAATCAAAGTACATCCCCCAAAGATATTTTCTGTCACTGTAGGCAGCTCTTACCACACTCATCTTCAAGTGTACTTTTTTCAAATTGGGTTTTAATCAGTCATTTGATGCTAAAAGATAGGGGTGAAACATTATGACTGACAGCTTTCTGTAACCTGTGATTGAGTTGGGCAGCTGTATTAGCAGGACCTTGTTCCCTCAGCTTCATCCACTGATCACCACTGTGCACACTGTGGCTCCAAATAATGTCCTCAGCCCAATATAGCAACCATGCACCAGGGATATTTTGAAAGTGAAGGCCCAATGCCCATCTTAATTTATGTTAATATTACATCCAAAGATGATTTGCACATTAAATAGCAAAAGTGGATCTGAAGGTGCTTATCTATTTAAAGAAAGTGAATCCGCACCCTCTCATACAGAAAATTAATACTGTAGATGTGTTACAAAAATAAGAAGGGAGGTATCGATATCCCATCCCTCTAAGCGCATTACTACTAATGTGACATTTACTTAAAAATCAACCATCAATCACCAGCAGCTTGTCTTAATATGTTCAGCTTTGATCAACTTGACGATCTCACATACAAATGCACATTATTTTACAATTTTCTGGAATTTCTGTTCAACTTTGCATTACATTTGTATATTCTTCAGTAACTGTAACTAAGTAAATGTCACACCTCTGATAGCTGTAACTAATTTCTCCCCAACATTACTAAAACATTAATCAGCCCATCAAATATTGGTCAGTTTTGAAACCCCACATTTGAGGATACAGTCTTGTCAGATAGATAAAATCAGGTAGTATTACAGTGTTCTTAACACAGTCTTTGTGTAAGGTATTGGGTATCAAAACAAATATTTTCCCTTTCAGGAAATCCAACATAAATTTACACTTTGATTCATAGTATTTATAATTAATAAATAACTTTTGAGTAGACATCTACTGTAGCATTAGCATTTACAGCCAGTTAACACGCCTGCTTGGTTTGCATATACTGTCTGGAGAGCCATTTTTAGATATTTTCTTTGTTGTTCTTGGTATGGTCATAATTGCAAGAAAATGATCTGTTTATACTTGAGAGCACAAAAGAATGTACACATGAATGCACATAGTTAGGCAAGCCAGTATCAAGGAGGATAAGAATTGCATTGAGTTGCCAGACAAAGCATTGATTCGAAAAGTTAATAAAGAGGTAATGATGGATGATTGTTACTCAGATTCATATCAATGATAAAATGGAGCAAACCCAAATGATGTAAACCTTAGAGTGCTATTATAGTCATACCCATTATCTTAATTACATACCTACTGATTGTACAGGCAAGTAATGAAGAGGTATGTTTCTGAATTTAGATTAAAAACCTAAGGCATTATATTCCATCAGTTTTTGTCAATTTATTTTGAATTTTATTGATGGAAAAAAATGTTACAATTTAGAGAAAATCCTTTGTGCTTCATCTTTAAATATAATATTTTTTTTTTTTTTGGGGGGGGGGGGGGGGTGGCTAAACAAAATTTTTTTAATTTTCTTTTATAAATTAACAGAAATTACAATATTGACGCAGAATGAGTGATGGAAGCCTGGCCACAA
>JAPZDV010000016.1:4879631-4900993 GCA_029814665.1 Acanthurus lineatus
CCCCCCCCCCCCCCCCCCCCCCCCCCCAAACAATATTTTTTTCAGTTTCTTTTCTAAATTAACAGAAATTACAATATTGCCGCAGATTGCTGGATGGAAGCCTGGCCTCTAAGTATTTTCTGGTCTGTGTTTGTTTCAGGAAAATCAGCAAGCAAAGACATGAAGCTTGTTTTGATGGCCTATTCCAATGCAATGCACCGTATATGCAAACTTGTCACTTTTGTTGAAGTCACCTTGTCATTGTATGTAGTTGAAAGAAGTGAATCATCATTTATGTCTGCTGTTGACTTGTGGTGTGTTCATGTGCTCAGTGCTTTCTGAAACAATTGTTCCATTATAAGTTGTTAGATAAACACAAGCATGGTGCCATGGTGTTCTGTGCAACAAAACCCTGATTTGGCTCCTCACTCATTCTGCTGGAACAATGCTTGGAGAGTATGGACTTGTTTAGCCAGGATTGGTCTGCTGGTTGTAGGCCAGCAACAAAGCGCTGTCATTTCTCTGGAAACACTGAGAGATAGCATTAGTCCATGCAAATGTAAGGATACCTCATTTCAGCTGCATCTGTCTCACTTCTTAGTAACAAGGCCCTGTCTTTATAGTAGATGTATCTGTTTAATGAGTTCTGTCTGGGTGCTATTTTTATCCTGTACACAGTTCTGAATATGCACTGATTTCAAAAGTATATCTTGTTGAATGATCACAGCCATAATGAAACATCCCCACTTCTTTTATATGAGGAGCTCAGGCAATCAGCAGATGAGATTGAGTTCTTCTACACTGATAGAGATGCAGTATCATCAAATCAATCTGATGGATTCAATTAAAAATCCCCTGCTTGCCTTTTTCAGTCAAAGTTACAGACTGGGAGACTCTGATATATATTTACATACTTTTTAAATAGATTTCTAACTGGATTTTTTAAAAAGACAAATGTCTGTACCGTCATCATCCCAAGCAAAATCACTGTCATTAATGTGATACTGAACAGGAAATGTTCCATTCCATAATTTAGAGTGACTGGAGCCCCAGCTTAACATAGATCAGAGGTGGCTGTTGATCTATCTGTTTCCCCACTTATTTCTAAACCTTTTTAGTAGTAAACATTGGTCTGGGAACAGTGTCAATGTAGGGTTTAGTGCAGGGCCGAGGTGTGAGATGATAATGATAATGTTTGTGTGTATTTATATATGTGTGATGATTACTGCAGACACATGATCCGCTGGGACCTGAAGCAGGATTACTGCTGACTCACCAGGGAGTTCATGCTGCTTCCTGTGTGTGTGTGTGTGTGTGTGTGTGTGTGTGTGTGTGTGTTTCAGCGTGAGACAGAGTTTGCATTTGTGTGCAGGCTGTATTTGCTTACCAAGGAGTGATGAATAGAGGTGATGGTGGTGTGTGTGCCTCCTAACCAGCGTGTGTTTAACAAGATCCTAATTCTGTCTTGCACCTGAACATGAACACCTATGTGGCTCCCCAGAGACCTAAGTGAAATTCAACACTGCCACCCACACAGACAAACACACATACTCACTAGACTTCCTAAACTAACTTCTGCAAAACTTTAGCAAAACAACAGGCTCTCTATTACTCCCAGACACATTCACATGCACCAGCAAACACAGACATAGGCACACAAATATACTAGGCTGAATGCTAGTGAGGCACCAGTCTTGCCATGCTGGAACCTGTTGGGAGCTGTAATTATGTGCCAGCAAGAGAATTAGTAGTGTTAACCAAGCAGCAGTGCAAACAACAACAGATAAAGACTCAAACAACACAGCCACTCAGTACCCAGTGTCAGCTAAATAAGGTGGTGCATGAGCTCGATTATTTTACAGTACGGGCTCCTTCGCAGAGCTACAAAACCTTATCTTATTGGCCAAAATTTTAATCCTCACCACTACATGCCATGCTAATAACTTCAGCTACCCCTTATTGTAATTATAACCTCGACCATAAACCCAAAATCTTACTTTTAAAATCTTAATGATCATTTTTGCCACCAAAGTTTTTTTCAAATCACGATCGCATTGTTTCATTTCATGCAAATGCTGCAGCTTTCAGACCAGTCTAGAATTTACTGGTTTAGACTATAGAGGGAATTTTATAGATATAAATATATAAATAAAATATACATACACATACACACACACGCACACACACACACACGCACACACATATATTTGAATAGGTGACATATATAAAAATAACTCCTGTAAGTTGTCATAATTGTGTAAATGGGAAAAAAAAAGGTATAGAGAGCTGTTTTTTCTACCAGGCTGTGCACATCTTTTTCTGCTTTTTCTGACTGAAGCTGGGCATTTAAATATGCTGCTTTATGGGAAGTAACTCATTTTTAGTGCCAGTTTCAAGTGATCTCTCTTGGGTTAGACATACACTTATGCAAAAACACAAACTCTCAAATAGGCCCATATATACTTTTTTATACACACTCACCAGGTAAACTACTTGCCAGGTGCTGACAAGACCGGCACTTGGTTCTTGTTTGTAGAAAAAAAAAAAGCAAAAAAAAAAGCAAAACAACAACCTGGCACTGCAAGAGACTTCAGTCGCAGGACTGGCCTACTTCAGTGTGCTTTGGCCTGGTTTGGGAGCTCTCTGATTACTTTTTGAGCAGGAACAGAACGGAGGTGGATTTGCCTCCCACAAGCCCATCATCTGCGCCGCCTAGTATGACAGCCGTGCTTTGTACGAAGTGTGTCTGCGTGCACGTGTTTTGTGTGCGTTTGCGCACATCGGTGTGTCTCATGAGCTGCGTGAAGCAGGTTTTGATGAGAACAAACTGACATAGTAGCCCAGGAATCCTGCACACTGATTGAAATGTGTGTGAGAGAGAGAGAGAAGTTCATTTTTCACTCATACATACAGCACAGCTTCTTGTCTCTCTTTTCCACCCGTCTTCAAGTACATACACACACATGGAAATAAACAACAATATGCAGTGATACTATAATATTTGATGACAAAAGAAACACTTAAAATCAAATATTAACATGAGCCATATTAGTATTTCTCTGCTGCATAGGTTTTTGATGGTCTTGAACCATGACCGATTTCAGTAAGAAGAATATAATGTTTAAAGCATGTACATGCTATAAAAACACAGACATATAGACTCTTGAACTGCCAAAATGGGGTTTACACAACTACAACACGAGGTCTTCCTGTATGAATGTCCACATACTCCACAGAGAGGCACACACCTCACATGCTCAGCTCACATTATACGCTTCGTGCTGCAATGCAAGCTGGCTGTATGGTTGAATGGATGTATGATTTGAGACCTGTCTTTGAAGTCCACTGAGGCAGGGAATGGGAATTGATGGATTTATGTTTCATGACATGCTTTACTGGCACACTGCCCTTCTCAGTCACCCCGGCTCATCTCTGGTTTATGCTGCAAACTTTAATCCTATTTATCCAAAGCTGACAGCCTTTTATAATTCACCCTTCTCATTCTGTACTCATTCTTTGTCTCTTTTGATTCTTCTTTTTCTGTCTCTGAATGTTTCTATATACTTCTCTTCCTCTGTCTCCTCGTATGTTTTCATCCCTCTGTCACACTTTTTCCTCACCTGTCTCTCTATTCCTCAGCTCCTGGCTAAAAAGGGTTTCACCCTGTTGGTGTGGCAGCCTTCTAAATGGGACTATTCTGATTTTTTCCTGTGACCACCAACCCACCTGCATCACTTTGCTGAAAAAAATATGCTCTTCCCTCTGAGCTCCTTGATCAGGAGTCAGTTATGAGATTGGTAGATTTTAACATTTGCTAGGTGCACATAACACCTTTAACAATATGCATACGAGTAGACTGTTAAGTTGCTTGCTTACTCTTGTAATGTAAACAAAGCAAACCTTGACAGACTTCCTCTTTATGATTTGGCAACACTGATGGAGGCTAACTTTAATAGACTGGGCAGGTTTTGGTCAACATTACCAGTTCCTTTGTTCCATTCTAGCCTTTCTGTGCCAGTTTAATTAAAAACGCTGTTGTGTCTGTGCTTTTTAGAAGCTATGGGAACAGCTCTTCAAAGGTCAACAGCAAAAGATTCAGTCGGTGTCTTGATCTTTTGGGTTCATTCTATTTACCATTAATGAGCTGATAAATCTTCGAATGTATGTGACATTGAGCTCTCACCCGCCAAACGTATCCCTCCTTAATCCCATCTTGAAAAGGAAAGGTTCAAGGGATTCTTTAGAGAGATTGTTAGCCATTTTACCAAAGTTAGAAAGAAAATAGTAACGTATTCCTAAAATCTACAACACAGCCAGTTTTTACCAGGTGAAAGTGAGCTTCTCCACATTTTCGAACCCTCTAACAACATTCTGCAATTCTCAGTGTAAACAAATCTGTGAAATCAGCTTTTTGCCTCTTGCTTTAACATCTTAAAAGCATGACATATTTATATATATACTTGAAGACTGCACTTATAAATTAAAATAAACCGACTTGCTCCCCAAAGGGGCTTGGGTCAAACTGGGCTGCCTTGATAACTGTGAAAGAGTGAACAGAATTGCAATTTTGACAAACACTTTTGAAAGACGACTCTTAATCTGGCCTAATAGATCAGCCTTCACTGCAAAACTTGAAACTGAAACTGACACTTGCATAGTGCTGAGAATTTTGGCTGGGCCATTGTGGAATATAACAACAGCGCCATTGACTTTGATTCGACTTTGCAGAGTTCAAACACTTTGTGTTTGAGATATTGAGTAGGTACTGTTTTGGCCTGAAGGGTATACCCAGATATCCTCTGAAGGAAACAAATTATAGCTGCTTTTATTCATGATCTTATTCTTTTGGTCACTACCCAAATTGTGTTGCCAGAGGTGAGCGTCTCCTCTACCACAGCATCTGTATGACTGCAAGGAAATGCAAAAGAGTGAACACATGCTCTTGTTGGCAAATATGCAAGACATGTACATTTCTTTTGGCAAGCGATGTCACTACAAACTGACAGAGATAATTCAACATTCTTCGGTAAAATATTGTGTGCTTGAACTTGAAGTTGTCAGCTGTCAGCCAGCCTTCTTCAAATTCAACTGCATGCCAGTACACACACCACCTGACAAATCCAGCAAGACAAAGCTATCAGTAAGGGGCAGCAATGTGCTGAGATCACAACCTAGACCCACTGCACTCCTCTGCTGTGCATTAAAACCACCAACAGAGGAAGTGAAGAGGCGACACTGTGACAGAGCCCAGTAGCCATTGAGAATGCACTCACACATGCACTCCACACCTTCTGTTGAGGGCACAGTTTTCCCTCCAGCTACACACAGACAGTTGGCCTGTTACATCAGCTTTATCAAAGTTCTGTCCTATTAAACCTGTGTTTTTATGTAGTAACAGCACAGAGACATTAGGGTTCATCTTACTCTGAATTTAAATTCCAAACCAACCAAATATTGTTATAATAACAATTTCAGTTCCTGAGGTTAATTATTGTTGACCATTGAGCATTGTTCTCCATGCATTATATCACAGTGTCTTATGCCCAACTGTTATTAACACTTCACTGCACAGTAGCCAAAGGTCTATAAAGAACTTAAAATTTCCTCATGCGCAAAATCTATGCCACGATGCAGGAAAGTATTGACTTCTTATATCAGTTAAAAAAATGCTATGTCCATAATGACCAATGGAGCGCTAGCTAACCATGCATAAGATAAACATCCTCCAATCACATACCAAAACACATGCCAAAAAAATTAAAGAGGTTTTCTAGCTGGCTTTTATTTTGGCTTCACTGAACCGACTTAGCTAACTCCATCAATCAGATTTGCAGCCTCTATCTGACAAACCAAAGTAAGGTCTCTCACAGGCAGTTGACACCAGCAGAAAGTGCCGTGCATCTGTACTAATCTCTCACCTGACCTCATATTTTCCTTTGCATGTCAATCTCTCTACAACAGCCCCCTTTCTGCTTCCGCTGTTCTCCAGACTCTGTTGGAAAAGTGGCCTACCTTCACACACGCACACACACACACACAGATACCAGCGTAAAAATGTATAAAATGTGCACACTCACTTGTACGAGAAACTGATGAGACAGTGACTGTAGATGAAGGCTTGACACCAGGAAAATGTGTGTCTAACGCCCCACAGGGGATCTGGCTGTGATCAAAAATGTATCAAAGAGGGGATAAAACTTGAAACAGCAAACTTGAAAAGACCTCATCATTTTGTACCTGATCACAAAATCTTTTCTTCAGATTTTTGGGAGCAATGCAAGCCAACCGTTCACCAATAACAGTCACTGTTTGTCACAAGTCTTAGTTTTTCTCCCAAGATGTTGCCATTCCAAAGCCAATTAGCTTGCATTTCAGAGTAATATTACCCATGCAAGCGGCTGTCAACTTTTTCTCTGTGGGGTTGCCCTGGTGGCGGATGGGTCTAGGACAAACTCGCATGGGAATAGCAGGCAGTTGCTGTGAATGCATTAGCTGGAAACTGAACCCAAGCTGTGCTGTCATCTTTCTTTCAGTGTCCTGTCTGTCTACACTGCCAAATGCAAATATAGGTGAACCAGAACCTTTAAATCAAGAGCAGCTGCATTAACCTCTCTGCTGATCTCACAAATAAACCTGGTCAAATAACGTGAAGTAAATTAGGTTTGACTCCGTCTTAAAATCCTGCTAATGAGGGGTTAACTGTTACATGGCATCACCTAAGATATGTTCCCTTTTAGCCATTATGGGAAATTGCAAAGTAACCTAATTTTGGCTCAGTTGTAGGGATCAGCTATCTGGCAGCGAATGAGTATGTTCTGACTATGCCAGTGTTATTTTCTCTATGACTGCAAAACACCAAGTAGGTGAAACCTCCTCTGAGAAAGTAGATGCAAAATGAACACTGTGCAGATGTAGTTCATGTACCCCAGAGTGGGTCCCGAACACTGTCAGCTCTTATTTGTGGCGCTGAAATATACAAAAACACCTCTTTCCTATACTGAAACTGGAATCCTCAATAGAGTTAGACAATATTTAGACACTCCTGCTGTCACTGCATCTGCTGTCTAACTTTTGTCCTTGTCTCTTTTCCTGTCTGTCTCCATGGTTGTTGCTTTCGCTTGCAGAGAGTTGTTTGTGGCTTCTTGTGTGCTTCAGTGTGTTTATAAACACAGGTGATAACAGAAAGATGAATGAAATGCTGTGCATTATCACATGCAGAGCACACACTGGCTAAATTATTTATGCAGCTTTGGTATTGCGTTTTTCATCTCTGCTTCGTTTCTCATCTCTCCGTGCTGTGAAAAGCAGATGGCATATTTTGAGGTGGCAGTCATGTGTGCAGAAGAATGGATAGATGGATGGGATAGTCTCTCAGTCCATACTTTTGTTTTTTTTTCTCTGTTCCCAAATTTAGCCCCTCCCTGCATGCATCTCGTTACAGCTGTACGTGTGTGCTTGCATGCACTCCCTGAAGAGTTAGACTGCATGCTCTTTTTTTGTGAGTGCATTCATGTCTGTGTACATTTTTGCAGATGCATGCTCATGTATCTGTTTGTGTGTACTGAAGATGAGTACCGAAGATGCTAGATTGATACTTAATTGCTACCAGTCCTGAGTAGTAATTACTGAATTATCAATCATCTCCTGGACAAACAGTGCTGCTTTTGATGTTTATGTAGTGTTTCCTCTCTAACATACCGTAGCTGGCATTTACAAATCTGTGATCGTCTCCTAACGATGACATAGCTGCAAGTGTCAGGCAGTTGTATTTGACTTTGTGTTTCCTTCCTGTGCTCTGCAGTCATCCCATTCAAAAGTGTGGACTTTAGTTTCTTAATCTGATGGAGGTCACCGCAGTTGTTGTCAGCTTAAGCTAGCATTCATTATCTGTAGTTATCAATACAGGATACAGCATGGGTTTTAGGTAGGGCTGTGAATATATATATATAAGAGGTTCTAAGAGATGTAACTGCTTTAAATTGAACTAAGGGCAAATTAATTAGATGTATTCTTAAAATGATTTAAGTTTACATTAAGAATTAAATTGCTTTGCTTTGGAGATGTTGTTAAAATAATAAAAACATCCCAAAAAAATCTATATAAGTGACTTTTAATTTCTTTTTTTTATAGTAATAGAAGAACAAGAGGGGAAGGCCAGATGCAAGTTTCTGTATTTCAACATGGAAAAAACTTAACAGTTTAAACAACCTTTAGGGCCATTCTGACATAGATTTGAATTTATGAGGTACACTTGAATACATCACAAAGCCCCTGTTGGCAGGGGATGATGAAGTGAAAAAAAATAAAAATAAAAACCACAGAATGTCACAGAGCTTTCAACGTGTTCATAATGAAAATGAAACATTACAGCATTACAGCCCTTTACTTAAGCCGAGTCCAGTTGGTTAGATGTACTTTGCAGCCAATAACTAGCCAAGCATAAATTGCTAAGCACTTGGAAGTGTAAGTTTGAGCTTAATGTGAGCTGAAACAAGAAATTACTAATTTTGTTTTCTTGTGGTTAATGATGATTTTAACTGTAGGGAGATGACCAGAGCACTTATAACCCAACATTTCCCCAAATACAAAGTAATAACAAAGGTGCTAAATCTCATTAAACTTTTTTTATGCCCTATCATGTTAACCAAAATATAGAATATTACCAGTAATACATGGTCAAAGTATTGAAATGGTAAAGCAGTGTCAGTACTGGTACTACTATAAACTGTAAAAATATCTATGTGTATCTTTGTACTCATTTATCTTTTTATGTGTGTGTGTGCATACTCTTTGTGTAGTCTTTGTGTGTATGTGTTTGTGTGCGTTCATGTACCCCGGTCCACACAAAGGCCCAGCCAGAGTCCATTGGCTGGGCGGGAGCGCGTGCAGCGTAGTAATGAGGGCGTCTTTAGTTTGGCTGGGAGGCTCCTCCACTATTAGCTAATGGATTCTCAGCCATCTGCTCTGACAGGCTCCACTGGTTACTCATTTCCACCTCGATCAGAGAGTGCTACTGAGACGTCTTTCCTCTCTCAGTGTGGAGGCTCGGGGAGTGGCTGAACTCCTGCGTGGTTCAACTCCTCCTGTCTGTTTATCTGGCTCGCTGTCAGGCAGCCGCCGGTCTGTCTCTGTGGTCGCTTTTGTATCCCAGTCAGCATCTGCACCATTTTTTTTTTCTATAGTCTATATTTGAACTCTTTTTCAGTTTTCCCCCACTCTCTCTCTGGCTTGCTTGACTAAAGGTTCCTTTTTTTAACTCTACTAGAGTATAAATATTTGCACGTTTCATTTTATTTACTGATGCACAAGGCCCTACAGTGGAAGTATTTTATTCCTATTTGCCCCAAAGAAAATAAATGTGAACCAGAAAACAATTTAGGAGAACAGCGTGCATGTAAAGATTACAACTTGCCATAATCTTTTTTTCCTCCCTGCCAATAATTGTTCCAAAAAATGTGCAAATCACATTAAAGTTTTCTGTGGTGACACGGCCGGTGTCACTTTAGAGGAAAGCTATAAAAACACTAGAAAAGTGACATCTACTCTGTGTACTCACCATCCATCTGTTCAGGTTTTAGGCTGGCATTTTCCTGAGCTGACGGCAGCACACAGGTCCTTAAGCTTATGGTAGAAAGAGGTGTCACTTTATTTTCATTTGTCAACTGTTTTATGTAGTCTGGACCTCAAATGCTTTTATTTTGTATCATTGGACCTCAAAGGGAAGACCTTTTTTGATAAGATTATGATTAATTCATTGGTTGTTGAACTTTGGTTTTTGTATTGAGCACAATGTAAGAGGCCATGTACCGAAAGGCATGGGTCCTATAAAGAAAGAAAAGGACACTAAAATTATTTTAGAGAAACTGATATTTATTTGACTTGAACTGTGACTAGCTCCCGGCTCCTAATTAAACTTCTACAGGAGCCCATGAAAGGCTACATAACTCTATATGAACGTACGTCACTAAAAACTTTTTTTATTTTTAGCCATTTGGTGCTATTCATTTGTATTTTGGGCAACAAAGAGATCAGGAGTACGAACAAGTAATAAATTGAAATCAGGAGCTAAAAATCCCTCTTTCCATGAACCGCTGGCTCACCTCTAAGCCTGCCAGACAACCAGTGTGCAAAAGCAACAAGACAACTGCAATCCTTTGTGTTAAGTATGCAAAGGGCCAGTAAATATTTGTGTTATGTTCTATTGCAAAAAATTGTTTCCTTTAGTACATGTCTGCCACACATGATCACACACATACAATTATTTCCAAAAACCTGTTACTTAAATATTTTCCATCTTTTAAGAGCACATGTTCTCCTTGGAAAAAAAAGTTAGCGCAGAGCCTTGATATACTGTATTTACTAGATGTATTTTTCTGACAGTAATGCTGGCCTTTGTTACCTACACCATTACAAAGACATTTCCACCACACTTGGTCTTTCTTTTTCAAGGTATGACCTCGAGAATGTCTCCTGAGGTGAGCCTTGAGAAAAAGACCAACTGTGTTTGAAATGTCTCTTTTAATAAAGTTACTAAGTGGAGTTCGATGTTTGCTCACCTTTTTTTGCTGTTGTCTGTAATGTGCCAGGTCATGGTTAGGTACATCAGAGGACGTTCAAGTGCACAAATAGGCAGCAGGCCAGTAAAAAGTGCAGTGTAATGGCCAAATAACTATCACAATCACCAAAAAATGCATTTTAAAGGCCAAAATTTCAGCCTGGGGGAAAACAACTTCTTGGAAAAGACAATGTGTGACCTATCTTGTCAGCTTCACTGGGAGCTGACCTCTTTCTTCCACTCGGGTTGGATTCAGAAATAGGTTGTGGGCCTATTGCCGATTGGTCTCCACAGGACACAAGCTGTAATAGATTTTAAACAGACTGGCTCCCAGGGCTAGAGAATAAACTCACCACCTGGGACCCTTTTGGAAAATGCATATGAGAACCTGGTCTGGTTACCTGCTGTGTGCAGTGATGCCATGTAACTTAGAACATTTACTCAGAAACTTTGCTTGAGTTATAAATTTGAGGGACTTTACACAAGTAAGTCCTCTTTATGCGACCATAGATTATGGTTCAACCCCTGTATTTCACAGCCAAACAGTCTATTTATCAACAACAAACACAAAAGACATAGTTTGCTAATGTTGTGATGTAGTGTGCAATGGGATTTGTTTGTTGTTAAACAGGCATCATTGCAGATGAAAATCTGTCTGACTGACTCAGACAAACATGTTCACCAATGAGGTAATATATTAAAGTTTTATTTACACTACATTTAGTCATGTTTGCCGACTTCATTCCTCACTCTGACTGATGTTACCCTGGAAGTTAGCGACAGGCAGCAAAATATAACACACTGTTACTTTGACTAAACTACAGATTTCTGAGTTTGAAAATTGATGGAAATCATTAGGAAAACATAGAGTCATTACTCAACATTATAAAAAAGATAGGCTTTATAGACATTCTAATTTGTATAATAAATGTTTAAGTAAAGTATCTTCCTTTTTCTCCACTTCTGGCTGTTTACCACAGACACTGCTTAACACCAGTCTCTCTCTCTCTGTCTTGCTGCTTCTATACTTTTAGAAAATTGTCAAATGGCTTTTAAGTACCACAAAACATGAAATGCCAATCAGCAAGGTTTAACTGAATTGCTTATCCTCTTGGATAGAATGTCAGATAACACATTTTAACATCTTGCCACTTTTTAACACATACATGTTTTACAATGTGGTGAATACAATAACCAGGATGCCACATAGACAGTGGAACACAATCATCAGACAAAATATATCATAATACAACAAACTTAAACATTTGGTAAATGGCTGTAGATAACAACTTTCTGTCATTAGCTCGGAGTAGATGTCTGTCTGTTTGACTAATAGTCTCTATTTGTTTTTATCTGTCTGTATTCCCAATTCCCCCATGATCTTTGTCTCTTTTTTCTCTCTTAGACTGTCCATCCATTTCTCATTTACTATGAATATCACGACATCCGTCCCTTAGGGGTCCTTCCAAGAAATTACACACCCTTCACTTTGACACAGACGTGTTGGAGAATTTATCACACCTATCAGGATGCGTCGTCAACATATGATCACATCCGCCGTCTCAAGGGGGTGGGCTGTAGCTCATCCAGCACATACACACACTCTTGAAACACATCATACACAGACTGTCAAACATCTAGATGTATCCGTCAACTTTGCGATGCTCATTCCTCTCTCTTACATGCACACACACACACACACCCACACACACATCCACACATATACCACAGATATTACAAATCTTCTCTCTCTTGTGATTTTCCCTTCCTACTGGTTTAGTATGGCTCCCCTGGGCACAGTAGAACCCTATCCTGTTTAATTGAGTGTATCTCATCATCTGCAGTGGGCCTTCCCTCCTCTAATGAGTTTTG
Source organism: Acanthurus lineatus (assembly GCA_029814665.1). Classification (NCBI taxonomy): domain Eukaryota; kingdom Metazoa; phylum Chordata; class Actinopteri; order Acanthuriformes; family Acanthuridae; genus Acanthurus; species Acanthurus lineatus. The sequence goes on from JAPZDV010000016.1 coordinate 4,892,038, forward strand.
AGAGCTCCTTTGCTTTCTACTACCCTTTGCACTTCAGGAGTATTTGTGAGTGTTTTAAACTGATCGGGTGGGCTAAGTGAGGAGGATTAAAGCACCAATGCGAATCATCTTGTTGACATGGAGTCTGAGAAAGTCGAAGTGAGAGACACAGACAAGCAAGTGGCAAACACTGACATGCAGTGAGCGAAGGAACTCAAGAAAAAAAAAGGACTTTCAGAGCTTATGATAAACCCAATGTGATGTTAAAATCATAGAAAGAGTTTCTCCTTCAAATACACACAAAAAATGAAGTAAATGGACTGTTTAAAGCAACATGTATGCATAATTCATTCAGAACTCTCCCTCTTTTGCTCTCTTACATCTCACTTTAAGTTCAAAACAAGTTTAAATACAACAGAAATGTTTGTGCTGTGCACCTGTTTTGTATCTTTTTTCTCCTTCCACTCTCACAAAGTTTTCTCACAAAGTCTTCCTTATGCCTCCTTTACTCCTCACCTTTGTGCTTCCATACTTTCTCTTTACTGTAATGAAAGTCACATATGTTGATCCAGCTTTATCTGGATGTTCTGTCTCTCTGGGCCATGAGACAATCAAGTCACACATAGATGCACTCGACTGCATCACAGTGCTTTGCAGTGCTTTAAATGGACTCCAGAGATATTGTACAGGCAGATGCACTTTACCAAACTTCTTATGCACACACAAATAAATAAATTTGAACCATAAATATACATATATGCTTATGTACCGGTCTTGGAAGAATCTATAGACAAAAACACAATCAAATGTGCCAAGACTCATATCTAGCAGGCCTCATTTAGTTTGCAAATGTCTTCCCTCTTTCCAGCCTGCTTTCTCTCATTCTTTCGCACACCGGTTGCTGTATTAACTGGCAGTTGTCATCCACACACACACAAACCTTCACACTGCTGTGGACAGACCGTGAATATTCGCCAACAGACAAGGAATTTTTTTTGTAAATTACTGCTGCTTACTGCTGCTTTTCTAGTGACAGTATGTTCATGATGGTGCTCAGACTGAACTGTGCCCTTTGCTGGAGCCTCAGCTAGGGCATAAGCACTCTTAAACTCACACAATCTCTCAATCTCTCCTCATTCATCCATGGTCATCATCAATGTCTCTCTCTCTCTGTCACTCTTGTAGCACCTCCAGTAGTTGGTAAAAATAGGGAATGCAGTTCAGAATGAAGGTAGGTAGGAAAAAACGAAGAAACAAAAAAACAGAAAGATTAACCTCCTTTTAAAAGTGTATATCTGTGTGTGTTTGTGTACATCTAGTATGCATGCCAAGCTAAGTGCTCATCTCTCTCATGTTGTGTTTCGCCTGCTTAACCTCCACCTCCGTCCTCGTCCATTCTTATTCCTTTCATCTTTGAGCCTTTTATAAGTACTCTTTGCCCTTGCTTTCTCATTCCACACTTGAGAAGTGCATTGCTACATCACATATGCAGAGGACTTGTGTGTGTGTGTGTGTGTGTGTGTATGTGTGTGTGTGATGCTCCCTGTGGTTTCTGCTGTAATTCTGTATGCTTTCAGCTTGTTCTAGGTTCCCAGTGTGACTCAACCTCAAGTCTATTTGTGTCTTTCTCCCTCTCTCTCTGTCTTCTTACTCCCTACATCTTGCTTTTAGTAACTCCTCCTTGCTTTTTTTCTCTAACAGTTTTTTCCCCTGCATTTTCTCTCCTGCTTTATTTTCCACTCTTAATGTTTTTTTCACAACTCATTTCACATTTTCTCTTCCTGCTTCTCTCTCTCTGTCCCTCCATCTTTCTTAAACATTTTCTCTCCTGCTTTCACTTTCTCCCCACTTCACTTTTCTTCCCTCCCCCCTCCTCCTTCCACGCCTGCCATCTCTTCTTTCATTTTCTGACTCAACACCTTGCTCTTTGCATGTCTATTTCTAGTATCTATCTTCCTCTCCCCATGCCAGTATCACCTCCCCCTGGTTCTCATTATCTGTCTCCGTCTCTTCCTCTCTCCTGCCTCTGTCTCTGCTTAGATACCTTCTATTCCCGAACCTCTCCCACCCACATGTGCATGTATGCGCATGTGCACACACGGATGCACATTTTAAAGGCGCTGCATCCTTGGATCAGTCATTTTCTTCTGTAATCATCTTTTGCCTTTGGGAACATAAGACACATACTAAAACTACTTGTTAAAAAAGAAAAGTAGGTGCATTATCAGGACAAGTCTCATCAAAGATTAGCATCCTTCCTCCCTTAGACTCATTTCTAGGATTTGCTGGAGGCGGTGTAGGTTTATAAAATTACACAATTAGCAGCAAAACATGTCTGAAACTCAAATTAAATTAGTAAAGACTAAACTTGCATGAGGTTATAATTCCATTATTTGGCATTTCATATCATCTAAAGGTAGAATTTAATGTCCTTGCTTGCAGTATAATCTACCCTAGGAACTACAGAAATAAAAAACAAACAAACCATCTAACTGGAACACAAGGCAACCTGCCAATAAATAAGGCTTGTGCACCTAAAATGTGCTTTTTTCATTTGAGGTGAGTAATCAGCAATGTAATCTGTAAAAGATGACTATTGTTCTAGATCTAGCAAAGCCTTTAAACATTCTCTCACTTTCTGCCCTCTGTTCAACTTTTATTTTTACCTTAAACTCGTGTTTTTGTAGCTAACAATCCCCACTCAGTGCAACTTGCAGAAAAAGTGGAACAGATGTTGCTCAGATAGCTGCTGTTAAATTATAGCACATTAAGTTTTTTGTCATTCAGACCTCCGCAGCTAACAAACAAGCCAGTCTTCAGTGATATGATCACAGTGCAACAAACATTTATGAAAATGTCTCTACACCTTTGACTTTTTTTTCTCTCTTTCTGTTTTCACTGGCTTTGTTTGGCACATTGTTACTGTGCCCTCATTTCTTTGACGCTTATGTAATGTAAGATGCACACCTTCTGCTACCCTCTGATAAATTTGAACAGATGTTCATTAAGAGGCTATGTGGAATTCTAATTATAGTACCTTTTAATTTTTTGTCATGCAAACCTTTGTAGCTGGCAAGCAAGAAACATATATGTAATATGATCCACCTGTAACCAGGATTTATGTCTCTTAATCCACATTTGCAATATCCTTATTATTTGTTTCTAGCTTGTATCTGTGCCCTTCTTCCTTTGAGTCTTTTTCACCGTGCACTTGTTTTTTTTACCTCTCATCTTTGCTTAGATCCCTAGTGAGACAATGGAGGTATCCTCTGAACTCCATTACAATGACTCTTGTAAAGCTGTACGGTGAAAACGACCTCTCCACGAGCAAGTGCTTTCTTCCCTCATGAGATCAGCCTGTACAGGTGCAGATACTAGAAGCACAGTTCACACATGTTGTCTAACTGAAACACTTGTTCAAGTGGCAGTACCCATTTCACAATAATGAACTCAACTCAGGCTCTTATTTTTCAGTTTGTTTCATAAAGCAATGACAAGCAGCGGTAGTGGATGAAAACAGCAGAGAAAGCAGGGCAGCACCTTATGCTCACACACATTTATGTAGCTTTTATTGCGCACATTAACCACTGTGTAATCAATGCATCTAAAATTATCATCTACAAAACCTAATTTCCTTTGTTTTGCTATTCACACCAGGATAACAGTCTGTTTTTGGCACTAGACCCACAGGGCTGTTGTTTTCATGACTATTATGATAAGATTCAGGATATGAGTGGGAAAAAAAGTCCAAACTGAAAAGTGGGCCACTGGTTCAGCTACTGGCTTGTAGGCTGTGCTCGTAAAGCCGCTGTGAAAATGGATTGATGTGATCCAGCACACAATATTGTAGTCCCAATATGGTTTTTACACTGTGTAAGTTGACCATTCAGTACAGACACTGTTACACATGAAAAGAGAAATGGTGTTCATTTTTACACTTGCTTGTCGAGGCCTCTACATCTGCAGTAAAGGCTTAGAGATGATGGGATTTTCTGTGCTGAATTGTGCATGTGTGAAATGCCTGTGGTACAGTGGTAGCCCTTAAAGGAAAGTGAAGAGCTCACTTGTAAGAAATTAAATAAACTGTTCTAGATGTCAATTGCAAAAAATTACGACCTCAGTTAGAAGCAATACACACAGTAATAACTTCTCAACCATACGAACAGCTGCAGCAGTCAGCTGTTTGCAGTGGAAAAAAGCTCTGATAAACCCACAGCACACTATCTCTCCAGCTGACAAAGTTAGCAATTAGCTGGTGAACTCAGTGGAGCATTAATCTGTTAAAGAGCCAGATATTTCCCTCAGGACTTTGTGGAGACGAATCAGAGCTAAAACAGAGTGAAGCTTGAACATGATGAATGCTAAAGTTGCTCTAGGTCAACGTGATGTGGTAATAGTCAGCTGCTGGTGCCAAAACTGCTGTAGCAACTTTATGAGGTGATAATTTGTCATTGTTGTTTTTCCAGCTTGTTATACTACTCCCAAGAGGCCAAAAATACATCTATCAATTCTGCTTTCAAAGTATTTAACTTAAAAGTTATTAATGCCTGTATATCACATGTTTTGAGGTAACTGCCATATCACTCCCTGCTGGAAACCATAAAACTAGCACTAACTTAGTTTTCACTTCAGAAAAGTTTTGTTTTGTTTGTTTTGTTTTTCCTTTGCCTGGTACCCACATTTTCCTGTGGAAAACTAATCTCCAGATAAAAACAACAAATTCTGACACTGCATTATATATATCTAACACTTGTCTGATACACCGTGGGGTTGGAGAAATCAATACCCACTGCAGTGCTGGGATGGAAAATGGACACAGTGCTCTTTCTTTCCGTTGAGGACAACTCCACAAAAGAATCAAAAGGAAAAGTTTCAAGTCTTGACCCAGTGCTGATCAAAAAAGGTCAGAGCTCCAGCATTGCATGTAGGAGAGCAGAGTTTAGATATGCTCATACTGGTTTAATATGGAACTGTAATGCTGTGGGGAACATTGAGCGACAGAGGGGAAAAAAAGACAGAGGAGAGCTAGCAGCTCCTCTGTAAAGATTAAGAGATTTCGCTAAAGGTGGAAAGAGGCAGACAGGGAGATAGATTGAGATAGAAGTGGCATGTCGACTGAAATTGCAAGTGAAGTATCTGCAGTACTAAAAGAGTGTGTGGAGGGGAGACATTTCTCATACAGCTGTGTCCTGTTGGCCATCAGAGCTACTGTACGCCCTATGCCCCCTTCCACCTTCCCTCTGTCTAAAAGCGTGTCTGTCTGTATTTAGCCCTCACGTGTCATTAACTGGAAAGCCTATTGCTTTCTACTGAGTCTGAGCCTTTTTTTCTGCCCAGAAAGTGGGAGAAAAGTAGGAGGTTGGTGAGTCAGAGGCAGGTGTCCAACTGCCAGCCAGCCAGCTCAAGAAATTTCTCATCCACTACCTCCTGTGTTTCCTTCCCATCCACTTCTCCCTCTGCAGTCTGTGGCAGCACAGTGCTGCCCACCGGAGATATGAAGACCCAGAGAGGGCAAAATCCCCCATCTCTCCTCGTCTCCTATTCTTCCTGTCATTTTTGATTTTATTCTCCATGATCCAAACATTTTCTTAAATGCACCTGAATATTTCCCTCTGTTTTTCTGTCTCTTTCATTTAGTCCAACCTCCCTCGCATTCAGTTTCCACTGCAGGTCTTTGTCCAGGATTCTCAACCAGCACAGCACTGGCACCCAGCACACTCCTGCTGGGACACCATCCATAAACACATACGTTTCTATGCACGAATATTCACTCACACACTCCTCTGTAGACAAATGTACATAGACTCAAAGAGGCACAACAAACCAAGAGTCCACTGAGAAAAAGCCAGTTTGTTGATGTGTCCTGCTCTTGTTTCATGTGTTTTTTACATGATGCATTTATCCTGTCTAGTTCACCTTTGGGACAGCAGCTCTAATCTCTCTGCTCCCTCTTGTTTCAGTCTGTTTGGATTCTTTGAGCCGGGATCAGATTGATTTTGCTATAGCCCACGTTTTGCACCTGGCTACTGTTGGTGGTGTTTTTTTTGACTCTGATGTATGTGTTCTCAACATGTTTGCTCCCCTTTTACCTTGTGTTCACACAGCTCACACTCACCTTGATGCACAACCCCGTACAAGAACAGAGCACGTAGGAACACATGCTGTATCAGGGTCTGTCCGTCTATAAATATGGATCTGTACCAAGCCCTGCTTCTCTTTTCGTTTCCTTCTAATGGGTTTTGCAGGATTGTACAACATTTGTATCAAAGACAAATACAATTGCTTTTTTGTAATGTTCCATCAGGGAACAAAAACATGTATTTTTATAAAGAAGTGGGCACCGAACATGGTAGACCAGGAACAATAAATACAAAAACATGCCAGCAGGGAAACAAGAAAACTGGAAAACAATGAAAACACGTAATAATGAGAATGTTCAGCAGTGCATTAACGTTGTCCTTTTTGTTGAACAAAACATAACAAAAAAAGCAAAAAGGAAAAAGAAAAAAGATGAACTCACACTACAACACCTTACCTCTCCACAACTAATTTATCAGGCTGAATGATCTGAAAACTAAATGTTCTTGACATACTCGACAAAGGGGCCCCCAGACTCTGACAAATGTACCCTCCTCAGAGAGTCTTATTGTCTTCATCTGAAGAAAAAATATATCTATATATATCCCAAAATCCAGTATTCATGGTAAAGCAGGAGATTCTTAAATTTAACAATGCCCAGGAGGTTTATGGGTAGATGCAAGATGCATCGAAAGAGGTTGGATAGGCAGGAAACATATTTATTTGGATAGAGTTTATACTCGCACCTACAGATAAACTAACCAAAGTTTGATCATGTGTTCATGACAGGAGAAGTGTGAAATTCTTTTTTCGTGGTTTTACATCTAATGAGGAAAACTGACCTCCAGATGCATGCTGAGTGATTCAGACAACATGGCTGCCTTATTCACCACAAGTAGTTCGCCAGGTTCAATTTAGATCTTGTCATTTCATGGTCTGGGGTATTTGATAGACAGAGAGAGGTTAGAGGGTCGGAAAACAGAGTAAATCATCTGCATACATGGAAGCCTTTATTTGTACTCCATATTTGTATTTGTACGCCAGACATGTGCAAAGTCCTTTTTTTGTGTCTTGCTAAGTTCTACATTAATTCATTCACATCTGCAAAAAAATGTTGTTTCATCCTTGTAAAAGATAATTATTCCTCTATATCATTTTCATTTTTTAGTTTAATTTGACATCCTTGTAATTTCCAGTAGCATGTAATAATCAACAAAGCCCTCCAGTGACATTTGCTGAAGCTGTTTTCTGTGTCACTATGTTAAAAATTGTGCACTGGTTGTAATTTCAGCTATTTCAAAAAGGGAAAAAGGTACTATGCCAAAGGTGGACAAATTTGTACATTATTCTGCTACCTTAATTTTACCCTGTAAGGATGCCAGTTATTTTGATTTTATTTTGCCATTTATATGTCACAATTGATCAAGGTTGGTGATGAAGATGATACATTTGAGTTATCATATGGAGGTGTTGGGGAGATGAATCACCTCTACTAGTTCAGTTAGTTGTGGTTTTTAGGCTCTTTACTTTGACACTGTTTTGTTGGCATGAACGCTGTTGGCAGGTTGATAAGCAAAGGTTAAGATAAATACACTTTTTAGCCCCAAAAGTTCAAACATAATCTCTGAGCATCCTCTTCTTGGTAATGGCTGCACATCAAAGAAGAATCCGGACTGACTCCACGTTTATTCCTCCAGAAGTTCCCGCCCCCAGCTTTCTCTCTCAGAACTCGTCGGTTCTAACCAACTCAGCAGCAGCAGCAAACTACAACTTTTATCATAACATCCTGCTCACCTTCTATGGGAAAACAAACAAATTGTCACCTATTTTCATACATTTCAGATCAAATTTTAAATTCACTCCCGAAGGAGAAGGGACAATAACGATAAAGGGGATTGATTAAGCCATGAGGCACTTCACTAGAGGATTCCTTTGTGTAGTAGCAGCACCTTTATATCACATCTTTAACTATATTTTCCTTTCAATTTAACACGAAGGCATCTAGGCTCGACTCGATGTCCAGACCTTAAGAAAAAATGTTTGTGACACTATTTAAAACATTCAAAATATGTGCTATTACACTTTTCTGTCTCTCCACTCTACCTGATCCTCCCCAAACAACAACCAGTAAAACCATTCAATACATGCAAATATATTTAAATACGGTGAAATTTTAATATTTTTAACTTTTGAAAAATTTGTGCAGTTGCAAGTGAATTCAGCACTTTCATACCTTTTAGCTTTTTTGAGCAAATGAAAAGTAAGTTCAGGCCCACCTTTTACTAAACCCTTTGTTTGCTAAGACAAAGGAGAAAATGAACTAAATGAAACCTGCTAGCATAGAATGTTTGTGGCAACATCCTGCAGCAATGATTTACTTGTCCTCTACTGTTAGTTTTAAATACTAAGTTTATGACAGAAGGCAGAAATCACCATGGATTCCAATAACAGTCCACACTTTGGGCTCTAATTTCGTGGCGCAGCGCAAGGTGGCGCAGGCCGGCGGAGCGTAGTGCATCCCGCGCAGTGGTAATTTCGTCCAGCGCACCACCGTGTGCCGCCAATTTAGTAATTTGGTAGACCGGGCTGCGCCGAGTTGGGCAAGGCGGCGAACCAGGGGGAGGAGTCGACAGATTCAGCTTGGCGCAGTGACAATTTCGTGACAAAGCAGTGCGCTTCGCCTGCGCTGAAAGCTCGCCAGCTCCGACCTGGTCTATCCTCGGCGCAGGCGAAGCGCGCCCTGCGTAGTGGTAATCTGGTTGACAGGCGCGCAGTGCGCACACCTCACCAAAACCTCACAGGCAGGTTTTTCAGAGTGTCACGCACATTTCAATGCAATAAACAATCACAGCAACCACTATTTAATGTAACCGTCTGAACCAGCATATACATTTGTATC
>JAPZDV010000016.1:4901093-4944759 GCA_029814665.1 Acanthurus lineatus
GCGTGGGTGCGCCGCGCTGCGCTGGACTGCGCCATTCAGGAAAATTGCAAAATGCGCTGGACACACCCCGTTGGCGCAGCGTAGGCGCGGCGCAGGGCAGGTGCGCCCCGCCTGCGCCTGGTCTACGAAAATAGAGCCCATTGTGTTTTGCCCTCAATCCCCACACACACATACACAAATGCATTGTTATATATTATGGGTCATTATACAAATACAAGTCCTTGGGTTTGTGTTAACATTATTTTATCCTTATTTTAGATAAATAATCCTCAGCTCATGTTCTTCTAATGCTACCAAGGAGAGGAAAGTTGTAAGAAAATGTAAGTTTACACTGTATGTGAAAGACCTAAATAATCCAAGCTGGGTATTGAGCAACTAGTGGAAACTTGTAAATAAATATGTAGACTAAGTGTGTGTGTACTGATCCCTTACCTTATTTTTACACCACTCAAATTTCAAAGTACTTAGGTGCGGCGTAGCCTCAATTCACCCCTTAAAAAATCCTGACCCTTGCAGAAATGCTGCCAGACTCATCAGGCTTTTTGAGTGGACTCAATTAGCAAGCAGAGTACAATATGTGGGTGGGAGAGAACAAGTAATTAAGAGAGAGCTGTAGCGCAATACACTTGCAATTTAATGTTTTTCCGAAATCATAATTACCAGTTTTCTATGTCTTCTGGTCTTCATTACTGCTATTTAGCTCCACTATTGTCCATGAGTGGAAACAGACAGTTATCTGATGAAGCGCAGGACAGTCAAGTTTACTGTGGTCAGTGCATAAGGTCTTCCAGACCTATAGAGTTAGGATGTTTACATTCACTATCACATAACCAGCACACTCTTAAAATCTGATAGTAACCATTACACTAGAGCAAATTAAACACATTTTGTAACTTTTGTGTGTAGAAACACGCGTGCGTACACACACACACACACACACATACGCACGCACGCACGCACAGCCATCCATTTTCACTGCTTCCATTCATCCTATTCATCCTTTTAACACCCCATATTTCCTCCCTCCTTTCCTCTGTTCCATTTCCCCACCTCTAATTGCCCTGCCGGTTTCTCTTCCTTCAAATTTATTGCTTTTCATGCCTTCCACCTCTTATCAAAGTGACTCGATATTTATCTCTGCACTGTTCTCGCTCTGATCACCTGTTCCCCTCTGTCGGCTCCCAGCTGTGTTTGTGCATTGCAGTCCATGCACTGAGATAAGATGGCTCTAACAGCTGAGACACAACCACCAATCTATCTATAAATCAATCATGTTATCACCTGCTGGCACTTCTGTGCGTACGCGAGTGTGTGTACAATTGCATTCATGGGCACGCCTTTCATTTGCCTCCATTTTTCCTCAATGTCTCCTTTTTCCCCTCTTTATTGAATTCGAACTCCGTTAGGGTTTGTGGAGTAGTCTCCTCAGTGTACCATCTGCTTTGTTGTTGCGTCTGTTCTTATGTGAGCATGCATGCAGGTGTTTCAGTAGAAGGGTGAGTCTCTGCTCTCATATATAAATGTACGTGTGTGTATGAGGGTGTGATTACGTTTGTCTGCTTGAGCGCTCGACTGCTCCTCCTTTCAGTGCGACTTGTTTATCTTTCTCTTCTACCTTTATTTGCCAAAAGGCTTGATCCCAGAAGGCTTGTGACAGTTTGACTTGTCAGACGTGTGTTTGCATTTACTCTTCCATGTATCCTTCTTTTCCTTCCTGTTGTTAGTTTGGTTCCATTCCCATTTAGAGTTGCGGTGATGTTTGTTAATTTCTGGTTTGGAATGACACAAACTGATAAGCTAATGTACAGAGGCTGTGACACTGGACTGTTTCAGGGGACATTAAAGTATGGACATGTCATGTTATTTTTCACCAAAGTGTTAGCATTTGTATAAGAACTTTGTTTCATTGATGTAAAAGATGATTCCAACTGTTCAGTTTGGCAGAGCTCTAGTCTATATTGACATTTTGATAATTTACTTGACATTTCAAAAAATTCTGGCCGAGTCGGTTTTATTCATACAGCCCAATATCACATGCCACAAATTTGCCACAAGGAGCTTTGCAATCAGTACAGCATACTACACCTTTATTTTTAACCTTTTTTTCAGTAGACCTATCAGATAAAGAAAGACCAAAAAAAAGCCTTTAACAATGAAGAAAAATCCAGAGGAAAAGCAACATTTCTCTCTCAGGATGGAAAAGCAAGCAATAAAAGTCCTGCTGCTAGATTACCATAAGGCATAAGAATCAAAGTATTGTGTACATACTGTGATATATTTTAACATGAAATGAACAGGTACAGGCATAAAAAGTAGGAAATAAGACATATGATCACAGTTTCTTGCAGATTTGTGGCTGTTGATGCTTAGTCAGATATTCAGCTGGAAAAAAATTCAATTGCAACATCCGTGTCTGATGAAGTGATGTAAACAAGGGGGAGTGTCATCTGAAGTATGTTGTGTCAGACCCAGTTTTTACAAGTCCAAAAGTTCAAAACTAAACCCTCCGAAATGTGCTTACCAGAACAGAACTGGAGCAATCTATTTTTTTTATAAAACTGTGACCTGCACCCACCAAGAACAGCCAGACCTAACTGTCTGGGAGACAGATCTGATTGGGCAACAATTTCACAGCTAACTGTCATAAACAAGATATTATGAATTACCTGAAGTAACATTATTGGCCTTCTTCTCTTTGCTCGATGCATATAACTCATCCGCTTTGCTAAGAAATTTGATGAACACATGCAAGAGTTCTGTTTTTCCCTTCTTGCTGATTGAAACAGCATGGCTTGTTATTTTAGCTTAAAGTCAACTTGCTCTCACAGTGGTGGTGTTGTTTGGTGGTGTTTGGTGTTTTTGATTTCCCTCCAGCACCTTCTCATCCTAATATTACAATGTGTCAGGTCACAACACACCAAAAGCAGCACCATCACTGCAAAGATCCATTTGCTAAAAAAATATTGCAATGTTGTATTACATCAAATAAAAATGAAATGTTATTCATCCACCAAATTAAAAGTCACTTTCTTCTGATGACAAGGTGTACTTGAATCATAAAATCACAGAACCAGAAAAATTGGGGAAAAGAACAGAATCTGGAGAAAATTTGTAATGGATTCAATAGTAATGTATGTAAAACAAATCAGAGTGTGTGTTTGATTGGGACAACAATGTGGGGTAATTCTACAGTCTTTTATAATTGCTTGCATAAGTTATTGTGAGATATAATCATTACTGCTGTTTGTGCTTTACCTCACTCCTTTCCACGCTCTTCTTCTGCTCTCATTCTTAGGATGCAGAACCAGACAAGAAGTGAATTGTGTTTGTGGACATGAGGACAGGAACCAAGTTCCCACAACTATATATTGTGCCATGTTCCAGGTTTCACCTCATAGTGCTTTTGTAAAATATGAAATGAAAATATACTGACAAGAAAATATTTCTTCTGGGCTAAAAGTAAAAGTTCTCTTTAGGAAACAAACTGAAGCAGTTTTTGGTTTCTGTCTCAAATCCGACAAGGCAGAAGCTCAGAGACAGACCAGGATTAATATCCCAAAGGGGAAAAGGAGCTAGAACATCCAAGTGGCTCGATCCATTTAGCTGACAGTCTGGCTCATATTAGAAATTGAACAAAGTGACAACCAACAAATCACCACCATGTTTGTGTGTTTTACATGATTAAATGATGGAGGGAGTATTAAATCATACTTGGCCCGCCTTACAAGCTCACCGGCTTAAAGACACTCCCTTCTCAATACAATAACACTTTCTTTACATGAGTGAGTATTCATCTTTTTGAAACACAAATCCACTCCTTGTTGACCACACTAAACAAGTGTGCAGTTTCTCAGAAAGTGATCTCAGTTTCATGGCTGTGTGGTTAACAGCTGCTCTTACCTTTTGTTTATAGTGGCACATTAGACTAATAGTGTGGGCTTGTTTATATCAGAACACATCCATTAGTCTTGCTTTCATGCCATTATGTAACAATTTAGTTCTACACATTTAAAAGCCAGGATAAACACATTATTCCCAGCTGATGATGTTAGTCTTGATTTGTAATGATGTTAATTGTCACCTCATTGTCTCCTGCCAAGGGACTGCAGTAATCTGATGAGTTTACTGGAACAAAGCATGCTCTCTGTAGAAAGGCCAACAAAACAGAAGGACCCAAGGCCTGACCGGGACCCACAGTTCAGATTCATGTTTTTTGCCTCAGTCGGGTCCTGTTAAAGCACTGCCAATGATAGACATGCTGTGTGTTTTTTTGTGTGTGTGTTTGTTGTAATTTGCAACATTATTATCTTAAGATGAGAAGAGAAAGCTCATGAAAAAAGGAAGAACAAACCAGACACAAGGTAGAACACAAACTGTTCTGTTTTGACTTTATATAATTTAATGGTAAGCTGTAAGCATCAGTTAGCTGAGTAGTTGGACTGATGACTTCCCAGCTTTCAGTGAAATAAATGGGTCCGATTCAGTTTTGGTATGGACATCTATAGGTCTTTTTGAGTTTGGGCACAATGAAGACCTCTAGTACCCTTATTGACTAACATCTCAGTCATGGGAGAAAATAGGACAACAATATCTGCTAAAAAATTTTCTAGTTAAAAAATTGTGCTAGTAGAGTAATACCTTTTCTGAGAAAACTTTAGTCCTAAATGAATTCCAGCATTTCCAGTGTTTTTCATCAATGTTTTCATGTTTTTCTTACTGTCTCCCTTCCCTCAGTTCCTCCCCATTGTTCTCTCTTCTCTTATTCGACCATGTAAAGTGTTCAAGAAACTTTTAGACTGGTCCCTTTCACAGAGCTCTGTGGGATCATCTGTGCTTGCTGCCTAGATGGCATTTTTCTGAATTTGGAACAGAATATGTTAAGACTGACTCCATACCACTCCACTCCATCATTTTAACATTTATGTCGTGCTGAATAGCTTTGCCTTGTTCCTTCTGTGAAGTGGAGAAAATATGAACATCAAATGTTTGTAGTCCACCTTTTATGCTATTATTGTCACATTCGTGTCACTGCCTGCTTTCTTTACTTGAAAACTCGGAGAGAAGTTAAAGTTGTTTTATGGTTAAGATAAGCAGAGCGTATAAGGAGATACTTTTGTGTTGCGTAGACATGCATGTCTTTGTTTCCATGGGTTGTTTGTGCGTCTTTGATCCCATCAGTGGGTAAGTAGAAGTCTGCATACTTTGGCAGTTCAACAAAGACACGCTGAAACTCTTAAACTTCTCAGGTTTTCACTTTTTTCTCAACATGGGGTGCTCTATTTGTATGGCTCTGGCAAAGTGATTTACATTGCAGCAGTATTGCAGACAGCACATAATGCTTCTACTATCAATACTTGTAAATTAACAACAAGACAGGTTAAATGGATAAGTTTGTTACTCTGCATCAGCTGGATGTCTAAATAAACAACAAATTTGCTGTTTTAACTTGAAAGATGCATTTCAGTTACTTTGGTTAATTTTCTACTGTTCAGACGGTATTAATTTTGTGCTGCAAATTAGAGTTTACAACACATATAAACCAGAGAACTAAAGAGAAGTGCAGAAAAAAACTCACAGCTGCTGTTGCTGATGTTACTAAAGAGTAAAATCTCACTGGTAGCACCTGTAAATGCACCACAGGCTGAGAATATTACAAAACTTTCCTGCTGTTTATTTGTTTGACTAACTGAAAAACCTCTCATGGTTTTAATGCATTGAATTCTTTCCTCTGTTCTCTTTTAGGACACTATGTGGACACCAAGAGCAATATCTGGTCCTCTTTTTGAAGATAAGCTGCCAAAGGGCTGGTGCTATGCTGCCAAGTGAGTAACCGTCTGGCCTTGTGTACCCGACCTCAGGTGGTGTATGCGCGTATGTGTGAGTCTGTGTGTAAGGGAACCTGACACTATATATATTCTGTCAGCCACCTGCTTCCAGGTTTGCTCAGGTACATCCAATATAAAGTATATTTCTTTTACCAGGCACATATATGGGAAAACTATGACAAGCCAACTTCAGTCAGGAAAAGGGCAACTTTTTTTAATTACCGTAGGCAGTAATGAATAATTATGAGAATGAGCACCACTCTCATCTGTCATTGAGATCTTGATCTGGCTAGCATGTATATTTGTTTTTAAAGCTAGTGAAAGAAAGATAGTATGTATTGTTAATGCCATTTTTTATTTTAAACAGCTGTGAGCAGAATGCACGGAGATCGAGTACACATTATTTACTGTTGCAATTACTGGCTATTTAAAATTATTAACTGTAATCACAAAAGTGAAACAGTAGTAGTATATCAGTAAAGTTACTGTTCATACACTACACTTATCAGATAACTTTCTCACTGATTAATATTCTGTTCATCTAAACTGTCAGCATTACCTAATGTAGTAAAATCTCTTTACTATATTAAACCAATACCAAGATATAATATAGCTTAATATGAAGTCAGCATGCAGTGTTATGTTAAAATCCAGTTACTCTGCTGCTGTCTGAAGTACAGACAAATCTGCTGCTGAGATGAAAGAAAGAAAGCTTGGTTCACTCATAACACAGTTTTAATGTTTGGAAATCAACCCAGTGGAAGGCATTGAGAATAACTATATACTATTATAGAAACAGCAAATCCTCTACTGATGGGCCTGTTTGCTTATGGAGGTCGTCTAGAAGCATTAGTAACAAATCATGTGCATTTCATAACCAGTTTAAAATTTCCAGTAGTGCATTTAAATTTAAATTGAAGACCCATGACAGGTAAACATTTTTTAATTTTTGTGATTTTTTTTAAGTTTTATTTGTTTAATGTGACAGTTTCCCTGCAGAATTATGCTGATATGCATTAATGATGCCAAACTGATTTATCTTTACTTTTTAATGTTTAGATATTTTCTGTCTGTGGGTTGTGTAGATAGTTAGTTTTATTCTAATCCCCTGCTCTTGTCTTCCTACGCTTTTCACCCCAGTTTACTCATTCCTCTCTCATCCTCAAATGTATCAAGCTCCTCTCCCTTCCTTTTTCTCTCCTCACCCTCCTGTCTCGACTCCTGTTATCTTTCCCTTTTTTCTCATCCTGCCTTACCTCTATCACTTCATCGTGTCATCCCTGTAACCCCCTCATGCTTTCATCTGTCTCTCTCTATTCTCACCCTTCATCCCTTATCTCTTCTGTCTTTCTCTCTCCTGTCATGCTTTCATCCCTTCCCTCTTATCCTCCCTGTCTCATCTCATCTCATCCCACTTTCCACTCATCTTTTCATCCATTTCCCTGTTTGTCAGTTTAGTTACTTTGCTGACTGCTTATCATAGACATTTTTGACTAAACAGCTTGCAAAATGTCACTTTAAAAAACCAACAGGCTACAGTTTCTGCCGTCAAAACACATTAAGTTTTCAAATTGAAATGAAGGGTGTACATATGATATAACATCCTCACACTAATGTCTTCAGCGCATCCATTTCCATTCATCCTCATCTCCTTTCTGTAATTCTGTAACTATAAGTTTATTATAGTAATCTTAAATGAATGTAGACATGTTTTGCTGTGTGTGTGTGTGTGTGTGTGTGTATGCCTGATTTTTTTTATCCTAAAAAAGAGGACATTTTGCAGAGAAAGAACATTTTAACTCTAAAAATTTGTTTAAGGTTCTACTGTAGCGGTGCAAGCCTTGCACACCTATGTTGTCACCACACCAACATGTCAGTTACTGTCCTGTTGGCTTTGTTGCACCTGTGCAAATGGGCCAAATCTTACCTTTTTTTCTGGACAACGAGTGTTTCTTTAGGTAATTTTTTACATTGTTATGCTGATGGGAATCCATAACAGTGCGATTCATGTCAGTTAGTTCATTCATTGTTTTGACACCAAATTAATATATAATATATTATACACAAATATAATAAAGCATTAACAAGTACATTACAAAAGAAGAAGTGCTAGGAAACATAGATTACAACAATGCATAGTTTATAATGTTAAAAAATGGTTTTGGAAATGTTTTATGAGAAGAGTAATTACTCATCTTAGAACTTAAAAGTACACACAGCGATTTGTATGTAAATGCACACACATATATGAATTCACTCACAAATGCACAGGCTAGCAGACACATCACACCTGTCAGCTAAATATAACTTAGGACAGGCCGCCCTCACTCACAGCGTGAGATGCAGCCATGCAAAGGTGAATGGGTACAGGTGTTGGGTGTGCATGTGCTCCATCTCTTTGTGTGTGTGTGTACGTGTGTGTGAGAGAGCATCTGCCTCCATCTGTGGCGACTCTGAATAGCCTCCATCTCGGCTTGGCTACAATTAGAGTAAAAGTGACGTGTTGCTCCAAGGCGCCGCAATTAGGCTGAGTCACGTCAGTGCTGGACAGCTCTGATGAAGGGCTATTAGAGAGCCAGGGATGATGGAGGCACTCATCACCCCCACCACCTCCACCACCTTTACCACCATCACCATCATCACCATCCGTCACCACAGCCCCCACCTCACAGCATGGGCCCCCCACCCTGCTCCTCCACATCCATCACCATTACCACCAAACTTTCCCAGGCAACTACTCTGAGCAAGAGTCATTCTAACCTGGCAGCTCTCTCCCTGCCATTTTTCCCTCCTCTCTTTTCTGCATCTGTCTCATTTCCTGTCACGGACTCATATATATTTCGGGATAAGTGCTCTTCATGAATCTTACACCTGCTTTCTCCCTTCCCCTCTCTCTGCCTTTTCCAACTTTCTATCCTTCATCCACTCTCCTTCCTTCTGTTCATCCGCACATCCATTCATCTCTCTCTCTCTCTAGCCTCTGTGAGTGCTTCGCTCTCTCCTCTTCCTTCCGTCTTTTTTTTTCTAAGTCATGCACCTCTTTTAATAGCTCAATTCCTCTTATTGTCCCCTTATCTTCGCCAATTTGATGCATTTCACCTGGCTTGAATGATTTTCCTCGTATCAATCCATCTCCTCCTCTCTCAGGCTTTTACTCTCACACCTATTTTAATATCTAACTCCAAAGCCTCTATTTGTCTCTGAAAATAAATATTTTGTGCAGCTTCCAGGAACTCCAACTCCAAATAGTATTATTTTAATCGTGAGTTTTGAGGGATTTTATGGTATAGTCTCTACTGATTTTCTTACAGAGTTGTGTTAGCTTTGTGAATCCAATGCAGTTATTTACTTTAGTTGTTCTAACAAATGACTATCTTGTGACATTTTATTGTGGCTGAGCAATTTAATGTCTCATTAATTTAATGCTGTTTTTGTCTGTTTCGTATTTGTATGAATTAAGTAAGTTTTAACTCAAATAGCTTACTGTAGTGGTGGGGATTTGTTTGCAAATATTGTTTTTTAAAAGAGAGTTTTACTGACTTAATTGTTTGACATTTGTGCTGTTGCAAAAATAATCACATGCAGAAGGGTTTGGCAAATTCAAACCATAATGCCACTTTTGCATTAATTTACATACATTTTCATGTTAGTCAGCTGTGAGGTTCACAAAAGGAGGAGGTTAGTCAAATGATCAAAAATGCAGTGCTCATAATCACAAGTCCCATATGTTAAAAATGTCATTGATAAAATCTGCCTTGAAGGCTGAGATATATACACTGACATGCTGTATACAACAAGAATGTCAGTGTCAGTAACTGTCCCTTGTTGAAATAGGTGTGTTTGTAAGGTTATAAAGCATGGTTGCACTGACATGACACAGGAGGCGTTACAGGTTTATAGCTGTAACTCATTTAAGCAGCAAGTGAGTTTTACTTAAAAAAAGGAAGAGGAGGAGGAGAGAGGAGAAAGGACTCCTGAATTTTTTTGTTGAGGAGGGCAACTCTAGCTCCAGGACACCATGCTGAAGGACTCTCCCAGAGACTGATTCACGGTTTTGTTTCACCCACCACGAGGAGCTGTATGTTTACTCTTGTAAACTGAACAACATCAGAGCCTTCACTGGAAAAAAAAAACATTCACATCTAGTGCAACAAGGAGAGGCACAAGGTCACGAGCTGGCCTTAGAATGAAAATTATACTGTTTAACTATGTGCTATTATACTTTTTTTCTTATTACATTACATGAAATGTTTTTGCCTTGAAAGTTCACCAGTACCGTTTAAGCACTGTATTTTCTATGCCGCACTTTTTTATCATGAAACGGTATGTTGTACAGATGAATACTTTGACAGATGATCTCATTTCAAGTATTCATATTTCAGTGGTAGTAGCAGTAATAATAGTATCTTAACAGAACAACGTTTTAAAATCAGGGTAATAAAAAGGTTTTTTCAATAGGGTCATTGAACTAAAAGGGTGTCAGACCCTTTTGCTGTGCTATAGCTGGCAAAAAATCCTTATTATGTTATTCTTTCATTACGTCGCCAATGCTTTGTTTTGCCCCCAAAACGAAAATTATTGTTATCAACACAGGCTTTGTAAACCTGGTAATTGAGAGTGTCTGATTTAATTAAAAGAGCCTCAAGCTCATTTTGACAATCTGTCTATGCTCTACTCCCTCTGTCCTTCTTTCACTCTCATCCACTTACTGTATCTCTGTCTCTGCGTATTTCACCATGGTTACACCTGGTAATGTCCTTGTTCTTCCTATCTGACATTTTATCCTCCTCCATCACCCTTTGCCATCCGCCTTTCCATCTCCCCACACTGGAATTACCCTGATTATGATTATAGCCGTGATGATAATGATAACCACTGCAAAATTGCGCTCTCTCTCTCTCATATCCAACACCCAGGAGATTATGATTGACTGAAAGGCTGCCTGCAAATGTTTCCTTCGTCTCCTCGGTCTCTCTTTGTTTCTTTCTTTTTTTATTTATTTGGCTTTTTCATACTTTTCTTGCTCTCTCCACTTATTTCTCACTCCCTCTCTAGCTCACCTCTTGTCTCCCTTCAGTCTTTTTCAATTTTCTGGCAGTCTTTCATCTCTGTTGTTGTGCTCCTTTCAACCTTTCCTGGTCCATCTAACCTCCACCACTTGTCCCCAGCTCTCTCTTTTCTCACTCCTGCTTTTCAGCCCCTTATTTGTTCTCTTCTCCGTCTCTTCACTTTTCTGCTTTCATGCCTGCTTATTCTGCTGCTACAAAGAAACAAGATAATTTTTTTTCTCTTTTTTTGCCATATTCCACTCAGGAAATAATTATGGGGTGCCTTGCCTCTTTACTACGTGAAGTGGACAACATAAAATGGCTTTGTTACTCTCCTCCATCTTTCACTAATGTATGTACTTCCTTATGCATTTTCTGTTTATCTGTGCCTTTCTCTCTTTTTTTTAACAGTACAATGTTGAAATCGTCAGATGTTATTAACATGGCTGTATCATTTTCAAGATGTTTGAACAGAGCTGTCTTTTCATCATGCAGAAGTCTCAAGTAAGGCAGATCTGCAGCACCATAATCAACCACAAGCTTCAGAGGTCAGAGGAGGAGGTGAAGGCCTTTGGAGAGATTCTGACTCAGGCCACCTGAGACTGTATCATGATGTTCCAGCTTGTTTTCTTCCCACTCCAACCAAGGTACATTACCTCTTTAACCTTGTAGAAAAGTATCTCACACAATAACACATAATGATATAATATATGTATACAATAATACACATCTGTGCATGCACATATTGTACATTACCTAAAATTACATTACCATAAATTTTTCCAAGAAAAAGAAAACATCTCAAAGCTCAATCCAATCTCTTTTTTTTTTTTATTCAAGTCATTTCGTCTGAACACAATTATTTGAAGGTTTTCTTGTAAACCTGAATTTCAAAAATGATAGGAAATTACTCCATTTCAGTAATCGCTGTATTTTCTGAAATGATTTTTGAACTGAAGTCTACCCAAGCATGCAAAGATACCACCTCATTTTGCTGGCTGTCCCTGTGAAAAGCAAGGAAGAACTGCAAAAAACTTAACTAATTTACCTTTTTAGGGTCAGTTTCACCAAGTTTTATCTGATTTTTCAGGTTGGCTTTGTCCACTTTGCCTCATTAAACTAGAATTTTAGAAAAAACACATCCTCTTCTAGACATTCCAAATCCATTATTATAGTTTGCTGTTATAGTTTAGTTTTGTAGTTTTTTTTTTTTTAATATTTTTCTATATTTTTTTTTAATCACAGCACAAACAAAATCTAAAGAACTTTTTGGGCAAAAACCAGATGTTTTAAACAACTTCTCATAACTTTTTGTCTACTACATGTAAGTAAAGGGAATGCATGAATCCCTGCTCTATGGGGGCGGTGTGTGGTCTGAAGAGTCAAAACCCGAGCTGAAAATAGTTGAATAAGACAATTAATGAAAAGGAAAACCTTATTCTTTGTATATTTTTTATTCTGAGATGACGCAAATCATGCTGTTCTCTGACTCACTCCTCCCAATACCAAAAACACCATCACGACATCGGACCCATTAGTGCTTCAGGTCACCGGCATCTCTGTCTCATCTCCCTTACTTTGTGTATCTTTTCTCTTTTACTTACTCAATCAATCAAGTTGTCTCCTGCTTCTTCCACTTGTTTGTCCTTCCGGATTTGGTGATATTATCAGCTAAACATTAAAATATCAATACTCTGTGATTGCTGCAGTCCCTTTTATTTTACAAGTAATATCCTAGTTATTATCCACTCTATCTGCAGAGATTACTCATTTTCTGCCCCTACAATAATCTCGGAAAACAGCCAGTGTTTTAGGGTTTCCAGTGTAGCAAGCAGATAACTGGATAACTGAATCCAGGCCAAGACTTCCTCTTCCATGCACTGCTCACTGTTCCAGGCTGATTAGCAAATTGTTCCTCTAACTCGACAACAGCTCCACATTTTGGCTGATCTCTTTTAACAGATATCTGCATATGATTGCAAATAAATTAAATAAACCAAGTACAAGATAAATCATTGTTAGATAGTAGTCAATCAGTTCAGAGTATGCTTTTGGACCAACGCCTTCGACATCTTTTGCTCTTCACACTAACTGTTTGC
This sequence comes from Acanthurus lineatus, assembly GCA_029814665.1. Lineage (NCBI taxonomy): Eukaryota > Metazoa > Chordata > Actinopteri > Acanthuriformes > Acanthuridae > Acanthurus > Acanthurus lineatus. The sequence continues at coordinate 4,914,066 of JAPZDV010000016.1, forward strand.
CTAAGAGTAACCAAGGCCAACTCATTGTACTAAAATATGATTTGTCAATACAACTGGGACTACAAACTAAAGTCAGAATGCTTCCAATACCAAAATCCTTTCCTTTGCCTACAGATTCTGCATTAATGTGCAGTTATCTGTTTATAGAGATTATCCCTGTTATAATGCATAAAGACATCTTGATATGAGCATGACATTCACTGCAGGGTTTCCACAGAAAATAGTGTTATTGATCAGCATGTAGAGACTAAGTCAGAACTGGGTTAATGTTTTTATGGAAAATCTTTTGACTAAATCTGGTAACCTAACTGAGATCAATTGCATAGTTATTAGATATTCTCATAAATATAGTTTAGATTGTTATGGTTAAATCAGTGATGTTAAATACAGAAAAAATTCTTTAACTGCTGTTCATCTGCTTTCTTTGGATGTTCTGAATAAATCCAAGAAAAAAAACACAATAAAGTCCATGTTACTCAAATAAGATTAATAGATGTTGTCCTGTTTTAGCTGATGCAACTCCCACTCCAGTTCCCAGTAAAGATCTGGTGACTGAAGAGATGTGGTGTCATTTTAAAGTGCTGAACACAGCCCGCCATATTTATTTTGCTGCAGTAGGGTATTTTTGCTTGCATTAAAACACAGCTTTTTTTTCTGAGACAATCATGTGGCTGACATAAGTTTCTTTTTATCAACTTAAAAGATGATTGATTCTTTTTAAATGTCAGATTGTTTTTCAAATTGGACTGTTAACTTTCTCTACTCAGATGTAGTCTCCTAGCTTAAAAATACACAGTATAATTTACTGATGTTTTTGCAGTAGGGCAGCACTGAGTAGTTTTGTTCATTATGTTGACAGCAGAATCTAGAAATGGGCATTTCAACATCAGGCATTTTAGGCTTAAAGTATTGTGTGGGTTTGGGTTGGACGGGCAGAGCAGAGTGACAGACGCCAACAGAAAGCTGGAGATGATGATCTCCAGTACCATTGAGAGAGACGGGGTCAGACTGGAGCTTCTTGAGGACAAATTCACATCAGATTCTGCTATGATTAGGAGCCGTTTATCTGCAAGTGGAACGTTTAGGTTAGTTTTTTTAAACTTTTAGGATTAGAGGTGGATATGAGCTTACTTTAACCTGTCTTTTACAGCGAGCTGCAGAGATGCTGACCTGTGCATTACTCTGCATTGATTGACTGTAATGTACTGTAACTGATTGATAGTTGCAAAAGACCCACAATTCCACAGCCAAACTCAGGGAAGGGACAGGTGTAAATGACATTATAAAATATGATGACAAAAATTCAAACCTTAATCGAAGATTTGAAATGTAAAAAATCACATCCACTATGGCGCTAATTTCCTGACACCAAACAACTTATTGAAGGGTTTTGAAGTTGTTTTTTGCATGCATGGCTGAAAGTTACAATACCACCTGTTTGACTAGTCCTTTGTCCTTTTTGATGATAATCAAGTCATTATCTCTTCTTCAGTTGTTTTATTGTTAATATTAGTTGTTTATTGTTTGTCACTTTCAGTTGCCTGTTATAGAAGTGACATGGCATTTTTCTTGATTTGTTTTTGTTTGTGTTGAGGTGATAAGTTGGTATAAGCCTCTTAGGGATTTTTTTTATCTCAGTGCCATATTACTGATGCATCTGCTTCCTCTTTTTTATTATTATATTTTCTAGCATTCTACTTAAATTTTAATGTTGTGCAAATATATTTCAAGCTGCACATGGCAAGATCTTAATGCAAATATAATCCCACTTTATCAGCCTAAATTAGGAGCAGGGTTTCTGAAGAGAACTTCAGCCCATGCGCTAATTAAAATGCCCTGTATTCACCCTGATTGCCCAAATAAATTCTACTGTCAAGTTTGTTTTTCTGTGTAGGTGGAAAAGATTTTTTTAGTCATGCACAAAGTAAAAACAGATCAGGATCAAAAAGTGACTCCTACATAGCAATGAGTAATCAATGAGAATATAAACAATAGTGTGCTGTTTAGAGTTTGCTGATGTCTCGTGTCATTATTTAAAAACTTTGAGTTAAATAGTTCAAGACCTCCCACGTATTTCTGTCAAGTGTCAAGTTTACAAAAACAGATACAAAAGCAAAAACACCAACTCAGGAAGTAAAGAAACAAAGGCCAGCTTTCTGTGAAAAAAAAAATGATAAGCAAGCAAAAACCAGGGGAGCAACTAAAGAAAATACAAAAACTAACAAAATACAAAAATGAATAAAACAACAAACCAGGGAAACACAAGAAGCACAGTGAAGCAGACACAGAACTGGGGAGCCAAAACAGACAATCTGACAACAAAGGAGAGGAAGACAAGGACTTAAATACTCAGAGACAGAAAAGACAATGAGACACAGGTGAAACACATTAAGGCGGGGCGAGCAATCACACAGGAGGGAAACTTGACAGGACGTGGGATCTGAGACAAGACAAGGCAATGTAAACCAAAATAAAACAGAAAACACAAGGAAAGATGCATAACATAAATATAAAAAGAGCCAAAGAGAATCTGACAGGTTATGACACTTGGTTTATTTTTCCTGAGTAACTATTTAAACAATAAGTGAAAATGGAGAGAAATAGATACATTAAAAGACTTAAAAAAAGACACAAAGGAATTCCCAAGTACAGTTGGAAAATTGGGACCTTTGTGTGTGTGGGGGTGTGTGTGTGTGTGTGTGTTTGTGTGTGCATATGAGTCAAAAATATTTTCACTGCCATATGAGAGCATCATCTATATCATACAGACACTTCTGTCGTGTATACACTGGCTGATCTTTGTATTCAGGGTTTTCTCAGACCTGTTTGTATATCATGCTCACATGAAGGTTGTTGCCTTTTTGCTTTGCTGAGGAAGAAACTCGGTTCGCTCTGTAAGCTCTTGTTCCACAGTATCTGTACAAACAAACAACCACCAATATTTGGAACATTTGTTATTGCACACACGGTGATGTCATGGTGTAAAGATGCCTCACAGATAAGATGATGGATTGGAGAACAGACTGTGGCTTAATAATCAATCTATTGTATTATCTTAGCTGACAGATTGATGAATACAGCAGGAGATATCAATGTGTTTATTTCTGTGCGTGTGTGTAAGTGTATGTGTATGTGTGTTTGAGGCGATTTTCCTGTGTAAGTCTTGTGTCTATGATGATGCACATGAAAGAACTCAAGAAGAAGACCACAACATAACATCTGGCGTAGTGCTCATGAATCTGGATCTCTTCAGGGACACCATCGAACACAGTATGTCTGAAAATCCAAAACACACATCTACACACACACTCAAACACATTTAAGTGGGAAAAGTGCATAAAAGTCTCCTGATGCATCAACCCACAGCATTAATTCCAGCCGTCACATTATCTCCAGTCAATCTAGTACATTACCACAATCAATATAAGAGGTCCTCATCTGCTGTACTCTGGTGTGTCTTTGCTGTGTTCACCCTTCGCCAGTTTTATGATTCTAGCCCAGTTTGAAACTCCTTTGAAAAACACAGCATGAGGCGCAGCTAAAAGCTCCCCTGAGCTGAGAGAGAGAATGGCATCTCTGCACCAGACTCTGCTCTCCACACACTGCTGTCAATGTGCCACTTTACCACATGCCACTGCAAATCGATAGCACTACATTACTATAGAAACAACATGGATCAACACTCCCCCAATGCTCTTTGTGTACAGTGCATATGTGTTTTCGCACATTTAGTTTGTACATAGCTGCGGGTGTTGTGGGATTGAGTTGGTGTCAATTTCCATTAACACTTATGACAAAAATAAGAACTGAGGCCAAGAGTGAAAGATTGGTGACAGGTAGTCAGAACTGCTTTTTTTTATCACATGCAAAATGATCCTCTGTCGGTATCATCCTTCTGTCAGTTTTGCAAGCTGCCTTTCTTAAAAAGCCATTATCGTTGTCCATGCTCGAAGCTGTGAATAAGTTCCAGAAGTATTTTCTGCTCCATAAGTGTTCAGTCTTGAATCGCAGCATGAATGGCAGAAAGACACATTGAAAATTTCTTGGAAAATATTCCTGGGCATAAACATGAGTCAGTGTGCAAGTGTTTAGTTTTCTATCCATGCTTTCAATGGCATGCTTGTTGTGTCTGTGTTTAAGGACCGTTTCAGACCAAATCAGGTGTTGCGGCAAAAGTTCTCCCCTTCATTTTATTACGAGTGGTTGGATTAGGCTGTGCAGACTGCCAGCAGTTGCTCAAAAAACAATAAATACATAAAAACAAAGAGCAGTCTTGCAGCAGAATACTTGAAACACCTTTTACGATAAAGAAACTAAATGGCGTGCTGAAGAACAGCTCATCAAGCCTGTCACAAGAGAGTTCGACATTCATACCTCAAACCTGCAGTGTTCACCGCAACACCTGATGTGGTTTGTAATGGCACCAAGTGTGTATTTAATTATATGTATATAAATCTGTATCCTCCCCTCAACGTTGCAGTAGGAGATTGTCTGAGATGGCTGCCTTAATCTGAGTACCAGGCAAACCAGGTGGAAGCTACCAAACATGGCAAACAGAAGTTCAGACAAGGTGAAAACACACACACACACACTCCCTTGTTCTACATCAGTGTTGCACACACACTGATGTATGATAAAGAACATAACTATGTCTGATGCTTTTCTGCTGAGGAAATCACCCTAACCTTCAAGAAATTAAAACAAGGAAAACTGGAACCAAAGGCGGAAATGAAATAAGATTAGATCAAACCATTGGCTCATATAGCTTCCATCAGTCTTCGGTTACAGACCATGGCTCCAATTGCACATTCCTCATGCTGCTGCCATTTCCCTGCATATTGCACTGCAATAGCTCTTTCAATAGAGAGTGAAGTCATCACAATATATCAGAGCGATAGAGATTGTTGTGCCTCAGATCGTCTAAGAGAAGTTCATTTGTGCATAATTGTAGTGAATTATATTGCCGTGACTGTCTGAACATTAAATATTAATTATCTCAGACTGCAGCCCTTATGTTGCTGATCTCCAATAAATGAAACACTTTACACAGACGCCATTTGTCACAGTTATTTGATGTCATTTCATATTTGGTTCCACGCTAAAAGTAGCTCCCTTGTATCTGCATCTATGTTCAAGACTCCAGTATTAACAAAGTGACATTTTAAATGTGAGGGCAGAGGTAATTCGTATTTATTAATCTCCAGCTTGTATTTATCCAGGAAAGGTGGACTAAACACAAGGCTGCACATCCAAACTCCTCACAACACAGAAGTACTCCACCTCATTCAACCAAACTCTGCTAATATGAAAGGTGACAAGTTGAACCAGATCAGTTAGAGACCGAGTACGTTGTGGGATGAAGTTAAACTCATATTTTCTCAGCTGGTTCAAGGTGCAACAGTCTACTCCAAAGCCTACAAAAAGAATATTTTATCAATCTAAAAGACCAAAATCTGTATTTGTAGTTAATGACTTACTTAATTATTTGTTGAAAACAGGATAAAGAAGGCCCATGACCTGATGGCCTTAATTACCACTTCACTGAAACACTTCCGCCTTTTTACAGTTTGTTTCTTGCATCCCTCTTCAGTTGGTTACATTACAGAGGACGATTTTACCGTCCTTACCTTGATACAAGAGGAGGCAGTTATAGCATTTGAAACTTGGCCATATAAAATATTTTCTTTTTATGGAGTAAAAAAGTATCAAAAAGTACCAAAAAGTTTAATATCTGTAAAGTGACTAAATATCCATCAGTCAAACACACAGATGATGTCAGGTTTGTTTTTCACATTCCCAGTTTTTGTCGCTATCATATTTTGTTTTTTTAACCATAAACCTCAGTTTATGTGGCAGCATATATTTTATATTGATTTATATTGACTCTTCAGTAGTATGACCCTTCAAGCCTTTGCCACTAGAATAATTATAAGGTCTTACAGATGTAAATTCAAACAGCAAGGATGGCATTCAGCCACAACAGTGTTTCTACTCTTCTGTTCAAAGTTTGAGTGAGACTAAAAATATTGATAGTAGAATACTCCATTCGGCCTTCAAATAACTCTCAGATGATCTATATTAACAGGTCTGCCAAATTTACAGTAAAAAGACCGTATGAAAATCACACAATTCAACAGGATCCAACACTGCATAATAGACTGTACTTAAAACTAAATTAGGCTTGAGGCTTTTGACGGCAATTCTGATTTATGAGCAAGATTTAATTTAATAAAACATTTTAGAGGCAGTTAACAGGTCAGAAGATAACAGATTTGTGTGTGTTTGAACACTGTTGGAAACACTGTTGGAATAACATAAGTGCACAGTTCAGTTATATGTTAATGAACAAAGATATAGTAGTTTAAGACATTTTAATGTGGAAATGTTAAACATACCTTAATGAACTGATGTCGGACTTCATATTTATGTAGCAGCAGTGCACTTCCTCTTGTATGATTATTTGTGGGATAAATTAGGCAAAACCTGTCACTTTTTTACTCCATCCAGCTGTTTTTCTGATTACAACAGATTCATGTCAGGTCTCTAACCAGAAAATGCAAAAACAAAGAAATTAATACTGTAGCTAACTGGCTAGTGAAAAATGCCAAAGGATTTCTTACTGAGCTGTGGACAAATTCAGCAATAACATTGTGAATCCTGCTTAACAACATGTAGTTGTGATCGCAAAACTATTTGATAATGAGTTTGGAATATTTCTTAAAGAAACCACCTGTAGGCATGACACATTTACCAACAAAACCAAACAGATTTAAGTATTTTAGCAGAGCTCATAGCAACCAAAGCTGCCACAGGGACAGCAGTCCACAGGGCTCCAGTGGAGAGCGCTCTTGTCACATGCAACAAGCCAGTCCCTATGGGAAACTAATAATATACATGACAAAAATATTGACAAAAATTAAAGTGTTAAGTAAATAGCAAATAATTGCACATTATGACAAGTTATGGGAAGTAGAATCATTAACTCCTCTGCACAATTTCTGCAGGAAGCCTTGAACTAGAAGCAGCAAACGGTGCTAATTGCCAAAAACGAATAAGCACAGGTGTGACTCATCTTGTCACGGTGACTAGATATTATGGGCCAGAATGCTTTACAGCTTAGATTATACACATTGCATTTTTTTTTTTTTACCATTAGGTCAATCAGCAGCGAACAGCCAGAGCTGTTATCAGTTTCATTTAATAGCTGGTTAAAGATTGCGACAAGCTTTTAGTGAGTCTCACAGGAGCTTTAGAAATTTCATTAATACAGAAACATATTATAGGAAAATATGTTTCTGTTCTCTTTAGGTGTGCAGTGCTCTGTCAGAGTGTGCCAGGGAAGACAAGCTGATGGAGACACATGACTCCTGAGAGAGCAAGTCAGCAACAATCTTTCTCACAGCTCTCTGTTTGAGCTCAGAGGGAGAGCTATCAGGTAGGTTCAGTACTGTTCTGCTCTGCACAACCCCCTCCACCATGCACCTACCAACGCTCCAAAATTAATTTTCAAATTTTCCAGTAAAAAGAGCAAATCAGGCAGATTAACAATTACTGCATTCGCTGCATTGCTTGATGTGCCAGGCCTGTAAGACACAGCGGAGATGATTCCACTCATGGAGACAGGCCAATCACAGCCACAGGAAGAGCTGAGGGTGCTGCAACAACCCCCCATCCCTGGGTGGGTTATTACATATTATATGTAAAGTTTTTTGTTTCCCTCCCATTAGGGCCCTACCCCTGCCGAACTCTGTAACCCACCATATCTTTTGTTTTGCTTACTGTAAGCAGTGCAAGCCATCCAGATGGTTTTGTGTATAAATTTCCTGTAGTCATTTTTTCTGTGGGCCTGTTGATCTGTTGTGGGTGGAAGTTTTGAGTCGATTCAGACAGCTTCTCTAGAATAAACAAAAATATAATTCAAGGGCAGCTCTTAACAAACAGCAGAACTTGTGGTTTCTGTCGACACAGTGATGACTTTGTGTTGCCAGTGTAGCTACACTAGCGAAGACTATAAAGTACTTAGTTTACATTTCTTGGCTGTGCTCTTTTGATCCTGTTATGTTGTTATTTGGCCAAGTATCATATGGGGATGCAAGGATGTGATTTACAGTGTTGCACAGCATTGCAAATATGTTTTGCACAAAAAACGTGATTAATGCTGTGGTTTTATTGCTTAAAACACTAATTCCAAACACACGTAAATGACAAATACATTCCATTGCACCTAAAAGCTATAAGGAATCATGGAAAGGGATCATGATGCAACAAACTCTCAAAATATAATTAACTTCATCAATTCCATACTCAATTCCATATAACAGTGTGTGTAAAATGAGATAAATTGAAAATATCAACAAATTTCCATCATTTCTCATCTTTGTTTTTAATTAATGCTGATGAACAGCATTTCACTGCCTCCACCTTTTTTCTCTTACCTTCTCCTCTCTTTGAGAATCCTGTTCTCCCTCATTTCAAACTGTTCTGACCTGCAGTCCTCAATGAGTACATTAACACAGATGAATAGCCCTGCTTGTGCAACCATAATTAGAGCAGAAAATTTCATTTACTAATGTATTTGGCAAGGTACTTACTGTGCACATACACCAACTTCCAAGCCGTAGACACACAGGCTTATAAAAAGGAGCACAGTATGAATCACACTGCAGTGCTACTAAGCTGAAGAGCCTCAGCACTTAATGGCACTCTTCAGCTTCCCTTCATGAGCTGTATGTGAATTGTTGCCTTAACAACAGGGGATTACATGCAGGTATTGTATATTTCTCATATACTGAGAGGTACTTTTATAACCTGGTAAGAAGTCTTCTCACAAGTAAACAACTCTAATCATAGCAGAGGTAAAAAAAAAGAAAAGAAAAGAAAAGAAGAAAACATTTTTTCTCTGCTTGTGTAGAAGGAGGATGAATGATGTCTGCCACCTCACATCACATCAGCAGCAAATCATGTACTGCAATTATTTGTTCAAAGAGTTCATTTTTACCAGTTGTGCATTTAAATTAGTGCATGTTCATAGTAAATTGAATTTATTTTCTGTGAAGAAAGTTTAAAAAGGTATAATCAGGAAAGAAGAATGAAAGTGAAAGAGTTGTCACTGCAATTATGTCCGTGTGCATGTTAGTTGCTGCAGTAGACAATGACTCACAATTACTGTCAACTGATTGGTTTTAACAAACATAAATCAAACTTAAGTTTCATTAATTTTATTTATTTTTTAAGTAATTTCCCTCACCAGTTTTTAATCAACGAATGGGGAGGAAGAAACTGCAGTGTGAGGCAATGTTTTCTGTGGACTTTGGTAAAATTTAACATGCACTGCAACTGCAACATGTCTGTGTTCAACACTGCATAAAACATAACAAGTTTTTAAGTGGAAACAGTGGTTCATTGAATGCTTTGCTGCCTCTACATTTAAAAATCCATTTTGCCTTTACAACATTTCTGTATTTAGAGCTCTGGTCCTTAATTTTGCTCTTGTGTGCATGTGGTTCATTGCGTCCACTGTAGTAGTAATGTGCTTTTAATGATGTTAAAAAAAAGAATACAATTGAAATACACTGGTATTCTTACAACCCTCAGATACATGTAATTATGCCCTACAGTTCTTCTCAGCAGCTCCTCAATATTACAGTGAGGACAGTGGGTCGTGTCTCCCCATGAAGCAGTGTATTAATGGCTGATTGACGCTCGGTGTCGAGCAAATGAGGTCTAGTAAGCTGGGTGATGCTGTAGCAAAGACCTGAGGCTCACTGTAATTGGAAATGACAGGGTGGATGCTGTGGCAGAGAGAGGTCAGCTGCCTCCACACACACACACACACACACACACGTGCACGCACACACACATACACACTCACATACACACAGATATGGGCATAAGCACTGGCATTTTTTATTCATTCTCTCTCTTTCCTGGTTTCACACACTCATGCATCCACACGATTTGTTTCTAATAGAACACCTCTTTCCCTCCGTCTTTTTCTGATCCTCTCACTCACACTCACGTCCTGGTTGTAATTAGTGGCACAGGGTAGTGGTCACACATAATGCTGCTAATTGGGCTAGCAGGCACCATTACCCAAAGCTAATCACCATTCTCTGTGTGACGAGGCGTGCTGGCCCTCTGACCGCTAGCTGCTAGCAGGATCCATATCACACTTCTAGAGCTCAGGGAGCCCTGCTACACCAATTAACCAGCTAAACTCACTGACTCACACTGTGGGTCTTGAGCGGACTGCATACTGTCACTGTAATTTTAGGTGGTTCTTTTGGGTTCTGCTTCTTAAGGCTAGCTGAGACTTTTACTCCCTTGTGAAATCTTACTAACCGCAGGGCAGATTGTCGTACTTCTATAAGCGTCCTTGAGTAGGAGCGCTGTCCTTACCTGTGCCTTTGACAGACTTTGTGTTCACAGGGTTATAATGAGATTCGTTATCCCTATTTGCTACTTACCAAGTGCTAGTCTGCTGTACCAGACTGGTTCTGTGTGAGGCCAAAACACATCCTCTTGATGTCCTGAGGTTTACTGGCTGCTTTTTTTTTGATGTTTCCAATATCAGTGTGACTAGAGTCTCTTCAGGGTTCGTCTGACACGATGAGGCCTTTAAGAGCCCCACGAAATGCATCTGGCCCATCAGAGCCTTGAGGCTAGCCAACCTGTGAGTGCACCAGCCCTGGAATGGAAAAAAGAGAGAGGGAAGAGGATTTCTGTCTGGAATGAAGGCAGTGACGTGAACATGGCTGAACAGGAACAGAGCTTTTTTTAGCTTTCCACATCAGGAGGCTTTCATTTTTGAGCCCATTAAACATGACCTGACTATAATTGCATTTGCAAGCCTCTGGACAAGACTTCATTTCAAATGAGGGTTTTGTAACCTTTTTCACAACGCTTTATTTAGCTTTGGCTGTCTTGCAATGTCAGAGAGCTGTAGCCTTCTGTTTTCTTTTGTTTTTTTATAATGGCTTACTTGGGTACTAAGTTAATATGCTCTTTGCAGAAAGTTATACTAATGTTCATTTAGTAAGAATAGGCGTAGTTTGATTTTACAATTAGTTTGGGGAATTTCCATTTGTTAGAGTTAACCCAAGTGACCACTGGTTTACCACTTTTACATGCCGCTGTAGCAACAAGGCCCCTGATTCTTCACCTCAGTTTGACATTGACAGCATTTCTACACACACTCATTTTTATGCCAGTTTTTTAAAATGAGCATCAAGGGGACCTGTCAATGGTGCTGGAAAGGATGATGGAATGATTTAGAGGTAACTAGGCCAATTTATTGACTAGTGAAAGGATTTTCCACAATGAAACAGACTGCCTCTCTAAAAGGAAGTTATTTCAGTTATTTCAGACTGGAACTCAACCAAACTTTACTTACCTGGTGAATATTGGTGTTGATGTTATTTATAATTTGCAGATAATAGGATGCATGGTTTGATATTAGCACCCACCACCTGCCAAATTCTGGTGATTTTGTGCAGCTGTGAGTGAATTTAATCAACCCAACAGCCACAGTTGTGGGTAAATAAAGGGAGAATTTAATAAACAGTGAATCGTTCCATGAAAAGGTCAACTCAATAATCAGACTGGCCATCAATAGCACTGGGAGAGATCCAGTTGGCTGATGACTCTGTGAGCCAGGACAACAACAAGTCAAGTCAAGTCATTACTAGTCAATCATCTGAGTGTAGTGACCCTGAAGGCAACAACAGCAGAAAGGGGAGCTGCTCAGTGAGCCCAACAATACCAGTTTAACCATTAGTCAAGGCTTTGTGGTTAAAACAGCAAGACAGGAGACAAAATGGATAAGATAAGAAAGTTGTGGATTAGAAGAGATAAGCAGCAACATTGGCTGGTGAAAGAAAAAAGTTAATTTCCAACATTGATGTGTTGACCTTTTGTCAAACTCTGAAGGATAAAGAATGGAGAAAAAATCACAAAAAAACTTCTTGAAGTCTCTTTTCTCTGGCCTTCTGCTGTTTGAGTTCTTTCTTCAGTCACTTTACAGTCGTAACCTGTCTGACTCCTACTTATCTTCCTCTGTAGATAAATTGCTCTATTCAATTCACTAAACACCTGTCTCTGTTATAATCACTGTGTCACTCATCTGATTTTGCGTGTGTATATGTGTGTGTGTGTGTGTCCATCCAGGCTGTAGACAGCGAAATGCGAAATCCAAGATCAGTCACACACAGGAGAAGGTGGAGGTCATGTCTGTAGAGCTGAAGGAGGCCAAGAAGCAGGTGACTAAGATTGAGTGTGAGGAGTATCTGTCAGTCACTGAACAACAGAAGATGGAGGTGGACAAGCAGCAGAAGGTAAACCTCGGATTCTACCTGTTCAACTATCCTACTTTTTATCAACACACTAATGAACATCCAAGTTAAACTGCAACTTTGCTTTTTGCACAATATGAAAATCTGATGCTGAGGTTTATCATTGAATGTCATTACTTTTGTTGCTATGAGGAACATCATCATGTGCTGCACATCAGTTATCACTAGTAACATGTCTGTGTGTGTGTGTGTGTGTGTGTATGTTTGGGTGGTTTTTCGCCATGACAACAATGTTGGTCCAACACTTCTTTTTTTTCTGAAATATCTCAAATCATAAACACATTGCCAAGAGATCAAACATTTTGATATCTGTGGTCGCTGGAGGATGACTCAGAATGACCTTGATGATCCCCTGACATTTCATTTAGCACCTCCAGCAGGTCAAATGTTGCACTTATACAGTGAAATATCTCAGTCTCTGGCATGGACTGGCACAAAACATGTAGAGACATCAATGGCATTTCCATATGATGTATGCTAACGATTGTGGTGATCCTCTGACTTCTCCTTTATCACCACAATGCAGTTGATGTTTGTTGTTTTGAGTGAATTATCTTAATAACTACTGGATGGATACATAAACAGAAAACACTGAAATAATTTTTGTACTCCCTTAGCTTTTTATTCAACACCTTCATCATGCCCAAACTTCAATATGTTCAATATTTTGATTCTTGATCACATACTAGCAATACTGGCCTCTCTGTGATAAGTGCTGGATAGCAAATGTCAGCACACTAAGCTATGGTGGTAAACACCATAAACATTCCAAATACTAAACATAAGTATGTCAATATTTCCATAGTAGCATGTTGGCTTATTAACTTCAAATTTAGATGTGTCATAGTGCAAACTCAAGGCTGCTAGCCTGGCTGGACTGTCTTAGTGTTTCTTGTTGTTGAATCTAAAATTGGTAAACTATGTCACTGATTTAAAAGCAAAAGATGGAACCACATCTTCCATACTTCACAACTCCTGCCTCATCAGGCAGGAAGGAAGCGTGGTGGCTCATGTAGAGAAGCTCAAAAAACGTTTGTATATATATTCAATGTCGCCAAGTTTTTTTTCTCTGACAGGTTTAGCAAGGGCAAGGAAAATCTGTGAGTCTTTGTAACATTCTGAAGGAGAATCATCTCCACATTCAGAGCGAAAAATCTTATAGATGGAATCATAAATGGCAAAAGCATTTCCCTGCAGTTGACAAAAACCTGTTCTCTCCAGAGGTTAAAGAAGTCAAAATGTAAAGAGTAAGCAGCTGAATTTTGTAAGGTTGGGTGTTTGACCTTCCTTTTACCAGAAAAAATAATCAAAATAAAATGTGACTCACCAGGAAGTAAACTCTGTTGTCATCCAGTCACCTATGTTCTATTCTCACTTGTTTGCTAAGGAGAGTCTTGAATAAAACGAACATGACAAAGATCAAGTCCCATGGCTGCCCCTCAGCACTGGTGCAGACAGTGATGCAGGCCATCATGATTCTCCGAGGCAAAGAGCCCACCTGGGCCGAGGCCAAGAGCCAGCTGGGAGAGAGACAGCAGCAGGATGAGGGGATGAATAAGGGAAGGAAATTGAAAGGAGAGATGCTGGGAGACAGAGCCATTTGGGCCTGACAGAGAGGAGATTGGGAGTGTGGCAAAGAAATACAGAGAAAATGGGAAAACTAAAGTGTCCTAAAAATGTGCAGAGTAGAATCTGACAAGTACAGACTTTGTACAGTCACACCATACGTAGAAAGAAACAGGAAGGAAAGGGTAAGATCATTTGTAGTATTTACAACCTAGGGTTTATTTTTTGCGGTCTCCATTTGCATATCATGACCAAATTGTTGAATTGAGGCAATTATCTCTGTAGGAGTAGAAGCAGAAACGGCAGCTGATTGATTGGCTAAAATTAGGATTGCATTCATTGAAACTCCTTTCAACACAAGCAATTTGTCCATACATGAAAAAGGTTCGAGAGTGCCAGAAGTGTTGGTGTAGTTGTATTGGTTGCAAAAATGTGTACTAGCATGGACTTTATCAAAGTGGCAATTTTTTATTAAATGAAATAATCTATCTCTTTGTCAAACATAAAAAAGGACTCAAAGAGACTGAAATTGAGAATTATAGCATTTCATCAGTAGCTGTACAGTTACCTTGATGTTAAACCTTGTCTACACACACCTCTGAACCATCGATACAACTGACACATATGTCTTGTGGTGGACGCAGTGCCCCTCTCCTTCCCCTTGCCTCTGAATTGTAACCACAACTTGTTTTTATTTGGATAGATATTTATATGTTTAGCCTTTTAAACAGCAAGTGAACGTTTCACTGTGAAGACGCTGAGATTAGAAGTGACACAATCACAATATCACCCTAAGTTCATTGTTTAATTGGATGCTGATTAGAAGAGAAGAGGTCTGATTTATGAAAAAATATAATTTTCTCAAGTGCTGCAAAGCATAATGAAGTTTGCCAGCGCACAGGTGAAATGTCTCCCCTCTGACTTGCTGAGTTAATTTTCATCTTGATGATCACAGACCCGTAACAGAAGAGCTGTTGGAAAAAACAGATAAAAGCACATAAAACACAAAGCACCAGGAAGGTCACAAAACAAGGAAACATTTCTCTCCTTATGAGAATAACTCAGATGAGAAAATTAATCAAAGTGATAGTTATAAAAGAAAGTAACAGAGGAAAAAATACTTTTCATTCTCCCCTAGTCTCTGTGCCCTTGCAGTTTTTTGAAGGTGAGGTAAATTTAATCAAAATGTTAATTAAATCTGGCAAGGACAGTACATTGGACCCTGTGTTACGGATGACCAGCCGGAATTGTTTGTTTTCATAGAATAAGCAGTGAGATCATACTGTAGGTAATACACACATGCACACGCACACACACTCATACACAAATGTAACTATCCCTGTTCTCATTCTCTGACTACCCTCTCCTAAGGAACAGGAGTAAAGGATCCCATGTTCATCAGGGTTCAATTTCCTGTCCAAGGCCACAACAGCGAGGGACACATTCTCAACTGAGTCATCAGTCAGTATATTTACACACAAGTTGCTGTTAAAGGTCTATTGGCTGAGGCTGAGATAAGCAGTAGTCCATTAGCACACTGAGACACTTTGAAATCAAGCAAACAAAGCAGCTTCTGTGGCTCTCTGGGTGGCCTTCTTTCTGGCCTTCCTGCATCTGATGCTGCTGATGACGTCAATCTGCAAACAGAGGTTCATCTTCACTAGCACAGGCGTCAGAGTCCTCGAAAAATGCTCTAATTTTGTATCCTTCTAAATGACAGGAAGTAGGGGCAGAGCACAGAGGGGAGGGGATGTACAAAACATTTCAAAATGTTAGAACGATGAAAGTTGTTTGATGATTATGTATTTGCTCTTCTCTGTGCGCTGTGTATTTTTGCATTATGATCATGTTGCATTTGGCTTTCTTTTTTACTTATCGCTATTGTGTACTTGGTGTGAAGTGTTATACATAAACACAGTTTGCCTCAATCTGATTAGGTAGCTTTAAGTGGGCCTTTAAGTCCCAGCTCTGTAGTCAATTATTTAGTCATTTATTTGTGCTTGTACCTTATATTCAAGGCCATTAATGATAATTTTTGTATGTTAAAGAGTTAAACTGCAGCTGTGAACAGGTAAGGTTCACAGGGCTGCTGGGTGTCAGCCTGCTACTTTAACAAGAAATTAATGAAGACTGATGGATGAGGAATAATTATGTTAATAGACTCGGCAAGGTAAGAGTAAAAATTGCCAGTTAAGAAACTTACTCAAGTAAAAGTACAAAAATACCTGTACTAGTTACCATCCATTTTATTTTTGATTCATAAGTATTATATATCAATAAACCCAAAACAACACTATAGCTACAAGATAAATTAATGTGACTTTTGATGTAAACTTAAAAATAAGTGTTGCACATGAAATATTAACAAAGCTAACATTAGCTAGATAACTTGCATCAGTGTCTTTTGAGAGGGTACAGAAGGAGTTCTTAAAAACTTTTGAATTTTAGATATTAGTCAAATAGTGTATCCAGATGTGGCCAGAGGTGGCATCATGGTAAAAGGACAGGCAGTTCTTTTAAAAAAACATACCTCTTTGCTCATATGCATTGCATTTGCATTATTACCCACACTGCCGCTGTCTTGTGGACACAGTTTGCAGACCCACCATCAGGAGCACCCGCTTTGTGTAACATGGCAGTCAGAACCAAGTAACCTCTGACATGCATGACTCATTTTGTGCCACCTGTAGGACAACTCTATGTCTGTCAGCCTCTGGCTTACAATTTCTTTTACTACTTGTGCATTTCTTGCCACCAGTACATTTTTGCTTTCGTTGTGAGATATGGCCTGAAAGGAAGTGCTACATTTGTAATTTTGCAACCTAAAGCATTTTATTTTTCCCAGTGTGAGCATGGGAGAAGCAACAAATTGAGGACTTGGAGTAGTTGAGGGTTTCTGCAGAATGCTTTTTGCAGACAGGAGTAACTACTGCAGCTTGCATCAGTTCTTTCATCACAGTTTCCACTTTCTCTCCTTAAAGTTTAGCCTCAAACATTAACAACTTGAAGAAAGTGATCAGTGCATTTAAAACATGAAAGCATGTACAGACATGTATAATGGAAAACAGATTGTCTTGCACTATTGTCAACTGAGGCATTGCAGTGAAGTGCATTATGGCTGTATTTTAGCAACGATCTTGATATTTAAAGGAATTTACTTTGAGTGGAGATCAGATAAGCCATCAGTAATGGAAAGCAAGGGAAAGCTACAAAGAAAGTTTACAGGAGCTAATATAGCCTTCCTGTTTTCCAAAACCGCTGCAACTTTGTTTTCCCTTCCCCTCTGAAGTCTTTCTAAACTTAACTCTTTTCATGTGTTTGTATGTGGTCAGTGTGGCATTTTTGTGTCCTCTCCTCAAGTCCTGAGCTGCACTCACATGGAGAAGTTCACTTCAGTGACAATCTTCATGAGAGTTCAAACAACAACAAAAAAAAAGCTTAGGTCAATCAAATTAGCTCATTTGGGAATTCCCAGTTGTGAAGTGGCTGGTTTAAAGATTTTAAAACAAATAAAAATGTTTAATTTTATAACCTATCTTAAGATTTTCAAATGATGGTGGATGCTTTGGCCCATTTAAAATCTCAGTTACTTATCCTGAAGATACCAAAACAGTAACAAAGTGTCAAAAACAGCAGCGTTTTCAACATTATTTTGCCTGAGGTAAAATGCCAACGTGCATTAAGATTACTTAATGCTGACTGTGGATTGAGGGAACAGGCAAAAACTGTGATCCTAATGTTAAAAAAAGGGGTCCCACACCAAACCTAAACATCGCTGTCACTCAAATTGAGTTAAAGGCCTCTTAATGCTAGGAGCAATACATAAATGTTACTTTTTGTCTGATGCCAATGCTATTTAACAAAAACTTAGCTGATGTGAGTAAATTAAGCTGAAATTCATTAAGTAAAAAAATTAAGTCTTGGACACTTGGATAATTATTTTATTTCATGATCATTTCTAATTTCTTTTTGGAAGAAGAAATGGCTTGTGCAGCTAAAATCTGTGTTTCATTTGTCAATGAAGTGAAAGTGTCAGAGAGAGAGAGAGAGATGGCTGCAATGATTACTGTACTATCAAAGAGAGAGAGTGAGAGGGTTGGACAAAGAGGAACGAGTGAGTAAGTCACCTCACTTTTTTTTTTCATCCAGATCTTTAGTTCATCGCTGCTCTCATCCTCCTCCCTCTTTTCAAAATGTCCTTCATCTCTGCTGAACCTCTGTTCCCTCTCCTCTTTCCTTTCTTTTCTCTGGCCAATTTCTTCCCAGTGTGTGCCATTCAGACCGTTTCTTCCTAGTTCGCATTTTTGACCTTTCATTCTCTCTCTCTCTCTCCCTCTCTATCTATCTCTCTCTCTCTTTGGGTCTTTGCTCTGCTTCATTGCTCTCACTTCTTTCAGCTGCCAGTTCACAATGTAGCCACAGCGTGACATTTAGGGACAATTGAGTTGTGGCAGTTATAGATTGCGACTGCAGCGTTTCAGAGTGACGTATCTGTCTAATGGCCGAGTCTTCTGTTTCTTCTGACTTGCAAATAATCAATAACCCTCTCTGTTGCTTTTTCCGTCCATATTCTCATCCATCGCACGAAGAGAAAAATCTCCCTGCAACTTTCACTTTACTTGTGATTATGACAATTAACAACCTAAACAGAAGCAAAGCCTGCTGTAATTTATATCAGTTTGTCTCTAGTGGATTATTCTTTATTTTAACAATTTCTGACAAACACACAAACTAAAGCAATAGGACTTTTTAAATTGTTCTTTTTGTTACCACTGCAAAACGTGACAACTGTGAAGCTACAGAGCCTCCAGTTTGACATTTGAAATGTACATTTTTGCTGTATATTACCCGTGCTGAAAGAGGCACTGACTCACACTGAGGTTTCAGAGCAGCTGGAAAACAACAAACACACTATGCAAAGATCGGCTGGCTACCTGGAAGGTGATGTGTGGGAATGAAATGAGGAGGAGGAAGGAATGAGGACTGCAAAGGAGGAGATCTCAAAAACTTGCAGAGAGGACAAGAGGAGGGCAGAAGAAGAGGGAGAAAGAACAGATTGAATAAAATAAAAGCTGCATGAACTGGTCGAAAAAGAGAGAAAAAAAGAAGCCGGAGAAGGAAGTGAGGAAGTAGAGGTGGAGAAGTTAATAACAAATGTCATGTTAGTGGATGACCTGAGGGAAAGTTAGATGGAATGAAAAAATACTGAGCAGGATATTATCCGACCCTTTAAAAAACTATATTTGGATGATTTATCCGGGTGGTTAAATGCTTGTGAAATGTCACATAAAATAACATTTAAATACCAGTTATCTCAGAATTTGATTCATATATCCATATGATCTGGTTATATGCAGTGCTGGCATGCAACAGTTAAGTATTTCTCAAAGTACAGAGTGCCTATATAGTGCTGACTCTGACATCAGATTTGATGCTACAGGAGAAATGTGATTATGTAAGAGGTTACTGGATGGAAAAAGGATATAAAAATAAGCAATATTTTTTTACATAAACAATGGGTCAGGTGACCTTGTGGTAAGGTAATGTGAGGCATTGTGAAAGGACTCGCTCATCATGGTGGACCCACAGAGAATTATACCCTGACTCTGAATGCAGTGAAGCATTTCCTGTTTGCTTAAGAGATGTATTATCTCTCTCTGCAGTTAGTGGAGAAAAAAGCAGAGCTAGAAGAATGTATAGAGTGACAATGTAGAACAGGACTTCAAATGAAAACTCCATAGATCACAATATGTCAGTGTCGTGGGTGGGTTGAAAGAAATCATTTTACAAAAGATTTGATTAATTGCACTGATCAAAGGATAGATAAATGCCATACTAACTCAGTATGTTCATACTAGTGCCGTACTAACGATGATACAATAAAAATGTTATTGTCTGTATATTTAATAGTGAAAGTCACGTTTATCAGCAGACGTATGCCTTCATTATCAGGCAGCAATGAAAAGAACACCTTACTTCTAAGTATATGTGCAGATTGGATTAGGTTGAGAGCAGCATATTTGATGGTATTTTTTTAATCCAACCAAAAAGCTGCATGTTTATACCCAGGACATGTGGCAGCTCTGAAGTTTGTTGATATTGAGAACAGGGATTTGATAGAGATGCTAATGAGTTTATGTGATATGCATTATGATTTTTTTAATGTTTGTAGTTATTTATCCATATATTGGCTTTTTTTTTGTCCGTGGGGAGGAGGGCGGGGGAAGATGTAGTAGGAAATTAACAAAAAAGAGGCTGGGCTGTCAGAGGGGTGAGCATGTAAGAAGTCTGAGAAAGGGAGAGGAGTAAGATAGGGGAGGAGGGAGAAAGAAGATAAATAAGTGAAGGAGGACAGAGGGCGAGGGATGGCAAGGAGCCATAGCAGGAGGACATATGAGGAAGGAAGAGGAATGAGAGAAAAGAAAAGGTGGGGTAAGAAGGACTGATTGAAAATGAAAAGGATTGCTGAGGTCGGTAGAAAAATTGTTTAAAAAAGAAGAGGACAGAGACAAAGAGCAAGGGGAGAAATAAGAGGGGATCAGTAAACATTTGGTAATAAATTTTTAAGACATGAAATATAAATCTGAAGACAAATGATGACTGTACTCACGTGGTACCTGTTACAGAGGTGAACATAGTATTTTTTTATAGACTGTTTCACCCAGATACAGTCCCCAAAGCCACCCTACAAAATAAAAACAGTAATCCAGTTGTGAGTTTTTTTTACAGATTAAAAAAGCACATAAAAAACAATAAAAAATACAAAATATTGATACAAAATTAATAAGAGACCATCAAACTCTACTCTAGGATTCAGAAAAGAATGGCTATTTAACAGCTGAGCATTGTAGAAGTGCACTGTGCGTTTGAGAGCAGTCGAGAGCAAGACTAATTTCCACTGCAGCAATGCTGACGGATGGACTAAAGGAACCTTATTTTACCCTATAAATTTTTTATTCCTAGATCCTCCAAACTATTAGCTGCTATCCCTTTGTTCCTGTTCTCTGCCTTTCTACCTTTCTTTCTTTCCCCTCACTTAACCTCTCCTAAGCTCTCTGCTGGGATCAAACTTTTACAATAGCTCTGAATTTGTTGTGAGTCAGCTTGTTCTTAAAATTACAGAAAATGTTTTGGCAATTCCAGTGTGAACTTGCATCCACAAAAACCACAAAGCGTTTAACCTTTTACAGTAATAATAACTCGCCTGCATGTACACTTCATGTACATGTGTCATAATGCTGTGCTACATGCTCCGTTCATCTGTGGATCACATTTTGTTTTTTTTATGGTTTTTGTTGCACGATTTGTGTTAACTAGATTAAGTTTTGTTGATTTAGTTTTGCATTTGGTCTTGATGAGAAAACAAGCAAAGATACAGTGATATCTTTTAGTTGCACTAAAAAACTTAAAAGCTTTAAGACTGTTAAGATGCAATATGTAGTGAGACAAACAGCAGCCTGGTGTAGGCTTGATACCGTAGCAAAGGATTGTCTTTGATAAAGAAGTTTTACATGAATTATGACTTAACTGTCAAGAGAAAAGCAGTCAATGGAAATTAAAATGTTTCAGATGTAACCTCAGAACTGTGGAGCATAACTTGTTTCCTTTGATCTTGGAAACCCAGTACAATGTGCTTTTACAGTTACAGAATATTTAGTGTTTGTTTGGAGCTGTGGCGAACTGAATAAAATATGCCTTCGGAAGAGATACATGTCTTTCCAGGACACTGCTTCCCAAGCTTCTTGGCTTCTGACCTCTTAAAATGAAGAACTCTCTACTTTTGACCCCTCACAGCTAGTTGCATATATTAGTTAGTTGTGGACAGTTCAACCAAATCTTGATTTTTTTTCTGTGTATTATTGAATAATTTTAAAATGATGGACGATGTTAAAACATCCAATTATTCATGTGGGTAAAAGCAAAGACAAAAAGAGAGCACTAACTGAATGATGTAGTTTGTTTTCTGCGTTACGTTTTCTGTGTTACTCAAAATTAGGTCTTTCTTTATGTTTGTGTTCCCTCAAATGATAATCTTGACTGATTTGTATCAGTGCAAAGTACCAGACAAACTAGATTCTGCTTATCGCAAATTCAAAGGTCAGTGGTACACAAGGAAACCTAAAACCTTGAGTGCAGAGCAGACGTGTCAGTACAGAAGGTGAAAAGTTGTAATGATCACAAACACAAACTTCATGTTAGCCGCTGTCTGGTACAAGCTAACAATCTGAAAACAGAAACAAATACTACATTTAACATTCTGATTTGTCTCCTAGTCAACAATTTTGATGGAAAACAGACTGCTGAGTCTGACTGAATCTTTCTAATGTTTCCTCCTAGCTAACGTCAGCCATGTTGAATCACCCTGCTCTTTCACTGTTCGACCCAGCACAGGCAGTGGTGGTGGGCGGGGAACGAGGCCTGGGATTATTAGATCCAGAATTTCACACTGATGGAAAAAGAGTAGATTTGCCTTAAGCCATTTTTCAGAGTTTTTCATTTTTGTTTTTATGTAAGAAACCATGTTAGACAAAATATTAATCTTCTGCAGAGTAAACTCAAAAACATGTCTGAAGGGGAACTTAAGCATTTCTCGACACTTTAAATTAATGTTGCGAATGCTTGTCAGGGTCTTCATCCCAATGTTGGAAACACTGTCCAAGACATAATTCTTTGTTGTTTCTGTTTTTGGTGTTTCAGTAACAGCATGTGTATATTTATCTTCTTCATGTTCACCTTACGTGCTGCGGTCTGTTTGAGGTCCACACGCTGCTCATCAGCTTCCACGTGTGTGCCAACTCAACAGGGACGAGTGCAGCCTCTCTCTCTGAGGAGAACCCGTAAAAATAAACAGAAAAACAGAAAAACAATAAACAGAAAACACACACACAAACATGCTGTTTTCATCTTGCTTGATTCCAGATAATCCAACAGGACAAACCTTTTATTTCAAAGACTTGGAACACACTTGTTGTCCCAAAAGGAATGTGAGTGTGAATTCAAATGTGGAACTGTGCAGAAGTTAAGCTTCCTCGAAAATACAGCCCTTCAGTTCACACTGTGAGAAGTTAAATAGCTGTTTTTTCAGCACTGTATATCTCAATTTCCTCTGAACAAGGCTTTTTCTGTTTGAATGATCTCCTTGGTGATCAACTGATGCATAGATTATTGGGATCTCTTAACGCTTGATGGAGCAGTTCAGATGGCCAATAAGCTCTACCTTCTGATATGTGTGTCGTTGGAGGTTTTCATACTTTGCTACTGCTGCTGCTGCAAGATTAGTCTTACTGCTAGTATCCATGAAGATGTAGTTAACTCAAATGTGGGAGCAGGTGTGTGTTAGAGAAAGGAAGTATGTGTGTGTGTTCGTCTCTTCATCATGCTTTCCTGCTATGTCCTTAAAAAAAAGTTCTAAGGTTTCGTTTTAGTATGACACTGACGATTGAGAGCAACTGTATGCTGCCAGTATTTGATTAAGAAAACAGCCCCCCTGCAGAGTGTGTATATTATACCCAGGTGATGATGAATACATTTTCTTCTCTGCTCTGTCTGACAACTCAGGATCTATTCATCGCTGCTTGACTGAAGAGACAGGAGAGCAAAAGAGTGTGTGGGTTTGTGGATATGTGTCACTCACTTCACTTGCTTTATTCCTTCAGTGGGAATTAGATTTGACAAAGTTGAGCTCAATATTAATGTGATCACAGGAGGATTTTGCTGCTGCCAAGATTCCTTCTCCCTTCAGCTCAGAGTAGAGTCTAGTGTTTATCTAGCTCAGTTAATGATGTAGAGCCGTGATTCATGACTCGTATTAGCTCACCCGGTTTGACGAAAGTTTTACTGCTACATATTCTTAATGAAACATATAATAAACCCTACTTTCTTGCCTATTTCTCTTTTTCTATGCCCTCATAGTATTATGTATTCTTTGCCCTTTCCACTTAGTTCCTTATCAGCAGTTTCTCTTGTGCCCTCTCCTGTTTTACATTTTTCCCTCTTATTTCCAAACTGTCCTTGGTCACCCCTGAATCCCCTGGTTTTACCCTTCCTCTTCTCGGTGATTCTGAGAATACTAGTAATGAGGCGCTGATGTCATGAGCTCTCTGCATCAGAACTCCATCTCTTCCTCATCACCTCTCTGTTAACGTGGGCTCTTGCTTTGTGGAGCCTCTTTACTGCTCTCCAGGCTGCAAGTGTCAGCTGTTATCCCATCAATCCCTGTTGTTTCTTTTGTCGAGTTCTTTTTTTTCTGTCCATGTAGCTGTCTCTTTTTCTCTCTTCCTTCCGTCCTGGCTCTGGCTGTCTGACTGAGCACTTCCTCCCGCCCACCTACTCTCCACCATAAGCCTCCCTTTGATTGACTCTGATGGCTAAAATGGCCACCTGGGACTAGGGCATTGCCACAGTGGTGCTGAAATTCTCTTTTGTTGAGCTTAAGTAAAGATTTACTTTAACTTTAAATTAAACAAATGTTTCATGAGTCAGTTGTTTAATTCTGTCAGGCTGAAGCCCACATGAACACAGAGGATCTCACAAATCCCATCACAGTGCTTCTTGTAGGTGTCAAGTGAGTTACATCATGTTGGCTCATCCATGCCCACTTCCTCTGCCCTCTCCCCAGGCTGCAGAGGAATCTACCCACAGGACTTCTCTGACCTTTGTTCTGTCTCCTGAGGAAGACCCCACAGGATCCTGCTGCAGCAAGCACTTCCATGCTCTCTCTGGCCAGCCCCAGCATTATGGGTGGGCCCCTGAGGGCCAGGCCAACCCATCAAGGTATTTGGCCCTGATTTGTATGTTTTTTTTCCCATTTTAAGTGTCTGGATCTAGAACAAAACGACAGAGAGGTATCTGTCCTTGTGCCTCTTATTTAGTATCTCTGCTCTGAAACGGTTTTACTAATTTATGGTCCCTCTGTTAACGTTGTGTTTGTAAGAGGCTCTGAGCTTCAGTTTACCATAGTAACTAACAGCAGCTGTTTGTCAGCGTGAGATGATTTTGAGGAGTTTGAGGCAACTTGATTGGGTTAGCATGTCCGCTACAGATCAAAACAAATATTAAAACAAATCTTGCTTGACTTAAGATATCATTGAAAGGTATGTTAACCAGGACTTTACCATTTTAATCAAGAACTTTGCCAGTCTGGAAATTCTGAAAATTATGGATTGATTTGTGTAATATTTTTATGCTTGGTCCACTTGTGAGTAGAAAGAAAAATGCATGCCAAGTTCATTTGAAAGGGTCATATCAGTTTTATTTTTGGACACTGATCCTCCCTTTTATTGTGGCCACTTAGATGTAATGGCACTTGAACTCATAAGGCAAAGGGCTTGCTTTTAATAGGTCAGTGCATATATGTGTTTGTGTATACGTAAGCAAGCATATGCATGGGTGTTGGTAATGAAATTTCTGTATACTGCATCTATGCTTTGTATATGCTTTATGTTTTATATATTTAGTGCCACAACAGTCATTTAGTTAAACTGCAGTAATGACTGCTTGTTGCTGAGGCGTTGTTGAACGGAAATAAAACGTGGCAGATGTTTGTGCAGTTTTGGCAAGAGTTGAGATGAGTTGGTAAAGTTGGGCCTGTCAGGCACTCCTCACTCGCTCTGGGACTGTCTCTGGGCCAGACATAAGATGTGTTGAGAAGGGCAGTCTCGCACACACCTAATGACACACCCTCTTAACTACAGGACAGTACCCCTGAGATATTTTTATGACCCTAATCAAATAGTTTTGGTGCTTAAAACCTAAACATATCAAGGGTGTATTAGGGGATGTCCTTTACCTACTGTGCGTCCTTGTCAGCCATGTTGCCAGGGACAGGACCCCATCACCAAGAGCATGAAGTGGATGGCATCAAGAATGACACAACACCATCTCGGCTCTGCTTTTCTGTCCCTGATATGTTCTGATATTTTGTTAATTTCTTTTAGCACAACTGTTTCTTCTGGCTCAAACGTCATTTAGGCTTGACAAAGTGCACAAAATACTTGATGAATATTTGATTGATTCGGCTTATTCAGATGAATCTTTCAGTCTGTGTATTGACCCACTGTTCCCCTGCTCTCTCATGCTCATCAGCATGATTTGCAGCTTTTTATTATACCAGTGGAGGCCCGACTGTCAGTTTCTATGGTTTGTTGCTTTTTAGACAAGCCTCTCTGTAACTAGGGAAATGTCACTGTTATACATCAAGCAATTTGTTTGTTTGGGGAAGTCGATTTTTATTGTCTTTCCTTTGATTCATTTTTACCCTTCCATGTCCTCCCTCTGCTTATCAGTGTTAACGACCTGAGTACAACTACAGCCATCTAAGAATCAAATCATCCATTACTGTTACCTTAATGTATTTTCAAACAGAACAATGATTGTAAGAAGAGAGCTCCGGCTGAAACTCAGCACACCAGCTCTGACCAAGTTGAGGTTAATTATCCCACTTAAACCACGCAAAAAGGGCTGGTCCAGACATGGGATAGTTCCTTGCTATTAAATACAAATGCAGATCCACCAAGCCAAGGCATGAACATGAACCTTGCTTAAACTGTTCCTATTCATAATGTAGCCAAGAACAGTATTAACTGTCAACTGTGAATAACAAGGGGCAGAAACTTCAGCGTGATTGACAAGAAGTTAGCTTACACTTCAGGGACAGCACCACGACTCCATCCATTCCAATGAACTTGTGGGCAGACCGGACACCTGACTCACTATCACCTCTTGAGGTACAAAGGGACATTACAAGACAAGATGTGCTGTAGCTAGCTGGTTGGCATTCAAATGTCGTTGGATTTCTTTGCAACACAGTACATATTGGCAGCTTATACAAACACAGAGTCTGAGTGTCACTAGAAGAAAACTCACAGCGCTTTCAAAAGTTTCTTTGTGGTAACTTTACCTGTTTTGTAGCTGGGCTTGTGGCAAAGTGAGACTGAGAGGTTCACTAACGTGTCTTTTTTTCCTGTAGGGGACATCAGTATGTTGTTGTTCATCATGAGATCATCAAGGAAAGAGATGCAGTAAAGTAATGTTTGTAAAACCATCATGGGAAAGCCATTGGATAGTTCCTTGCTACCGAGTAATAGCTGAAGTTAAACTCCCTGTGAACCGGTCTTGATCAGCTTATATAAATGGCGTGAATAAGACCCAAATTAGATGACTGCATTTCAGCATTTGACTTGCAATGTAAATAATGATTTAAAACAATAGACTGTGTATTAAGTTATTTTTAATCCATGAAATGCAGTTTGTTAATACATATCATAATAATGTACATTAACACCCACACTGATGTGTTTCCTCACAGAACAGTCATTTCATCAAGCAATACAGTAACAAAGAATGTTAAAATGTGTACTACCCCTTTAAATTTTTTAATGTTTTAAACTAAAAGTCTTGCATAAGGCTCCTTAAATTCCATCCAAAAGGTGATCTTACCTTCACAGAATGAAGACTGATGCAGTCTAGTTTAAATTTATGAATTTGAATCCCACATATTGCTCTTTTCGACATTACCTCCTCTATAGTCTATTTTAACTGTTTCTATTTTCTGCAGCAATGAGCTTTTACTTTTCCTTGTTTTGTGTCTCACATTTCAAAGCCTACACAATAATCTATTAAATTTATTGTCTTGATGCCCCTCCAGGTGAGTGAGGGTCTGCTAAGTCTGTACCTCGATAAGGGTGAGGAAAATCCCCATGATGCCTCTAAGTATCTCGGAACTGGGATCAGCTATAGAGGTCATGTCATAGATGACTAGGACTGATGTCTTCTTGCCATGAACCAGGTGAGACTATAACATTCACACACACACATCTTTTTAGAGTTAGCAAGCATACACACACAGACATGCAATGTCAAATGTGAAGAAAATATGGACCATGCTTTCAGATTCAAAACAAGCTGCAGTATAAAAGCCCTCTACCATAGTACTTTATTTAAAATGCACACTCATTTACCTTAAATCAATCAAAGCATATAATTATGTCCATATACTTGCAGGCAACTGACATTAAAACACATTCTTTTCCAAGGTAGCGCACTGCGGTTGCGCTCAGCTGACCAAGGCTACTTTAACTCCCTGCTGATTGCTTCTTGTGATCGCAGAGTGCCAGCACCACCAAGTGGACACTCATACTGTTGCAGCCCAGGAAATCTAGACACAGTGCCACCTTGATGAACACTGACAGGAACACTTAGTCCTTGCTTTTTTCTATTTAATCACTTACATAAATGCACGCAGGCACCCGTGTCCACTCACTTCATTTCCAACCAACCATTCTCAAAAGACTTAAGGCTGGGGCATGCTGGTGGTAGAGCAGATAAGGTGCCATTTCTTATTTACAAAAAGCCAACTGAATTCGAGTCTTCAGGGTTTTTTGTCGTCACTTGATCCAGCTGTCATGACATGATAAAGGTGTAAAGCCATATGAATAACTCAACCCCTAAAACACTAAAAGCACCTTATAATGCACAGCGAGAGATTTAGATGGAACCATGACACCCAGCTATTCACTTGACTTATTTGCTGTATTATTTTTAAAATATTTTCATTTCTTTGTCTTGTGTATTTTTTCCAGAACAAAAAAAGGATAAAATAAATTGAGAAGATTCACAGTTATCTTCGTGACAGAATATTTACATCTAAGAATATTTTCATGGGTACAAAGCCATCTACATTTGCTTTGTAGCTGCTCTTGTAGCTACAAAAAAGCGTGTCTGACAGTATTTACATGTGAATGGGTGTCTGTGTTCTGGTGGGGATTACTATCTCTCTGCTATGTTTGTCAAAGCCTGAGCTGTTTTATGAATGGGTAAAAAAGAGACTGTAGCCGATATCTAATTTTCACTTCTGCACTTTAAGACACATATTTGTGTCTTTACATGAGTGCAAAGTTTGAAATATTTGAAAGTTGTAGATGGATATGTGAGCAGATTTCTGTCAAGTTATGTAAGAAATCTTAGGATTGATGGAATATTCAGTAGCTGAAATTATTATAATTAATTCACATAAATACAAGTAAACAACATAAATAATTCAGGATATGAGAAGTAATAAATACTGGTGTCTGCCATTAGTTACCAGTGACAGAGACCATATTCCCTTTTTCTGCTTTTGCAGCTGGAGAAAGTGAACAAAGGCTTAGCAGTAATATCATTAAAGTTTGAGGAGGTCCTTCCACTCCATCTATAACTTCTGGGTATCGACAGTGTGGTAGAAAAAAGGCCAGATCCTCACCACACACACACAGACACGCAGTCTCACACACACTCACACACACAAGCACACACACACAAACACATACTTTCCTCAATTTTCATCTTCCAAACCAAGCTCTTTCAAGGCTTCTGCTTTTGTGTTTTAATAATTCTTTTCCAGATCACGACATGTAATTATAAACTTTTCAGTTATCTTACCAATGCACTCCTTTATTTCCTGCCTGCCTTTTTTCTCACTTCATGTAGTGGGAAGACACAGACTATAATGAAGAAGTGCTTAGATCAATATTATTGACATAGCTTGGAGAATGAGTAGTCTTGAATAAAACGAGACGAAAAGCCAATACTGAGTCTGGATGAAAAGTATTTAGAAACAAGCTTTTTCTTTTTTTTTAACACGGCACCCACCTGATCACCTACACTTCATTTGAGCACAACCGACTGTTGTGTCCCATTATTCAATAGTCAGGAATACAGTATGGTATTCTAAAATATTAAAATTATACAGACTTTTTTAATTGTGATGTGATAAACACAAAGCTATTCTGCTCCCTTTAGCCAGTAAACAGCTGCAGGCCTGTCTCTGCACTGACTCACTGGTCTGTTATTAAAGGTGTATTTATCCATCACTCTGCCTGGCTGCACAGACACACACATATTGTTCTCCTCTGTCCAACCACACACATACACACACACATACATACACACACTTAGAGTGATGGGGCTCTGGCTGCATTCCAGCTGTAATTCTGTCTGAACACTCTATTCTGGCTTCATTATCACTGGTCCTCTCTTTACAGTGGGGAAAGAACACAGGGCGCTGTTGGTCTGGGTCAAGGGGTTAGAAAAGATTCTAGCTATGAGTGTGTGTGTGACAGTGTGTGTGAAGTGTATGAGTCAGTGGAATTCATGGTTGGTGTGTGTGTGAGAGAGAGCAGGGGTCGTTTAGGGGAGTTCATGTTTATCTATAAGTGTCTGGTCCTGTCCTCGTTACGAACTGTGCATAAAAGCATGTATACAGATGCACGTGCATGTGTGTGTGTGTGCATGCATGCATTTGCGAGTAGCTGTTCATTAGGTGGAACATAGCTTTGCCTTCTGTGGTTGAAGAAAGCGGACTAATGGTCATGTAGTAAGCAAAGTAAACCTTCCAAGGCCTGCTTCACTTTTCTAAAAGACCCTAAGCCCGTTGTGCTCAAGCCTTTGGTTTATTACCGCTGGATGTGTATCCGTGAGTGTGTGTGTGTCTGTTTCCTTTTATAGGAGTGTCAGACTCATATTAAGGCAGCAGCTTCCAGCTGAGCTTCTCTATTCTAATGACCACTTCTAAACTAAACAACTCTCTGTCTCTGTCACTGTCTTTTCTGAAAATTTACTTTTATCTGTGGCTCACATCCATTCTCCCATCTTTTCTCATTTTACTAAGTGATGCAGTATATCTTCATGCCTCATCTGGTCCAAGCAGCTACAACAGCCCCTCATAGACTCTCTGTCCTGCTTATTTATCCCTCCATCCCTTCATCCCTCTCCTCTCCGCCCCTCCTTGGCATGGCAGCCTG
>JAPZDV010000016.1:4944859-4958558 GCA_029814665.1 Acanthurus lineatus
ATTGTTTGTACGCTGGTGCTTCTGATTGGGTTGGATTTTTTTGGGGGGGAGAGAACACATAAAAATGGAAAAAAAAAACCCATACAAACCAGGGCCAAATGTCTTGGTTTTGCTATGAGGGGGAACTAATAGCAAAAGAAAAAAAACAAAAAAAACCCTCATAGCATTGGATCTTATCAGGGTGGACCATTACTCCCTGTAAAATCCCTCATTTTAATTCTTTAACGCATTTTTATGTTTTAGGGTGACTGTATGAGGCTATGTTTAGAAATGCTAAGTTAAAGCAAATTGATCTGCTGTTTGACTGCTAATGGCTACTTTCCCCCTATTTTTTAAAAACTTACCTCAGAAGAGTGAACAAGCTGTGCAGTCATTTAGGCAACAGGCAAAAGGCAATATGACTATGCAGAGATGCCAGACCAGTAATGAGTCTATCGGTCATGCCTTAAACATGTTCATCTAAGCTTGGCTTGTGATCTGTAAATGTGCACAACTAAAGGCCTCATAGATGTTTAACGGGTTTTTGTGATTTTTGGAGAGGGCTTTAGGGGACTGCATCATCTGTGGCTGAGAAAGATCATTCACTATTATGTGACACTTCCTCACATATTTTGGATTTATTGCAAAAAGTGAAACTGTCTTTCATTATGATTTTTTTGCTCTTTGTTTTGTTCAATCAGTCTTGAAGTGTTTTTTTTTTATGTATTTAGTGGAAAGGAAGCCTGGAGTTCTTGTTAACGAAAAATGTTAGTTTTCCATAACATCCCTTAACAAAAACCCATGACTAATGATGGATACCTAGTATATATCTATACTATATATCTTTATCTATCTATAATATCTGAACTATATCCATCTATAGTAACAAGCGCGGCGAAACTACCGTTTCCTTTTCAATACCGCACCAGAATAAAGTGTAATTGCACATCCGCTACAGTAGGTGGCAGTGGCGCTTTCACGCTGCTGTGTCTTGGGTGAATGGGTGATCGCTGTTTTCATAAGTCATGAGGGGTTAAAATTTATTCATTCTTGCTTTTAAAGATGATAAATGATGGAAAATAGATGAGCTCACAAAGACACTTCTAGTCGACCGTGTTTTGAATTAGTTGCGGAGCATGAAGCAAAGGCGAAAGCAAGAAATTTCTGCATACTTATAACAATTTTATAGGCAAATGATACTATTTATAGTCGTGGCGAAGGGTGGGGGTCGCAAAATGTTTTCTCCTTCCTAGGGGGGGCTTAACAGAAAACTATTGAGAAGTACTGCTGTAGGCGAAGAGGACATCAATTGTAAGCGGAACGTAAAAACATGTTCCCTACTGTCGGAAGTTAGGAGTGTAACATCCATCGGAAGTAAACACAACACAGGCACCTGCCCGCTTAGATGCACGTGTGCACGGGCGTTCCTCGCACGGATTCGTTAAAATTATTTACCGAGGCAAAAAAAATTCAAGCTGCCTTCACTACAATTGGGCGATACTGTCATCGTCCGGTACGAGGAAGAGATCCGTCCGTGTGTCAGGGCAGAGGGATGGATATCATTCGGAACCCCGTAGTAAAGTTATACAGGATGAGTGAGTAAAGCTAAAATCGTTTTTTCACAAATCAAAGAGATGGCATTTAAACATAATGCATTCGGTGTATACCTGTACGTATTTTCCCACGTCTGTATTATTGTCTTTATCATCTCAATAATAGAATCCTATTTGATTTGTCTTCTGTCCCTCCAGAGCTCCTCGAGCAGCTTGTCTGTAAGGAGGAGGAGGTTTTTACTGATAAGCCCCTTTGTCATCAAGAGAGGGAGTCCAGCCTCGACCGAGAAGACTCAAAGCCTCCAGAGATAAAAGAGGAACAGGGGGAATTCTCTACGAGTCGGGAGGGAGAGCATCTTGAAGTGAAGCAGGAGACTGACACTTTCCTGTTGACTCCAACTTATGACAAACGTAAGTACAGTCAATATGGGACTCTACTAAATAATCGATCAAACTGAGTGTTGAATCAAAGAAAATCCTTCAAGCTAGGTTATAATTTACAAGTATGGTTAATATTACAAGTTTAAACCCCCACATATTGGCTCACATCTCTGCATTTTTTCTTAGCCCTCACGTTGTCCTCTTTGTTTTTATCTCTGTATCTCCAGGGCTCCCACAGCAACATGTCTGTAAGGAGGAGGAGTCTTTTGCTAACCAGCAGCTTTTTAACCAGTGGAGCAATTCCAGTCTAGATAATGATAACTCAAAGCTTCCAGATATTAAAGAGGAACATGAGGAACTCTCTTGCACCAGTCAGGAGGGAAAGCATTTTGTATTACAGCATGAGACCAACACCTCTTTGTTTAATGGCACTCATGAGAAAAGCGACAGCAGTCAAGATCAGACTCTCTGCTTGATCCTGGATGATCCTGAGAGTGGAATGAAGGAATATCCTCCCAGCTACATTTTGGTTGAAAATTTAGTGGTATCAGAACCAAACGGTGACCACCGTCTCCTCTCTAACAACTCTCAAGTTACTAAGAGACGAGATCAGGAAGGACACAAGCAAGCAGACTCAGAATCAACAAGAAATGCAGAGCCAAAACCAAAGAAAAGTGAAAGTCACAGGAATGATGGATACAGCTCTAACTTGGCAGAGAATCACTGTAATATTTGCACAGGTAAAAAGGCTTTCAAATTTGAAACTCACTGAAAACATATTAAGTGTTGAGTTCAGACTATATGCATGACAGAGAATCCATGGAATGAGAAGGCATATTCTTCTATTAAAATCTATTATTTCTATGACCACATTTGACTCCCTACTAAGTCTGTCTGTTACCCAAATAAAGGTTGATCTCTGTGCAGTAGCCATAGATCCAAAATTCAAGCCAATGGGAAAACTGCAAATTGCATATACAGATGGTCACTAAAATACATGTGCCTCAGTTGCTGATGATGATCACGCTATTGAACTTAAAATACTTACTCACAAAAGTCATTGTTCGCACCTGCAATATGCATATTAATATGCAGAGCTCAGTTTGTGCACTACAGGACCAGTTAAGAACATTTTCGATCCCACCTCACTTGTGGCAAAAGTTTTTCTCTTATTTCTCTAATTCCATATGGGACAAAGCAAAAATAAACAAACTACCAAGTTGACACCCCTCTGCACAAGTGACCATGAACTAATAGTTGTGTAATAGTTCATATATTCTTCTAGTATTAAAATGTATATGCCTGCCTGTATGAATTTATGTCTTTACCAGAGCAGTAATATACTATTTGTTTTGTTCTCTGTCCCTCCAGAACTCCCAAAGCAAATTGTTTGTAAGGAGGAGAAAGAGGATATCACTGACCAGCAGCTTTTTAACCAGGAGAGGAACTGTTGTCTTGGCCAAGAGGACTCAGAGCGTTCAGAGATAAAAAAAGAACAGGATGAACTCTGCTCCAGTCAGGAGGGAGAGCAGGTTGCATTGAAGCAGGAGACTTATATTTTTATCTTAACTCCCACTTGTGAAAAAAGTGAACACAGTCCAGATCAGACTTTGCACTGTAACAGTGGAGTAAAGCCATTTTCTTGCAACACTTGTGGAAAAACATATTGTAAGTCATCTGGATTGAAAAGTCATATAAGAACTCATACAGGGGAGAGGCCATTTTCTTGTGACATCTGTGGGAAAACATTTACTACAAAAAATGGAGTAAATGTTCATATAAGGATCCACACAGATGCAAAGCCATATTCTTGCAAAACCTGTGGGAAAGGATTTAAACAGACATCTGCATTGAAAAGTCATATAAGAACTCACACAGATGAGAAACCATTTTCTTGCAAAACCTGTGGTAAAAGATTTAGAGAGACAAATGCATTGAAAAGTCACATAAGAACCCACTCAGATGACAAACCATTTTCTTGCAAAACCTGTGGGAAAAAATTCAAATACACATCTGGATTGAGATATCATGCAAGAACCCACACAGATGAAAAGCCATATTGGTGCAACACTTGTGGAAAAACATTCTGTGCATCAGCTCTATTGAAAAGTCATTTAAGAACTCATGCAGGGGAGAGGCCATTTTCTTGTGACATCTGTGGGAAAACTTTTACTGAAAAATCTGCAGTGACTGTTCATAGAAGGATCCACACAGGTGAAAAGCCATATTCTTGCAAAACCTGTGGGAAAGAATTCAAACACGCATTTATATTGAAAAGTCATATAACAACCCACACAGGTGAGAAGCCATTTTCTTGTGACATCTGTGGGAAAACATTTAGTCGAAAATCTGCAGTGACTGTTCATAGAAAGATTCACACAGGTGACAAACCATTTGCTTGTGATATTTGTGGGAAAACATTTAGTGAGAAGTCCAAAGTGAATGTTCACAGAAGTATCCACACAGATGAAAAGCCATATTCTTGCAAAACCTGTGGGAAAGGATTTTGTCAGAAATCTTCATTGAAAAGTCATATAAGAGCTCACACAGGTGAGAAACCATTTTCTTGTGAAATCTGTGGGAAAACATTTATCAATAAGTCTAATGTCAAAGCTCATAGAAAGATCCACACAGGTAACAAACCATTTGCTTGTGATATTTGTGGCAAAACTTTTACTGAAAAATCTGCCGTGAATGTTCATAGAAGGATCCACACAGGTGAAAAGCCATATTCTTGCAAAACCTGTGGGAAAGGATTTAATCAGTCATCTGCATTGAAAAGTCACATAAGAACTCACACAGGTGAGAAGCCATTTTCGTGCAACACCTGTGGTAGAAGATATAATCACCCAACTGGATTGAAAGCTCATATAAGAACCCACACAGATGAGAAACCATTTTCTTGCAAAACCTGTGGGAAAGGATTTAAACAGACATCTGAATTGAAACGTCACATAAGAACTCACACAGGTGAGAAACCATACTCTTGCACCATCTGTGAAAAAAAATTCAGTTTTACATCTGGATTGAAAGCTCATCTAAAAGCTCACACAGCTGAGAAGCCTGTTCTTGTGCCAAAGGGAAAAGATCAAAAGAAAGGAATTGAATGTTCATAGAATAATCCAATAATGCTAGCCAGACCCTTTATTCTTGCAACAACTGTGGGGAAACGGATTTAGATGCATGCATTGAAAAGTCATACAAGAACCCACATGTGAGAAGTCATATTCTTCTTCCCTGTGGGAAAACATTCTGTCAGACATCAGGATTGAGTTATGTAAGAATCCTTGGGGAGCTTTTCAAGTTTTGTTGTGACCTAATATTGCACATAAGAAGAGATCTTTCTGGTGGGAAGCTTCATAATTGCTTCACAATTTCAGGAAATATGTTTTGGAATGTTTCAGTTTTCAAGGCTTATGGTTAGTGTATACAAGCAAGTAGTCTTCTGAACCCAGACAAATGAGGAGCTAAACAAATACAGCACTTTTGTGAAGGTTTTTTTCTGTAATCTCAAACCTAACATAACCATCCATAAACAGGACAACTGTTAAGCTGAAAGCCATCCAGACAAGTGGACCCACTAAAATGAATACTCTTTGTAAATAACATAATCTTTGTAATTTTAATGAAGCATTTTTCATGAAGATGTAGAAATATGTTACTGTAACAAAGTTGAACATTCTCATACCATCATGTGTCGTTTAATAAACTTTGTTTTTTATCAACTGTGTAGGTTCTTTTTATAGCACTGGATTTCTGTATTTTCTCAAAAAAAGTTTTTTTAAACTTAACAAGTCTCCTGTAAAATGTTAGCACATCTATTGTTTCGTAAGAGGCCCCTAAAAAGGAACTGAGCTTGGAGATATTTCGTTATACTTTAAGTTACTGTCACATTTCTTTACTCAGTACTTCTTAGGCCTGACACTTTTTCAGTGACTTGGGACACGATAACATGAGATCAGGTAGCTGGATGTTAGCTGTACACACACTCGGGTTTTTTTCAGGTTGGATCCTATGACACTGAGTGGTGTTAGGCAGTTTGTTCTTTGTTCTACAGCTCTTCTTAAACTTAATATTTATTTCATTTTTATCCCTGCTGATGGCTACTATGATGTATGAGATACAGATGACTATTTAATCAGCATTAACATTTACATAAAATTAACCTAGTCTGTATGTATACATACATTATATATATGGTTATGGTAACTGATTATAGACAGAATTTATACATATTTAAGAAAAAAAAAACTTGCAGTGCACAACCTGTCTAGTATCTAATAGGAACGTCATACAAAACAAAATGCCAGGTCACCTTTTTTTTTTTAATAAAATGCAATTAAATTATTACTTTCTATCATAATTTGTATTACATTTAACATTTGATACTGCAACGTAACAAATGCTAAGTTTAAACTGTAAATAATTAAACATTACATTTGTCCAGACAGGCTAAAGCCTTTTGTTCAGGAGCATTTTGGTCAATTTAAAGAACTGAGTAGACCACGACTTAAAAATTTTCGATCATGTAGTTAATAGTTTTAACTTTTGCGACAGTAAGCCTTTGGTCAATTTTATCTGCATAAGTAAGGAAGTGAATAAATGTGTGCATTGTCATGAGGGCCAGTTGCCGGTTGTGTGTCCTATACAGCAAAGCGAACGCGTAACACACCTCCTTACATCCTCGACACTGAGAGAGTAAAGTGGAAACGTCCTAAAAAGTGCTTAAAACCTCCTCACAAAATTGAAAAGCCTCCTCCTCCATAAAAAAAGGCAGACCTACGTGCCTCACGTGCTCATTGCGCCTGTGAGCGAGCTCATATCGAGGTTTTAGTGAAGGTTACCTAGGCAACAGCACGTTTCCACGGAGACGGAGACACGCGGACCGAGCTAAAGGTTCCAAGGAATTGTGGACAGCACGTAAAAAAAGAAGTTATTAAAAAGAAAAGACATTTTGTTTATTATTTTACCCGTAGACAGTTGTTTCAGCGGACCCA
The DNA here is from genome assembly GCA_029814665.1 of Acanthurus lineatus. Taxonomy (NCBI): domain Eukaryota; kingdom Metazoa; phylum Chordata; class Actinopteri; order Acanthuriformes; family Acanthuridae; genus Acanthurus; species Acanthurus lineatus. The sequence goes on from JAPZDV010000016.1 coordinate 4,951,770, forward strand.
TGAGAAGAATAATTAGTTGAAGTTTTACAGTTGTCGTGAATCTCAGCCCGTGAGGACTTCACAACTACGGTTATGAGAGGTAAGCAAGCTAGCAGCTAAAAACTGTTTAGCGCTACCTGTTGAAAGTAAAGCTGTTTCATCAAAGAGCAAGCCTTTCCTCCAGCGTTAGCGTCACCCGTTGTAGATTTAAAGCTTGTTTTGACCATTCAGATGATATCTAAATAAATGATACGCGCTTTGAACTACAACTTTACAAAAAGTAAATAACATAAAGAAATGCGTAATTTAATTAACTAGTAAAACCCTAAATGTATAAAAAGAACTAATTTGTCACTAACATTTATCTTGTTACAGCAAAAAACTGAAAAGTTAATATTAATGTTTCAAACTTAAAATTAGTGTTTTATCTGCGTGTCACAGCATCAGTGTATCTTGAGTGTTTGTGTGTGCTTTTACTTCACTAATCACAGAGAAAGAAGATGTCTTTGAGGTGGAAGCTGCGAAAGAAATGGAAGAGAAATACTTTAAGACCGTTCGTCTGGTATAGCTTGACTTTTATTTGTAATGGCTTTTAATTTGATATTGGCCATCAGCTTTCCTTTACATGACTAAATAACTGCATATCTTTCTTTCCCTCATTTTGTCCTTGGACCATTTCTTTCATCTGTCCATCCACTGGAAGCTGTTTATCCGTTGTGTGGCTCTTCCTGGTGTAACTGAAGAGTTGTGGACGGATGAGAATGAGAGGGCTCTGGATCATTTCATTATGGACACCTCTATCACAACCATGGTGGTCTATGTGGACAACAACGCCAAGCTGCGAGTGGAGCACTCCATGCCCTTAACTGTAAAGCATACTTTACTGTACTTTACTATACTGTACATTTTTAATCCTTAAGCCCAATTTTGATCAATTTAATATAAAAATACTGGCATATTCGTGTCACAAAGAGATATTTGAATGCCTTTGCTCATACTTCCAGCAAAATATCAGACCAGTCTTAAAATGCAGAGGCATTCTATCTTCTTCTCCTTGGCAGAGTGATTAATTTTAAAATTCAGTTCTTCTCTCTGTTTTTCTCTATCACTTTTCACCTTAATGTTTTTGCAGGTGGTAGAACATCTGTGCTATTTTATCAGAGTGCCAGGAGCCATAATCACAGCAGAGACGTTTGATGTGGCCATACAGTTTGGTACTGTGCGCGGTAACCCCGTCCAGAAGCTACTGTATGACATGATCTGTTTGCATGCCCCTGCGATTGCCCTCAGCACCTATAGGGAAAAGAGCATAAAGGATAACTATACCAACAGCATGCACTGCTACCTTGCCAGCTTGACAGGTGAGTACCTCAGAGGAACAGAGGGAGTGATACCACCAAACAACAAAAACATCACTATGAAAAACAACTTAGAATCTGTAATATTAAATGAGTAATCATTAACATCCTCACTATGATTTGAGACTGAGAGTCTTTAGAGGTCTTCTCCATACATTCATCAATAAGGAGCAATCAAGCAATCTTTATAGGCCAATGTATACAGGCTGCAGTCTATGCTAGGATGGCACCGTAGAAATCATGAAAAGCTCAAAGACACATGTCACATGTGTCTTTTGTTTTAGCAGTGTGCACTGAATGTCCACAATAACTTTCTGTGTTAAAATTTCTCTATTTATATATTTGACCAGATGATGTGTATAAGAAGGTGGGCAGTACAGTTTTGTACATACCAATGGAAGGTCTACAGTGCAGCCCTGAGGATGCAAGCAAGGACAAGAAGCTGGTACAAAGGATGGAAAGTAAGTCTTGGGGACTCTCTTTTTGGGTGGGGTTGCCCTTACAAAGTGATTTTTACATCAGTTAAAAACTTAAATCTTCTCTCCTTGCTCTTTTTCTTTATTGCTCTTCTTTTTTGTCTTTCCTTTCATTTTTATCACTTGCCAACTTTGTCCTTTGTCCTTCAATCACTTGTACTTCTGTTTAAAGCTGTCATGATCCACTGGACGGATCAGATCAAGGAGCTACTGAATGACAAAGAAACACTGACAATGAGGGACAACTTTGGCCCACTGCAGGAGATAGCCTTCTGGAAGAGCCGCTCTGCGAAACTGTTAGATATTAACCAGCAGCTGCAAAAGCCAGGGGTCAGGCACATCCAGAACATCCTGCAGCTCTCTAAGTCTCTATATTTACAGCGCTTCTGCAAACTGGCCAAGGAAATAGAGGTATAGGATACACACAACCTTTTTTACCACTGCCACTACAAATAATAGCTTTAATTATTGCTATAATAATAATAATAAACATAGTTATCATCGTCATCATCTTATTTTCATTTTTCCTTTTTGTGTCTGTTGCCCAGGATTGCTCTCTGCAGGCTCAATCAAACTTAACCTTCCTGTCTATATTAAAGAAGCCATGTGAAGAGCTTGCCCAGCTCAAGCCTAGCCAAGTTGCTCCTAAGCTTCAACACATTGTCAGTCTTATTCGCTTCATATGGATCAACTCCACCCACTACAACACGAGTGAAAGAATCACAGGTCTCTTCTGTAAGGTAATTGCATTTTACTGATGGAAGATAATATTAGGAAGGATTACAGATGCACATGATTTTTGCATGTAGCTGACTACTTTAGTCTGGGTATTTAAGTAGATGATTGTGATGAGCATTCTGAATAATAATAATTATTATGTTTTGTATGTGTGTTTTCTGCTGTGTTGCAGATGAGTAATGAGATCATCCGCCTGTGCATCCAAAGCATTTCTCTTGACAGGATCTTTGAGGGCTATGTGTCATCCAGCAAGCAAAACCTCAGCGACTGTATCCAGTGCTGCTTGTCCTGGAAGAAAATATACATACATGCCTCACATATTCACCACAAGTAGGAGAGAATTTCCATTTTTTAGGGTCTTTAGATGCTGTCATCTGGGTGCCTCTGACATTTGTTGAATTTCTAATAATAATTATTCATTGCTTGATTTGGTTTTGTGTAAAAATGAATTGATGTTCAGTAGAGGCAAAGTTGTTATGGGGCAAAATTTAATTGTGATTATATTGCAGATAGACACTGACCCTTAAAGTTCAGGGTAAAACAGGGAAGCCTTGATTTGACAGAGTTTAAGCCGAATGATCTCAACTCTTTGTTTGTTCCAAATAAGGTAAGAGATCCCAGACAGCCTGAGAGATCTGGACAGCAGATAGAAATGCCCTTGTTCATTGTGGCCCGGCCTTAAAGGATGGCCGTTAACATCCTGCACTTTGCTTTTAAGCACTTAGCAAGTTAGTTATCACTGGAAACCCCTTTCTCAAAATACTGAGGTGCTTGTCTGACTTTTCATTCCTGTTTGGGACTCTCTACTCAATGCCCTCCTCTTTTTCTCTTTCATTCCCCCTCTGTTTTTTCACCAGGCACTCTCCAAAAGGCTGGGTCCTGGACCAAACAAGCTTTTTTGTTGTGATCGATGCTTTCATTCAGAGGTTCAGAGATCTGCTTGAGGTGAGGCTTGCCCTCACTCGTACATACAATGATATGACAGAGATATTAATACATTTACAGACAAAAATCTGCACACATATACAATTAATGCGGTTGAAATCCATGTCAGACTAAGTGAACACCACTGTAAACAAATGCTCAAGGTAGTGCAGGGGTTGCTTAAGAAGAAATACCACTTGGTGCTGCCATTAAATGATACTTTTATCAATGCAAATGAATATCGGTATTATCATGTTAGCATAGCACGCAAAGAATAACACTAAAAAGATCACACAAAAGATTGTCAGATATTGTATGAAATTCTCTTGCTCCTCTGTGCATAAAGTGACTTTTAAAATGGATCTTATCCAGTTGTAGCTGCTCCTTTTATTGGAGTATTCGGCTTCCTAAAAGTTATTAAGGTTGCTTACTTTGTGTTAGCATTTTACCCACTGGTAATGTAACTTTGAAATTTGCAACATTAAAATAACAATGTAGTCACAGATGTGACTTAATCCATTGGATTAATTTTTTAAACTGTGTGAATTTAATTGTCTTTTTATTATTTTTTCTTAATACACTATTTATTGTTTGCTATGTGGGATATATTTTTTTTCTCTTGTCTTCTCTCAGGTATGTGACTGCCAGCATCAGTTTGCCCGTTGGGAAGATGGTCAGCAGAGGGCACTACCATGCTTTAGCGGTCGCCAGGGACCAGAGTTCGTTCGCTCTCTTCTGGAGATAGAGAGCAATTTCCACCGTAACCTACAGAACCTGCGTGCTGTTGACAAGGGAATCTTTAATGTCGAGAACACCACATGGTGCACTGAATTCAACAGGTATGTTGGTTACTCTGTTACAAATCCAATCTGAGACTAAACCCCAAAATTGGAGCTGAACACTGATAAATAACAATAGAATTAGAAACATAATGTCCCGCTAAAAGTACTAATAAATATCGAAAGATTTATCAGGTGGTCTGATGTTTTCTGTCTTTGGCTTTAGCTGGTCTCTCTCTGCTTCTCTAGATATGAGTGTATGGACTTCATTTTCCTGAAATAGGTTGCAAGCTATTTCAAAATAAGCTACTTTAAATGATTTTACTGTTACAATTCAACTCTGTAAAGCTGTATTCAGACTTGATTAGGTAGTGCAGCGAAGACACCAATTCTCCCATTCATGTAATCACTTAACTCTTTACATGCTGTGATGGTGTGACTGCAGGTGATGCTGCAAAAATTTCCTCTATGAAAAGTTTAATCAGAGTTAACTTTTGAGAAATGCAACCTGATGTCATGCTAAGGTGACCAATCAGCGGATCAGCTATTCTGCACAATAAAGGAGTAAAAAGACAATCATTTTGCACTTGCCAAGGGGCCATTGGATGAAACTCCAAGACTGCCACACAAGTGTATGCTGATTGCCATGTGTCTGTGTGTGTGTTTGTTTGCTTATACAGGTTTCGTGCGTTGATTAAGGATCTAGAAATAATGATGCAAAACCTGATCAATTCAGTATTTAAGACGGTGAACACAGTGGAGGAAGGAGTTCGGCTTATAGACATTTTTAGGCCTATGTCTACTCGAGAGGTATCATTCACACACACATGCACACACACAAGCACAAAAACACCTAGATACTTTCACACACATGCATACATACAAGCATCCAAATCCTCACTTTACTTATTAAAACATGACTAAAACACTTTATATTGCATTCTATTTATTAAACCTTTGCATTTTATATGTAGCAATGAAGGTTAATCCATTGGTAAAAGTGAACAGCCCCTATTACCCCTTGTATGTACTGATAGCAGAAACACTTCCTATATCAGACTTGTTGTGTCACATTTTCTTGTTATTTTTTATTTTACTCATTTAGAGCTTTTAAAAGTCCCCAGTTTTGTCTCAGTTTACTGTAAGTTGCATTCAAGGCTCATTCTTAAACTATTATTCTCTATTTGCTTTGCTGCTCAACTTTTGTCTTTCCACTGTCTTCATCTCATGCCACACGCACTTAATCTACTTATTCTCTTCCATCAAATCTCCTTCATTCAAGGCCATTAAGCGCACCACAGATGAGAAGGTGGAGGAAGTGTACAACATCTTTCACAAGGAACTCAAAATGATCAATAAGGAGCTAAACCAGAGGACAAGGTCTTGTCCTAGCCATATGCCCAGAATAGCAGGCCAGGCCCACTGGGTGAAAGCCCTCAGACATCGCTTAGAGAGACCCATGGAGGTAAGTTCATTGAATTTCATCAGTGGACCTTTTTCACCTTTCTCACACTTTGCTTAACTCTTGATTTGTTACTCCCTCCCTTCTGTTTATTTTTTTCAAGCTTATTTTAAAATGTTAACATGCCAAAAAGAATGTAATACCTCATCTGTGGCCATTTTGGGTCACAACCAAAAATTTGGAAAGACTTGACCACAAAGTAATCATTTTCTTTTTGTCTTGGTACATGGTAGTTACTTCAGGCCATCACATAAGCAGTGTTCTGTCCTTACTGATTCTGATTAGGTTATATTTCAATCACATCTTGACTATAACCTGATAGCATTCATAGTCTTAAGTGAACCCTCTGTCTGGAGCTCCTTGGTTGTTCTCTTTCTCCTTGTCTTCTTTCCTTACCCTCCAGCTGCTCCAGAAATCCCACTTCATGCCTGAGTCATACAACTATAAGCAGTTAGTTTATACCTATGGCCAGATGGTTCAGGTTTTGGATGAGATGGTGAGGAAGAACTTTAGTGAGTGGAGCCAAAACCTTGATGGACAATATCTCAGGAGACTGGAGCAGCCACTTATAGTGCGCTGCAAAGACAAGACTGGCAAACTGGACATCAACTTTGATCAGTGAGTCACACAAACACAGTGCTTGCTTGTCAACAGTGCTTGTGCCGTGTTTCAGTGGCCCACCCAGTAGTTAAAAGTGGAAGTGAAATATTAGAGCCACTCCAAAAAAAACTTGCTGATTCAAAAAAAAAAGCAGATTCCAAGAAAAAAAAATGTATCAATTCTTACTTAGGACACAAGTACATTTGAACAAACATGACACTTTTTTTTTTAACTTTTGTTTTGTTTTTATTTGTCTGCTTTTCCAGCAATCTTATGAACCTTTACTCTGAGATACACTACTGGGATCGACTAAAGTTTGAGATTCCCCAAAGTGTGTGTGACATTTACCAGGAGAGGGAGGAGCTAAGAGGCCTGAGGGAGAGAACACTGCTGCTAATCAGGGACTATAACAGGTTTGACACACACTCACGCGCGCACACACACACACACACACACACACACACACACAGAAG
>JAPZDV010000016.1:4958838-4973523 GCA_029814665.1 Acanthurus lineatus
GGAGAGAACACTGCTGCTAATCAGGGACTATAACAGGTTTGACACACCCTCACGCGCGCACACACACACACACACACACACACACACACAGAAGGAAAACAAAACATGCATGCAACACTTATCAATTTTGTATTATGCGGGCCTGATGGAGGGTTAAATCATCGGAAAATGGCATTGCTTTGTAATAAATACTCAATTACAAATAGTCACGCCCTTGTCTACTTGTCTACCTTGTCCACCAACATGGAAACCATCATAAGCCCATTTTTGCAGGATTGTAACCAAATAAAAAAGCATACCACAGTTACAGATGTTTCACTGTGTAGCCAAGACCGCCAAACGTTGTCCATGAAATATTCGAATTTGGGCTTCTCTTATCTGTGTAAAGTAAGACTTTACAGGGGACAACACTCACAGTGGAAAACCAGTGCACACTCTTTTTGGATGCTGGATGGTCTTACTAGCTGCGGTAGTAATTACCAGTAAATGAACAATCTAACATTTACTTAATGCCCTTCACGTTTGTGTGCATGTGTGTATCAGAATCATAGGAATGCTGTCTCCTGACGAGTTTGGTCTGTTTCGAGAACAAATTCGTTCGATGGATAAGAAGATTCAGCCGGGCCTGACTAAGCTCTTGTGGTTATCAAAAGGAGCTTGTAACATCTTCATTAGAGACTGTCTTCTGTATGTTGACAAGGTTGGAACATACAGTGTTTTCCCTCATTAATATAGGCACATTAATACAATTTTATTTTATTTTGTTTTATTTTTATGGCCTATAATTGAGGACAGTGGGTGAATGAAGAGGTGTTTGGATTGAATCAGCTGACTAGCTAGATCTGAAGTCTTTCTGTAGTCAATCTTCAGTCTGGTAATAAAACCATGTTGGATTGTAGTCATATGATACACACCTTTCCTCTTTTCTCCTCTTCCTTATACACCAGGTCCAGTTGACAGTTAATGGATTCAAAGTGTCCAATCAGTCCATTTCCAACCTCTGTCGCCAGATCAGCGAAACATTGCTGGTTAGACTAGATGGAAAGACTGTGTACAGGTAATGACAGATTTTTTATTTCTTTCTCTTAGTTGGGATGCCTTAATACAGTTATTGCACAAAAAAGATCATGTCAAGTGTGCTGGGCTTATTTGTTGAATTTTTTTGTCATTTCATAAAACATGTTTCATGGATTTAATTTTTTTATGTGCAATAGCACTGTGTTTTTAAAAATACCAACTCATTAAGAACACTAAAATAATAGGTAAAGTAGTTTTTCAGTGAATTTCCCTCATCACACAACTCAAGTGCTTTCCTCTGTATTAACGACATTCTAATTCATTTGTTATATATATGTTAAGTCAACAGCAAGAATCTCAGCTGTTTGACATTGCATGAGGCAATGAACATGTGCTGCACCTTATTTGTACCTGGATGCGCATTGGTTTCCTGTGTCGATTGTGTCTTGATTGTTTCCCTTGTTGTTATTCTCAGAAACCTAGAGTTTGAGGATGACCAGAAGGCTCACAGGCAGAGCCAACTCCAAATATTGCGTTCAGCACACCAGGATATTGTTGATATCATGAACCATGTTCACAGCATCTTCTGCAATGATGGACCAGAGGTCTGTGCTGTTTTCTTTCATTGAGTTTTGATTCCATTTTATTAGGAATATGCCTTTGCATTTTTGGCCATCAATGAGACTTATATTTTTAACCTACTTAATGTTTTACAGTTTAAGGCTAAGTCAGAAGTTTAGAGGCCCTAGAAGAAAGACTTTTTTCTTGCCACCATTCACCTGCATTACTTGAGTTCTTTAAATGAAATTTAAAGCAGTACAAAAACTGTTTTATGAAATAGAAATGTATTGAAGAAAGAAATTGTGCTAGGAGTGATTAAACTAGTAAAAAATGTTTAAATAGAGTAATCAGATGAAACTGGTTGGATTAAAAAATTTTCAAGTACTGCTAGCAAATATTGTAATTTGCACTAAATGTATGAGGTAAGTTCTCTGCCTTTTCTTATGGAGAGCCAGGTTCACTTAGCCTTCTGCATTTTTTATTAAACAGGCACAGCCCAAATTTGCACTGCTGTGTGATGTATGTACTTTTTATACCATGATGTTTAAGGTCAATGAGCATTGGGTGACTTACACGGAGAAGGTGGACCACATGGTGGAGAATGCTCTAAGGAGCAACATCAAGTGCTCCATGAAGATGCTGTCCAGGGCCATCAATGGAGACAGCAAGACATCACCTAATCCTGTGTTCAAAGTCCTGGTAGCACTGCGCAAGGCAACTCCTCAAACCACACCAAAGGTACCACCAATGCCTTTTAATCCAGTTAGATCATGTAATGGTGATTGGTTCATCCAAATCAACAGAAGTATGCATAAAAACACACACCTCTGTTTGGCCAGGTTGAGTTTTCCCCAACACTTGGAAAGCTTGCCCAGATTGTCAACATACTACCTCAGCTTATCAGCACCATCTCAGAATTTAAACGGCTGCCTGAACTTCTCTTCTGCAAACAATCACAGAGGAATCCCGTACACATCAACATAGGTTAGAATTTTTTTTTTAAATTTTCTTAAAGCATGTTCATTCATTATTTTAGCATGTTTTCCTCCAAGGAATAGTTTTTCATTTTCCAAGAAAGAACAGCAAAGTTCATATAGAACCTGTTATCATTCGATGCTGAGCAAATGTAGAACTGATGTGTATATAAAACCATCGTAAATTAATGAAATTACAGACTGATAGCTTCACAGTTGTATTTGTTTGTATGTGTGTGATTGTGTCTCTCTATCCCAGTTACATTTCCTGACCCTGGAGTCACCAAATTACTCTTAAATTTTTAGAGCAAGACGAGGAAATAAGGAAGATACAGGGTGCAGTTGCCACAGGGATGACAGCCAATGCCAGCCACCTGCAGGCGTATCTTAAAACCTGGGACAAATACAGGGACATCTGGGAGATCAACAAGGACTCCTTTATACAACGCTACCAGAGACTAAACCCACCAGTGACTTCGTTTGATGCCGATATACACAGGCAGGCAATAAAAACTTTTTTCCAAACATTATTTTTCACTTGACCTGTTTGAGAAGTTGCTATGAACCTTTACTTTTTAAGTTGCATGAAGTAAAGCAGGTTTCAGCCACTGTTTGCTATGAAGAACTTCCAACTCTTAACATTCCCCTTGAATGACAATTAACACTTGTGACAACTGTAGTTCTCAGCAGCTGATTTTGTTTGAAATGCCTGTTTTTGTTGTTTACATTCCCCAAGTTAAACCTTGTTTCATATTGTCAGCAGACCTTTTTTAAAACGTGTTGTGTGCAGACTCATTCATATTCTGCTTTTCTCTGTCATGTCTGTTCTCTGATTCCCCCCCAGTTACACAGAAAAGGCCAACGGTGTGGAGCAGGAGGAGACAGTAGTGAACATTCGGTTTGTCATGCTGGACTGTTCATCACTCAAGTCCTCCTTGGTGCAGCAGTGCAGTGAGTGGCAAACCAAGTTCACTCAGCTGCTCAGCCACATGGCCACCACCCGCCTGAAAGAACTTCATGCTTTCATGCAAGACAATGCAAACAGGTGGGAACTTACGTGAAAGAACTCAATTTTTGTGGGTATTTACATAGGTTTATTACAGACTGTAGAGATGGCAGGCATAGAGGAAAAAGGATCACTCACAAGTCCCTGGCCAAAGCTAAAACAAGGACAGTAAGGTTCAAGGTTTGCACCTGAAACCTCTGAACCACCCTTGATGCAGCCTGAAAGAATTATGTTATTCAGGTAAGGGTTTCTTTTCTTATAAACATGTAAAAGAAGAAACCTTGGTTTTAAAGCAAGTTTCCTTTATCCATGTAAAGACATCACAAAATGTTGTCAAACAGCAATTTGGCCTGTGTGTGTACCCCGTTTAGCTCAAGATCACTTTGACCTTAAAATACCTCAATATTGCCAGTGCTTTCCTCCCAACATCCATATTAGCAACATCTGCTGCAGGTGTTGTGGGGCTATAGGCCTGGTAACATTGCAAGGACATTCACTGGTGAGGACGTCAGACACACCTTCTTCACACAGAGTGTACCTGGGCACAGTACTTGCACTATATATATTCATTTACCCTATCCTGATCTCTCTATCAGTTTGTCATCATGGAAGAGACAGCAGAAGGGAGAGGCTTTTGATCCTAAGATACATGCTCTGCTTAGGTAATGCGGCTTACTGTTCTTTCTGTTTGTGTGTGTTTTTAGGCTGAAGCAACCCCCCCAGACACTGACAGAGTTTGGTAAGAGTCTGAAACTCTTGGAGGTTCTCCAGCGTGATTTGACCAAGACAGAGGCTCAGATTCCTCTCATCAATGACCAGTTTGCTGTCCTGGACAAATTCGAGGTTCCAGTGGAACAGGCTGTAAGCACCTTGCATATTAATGAAGAAATACACAAACATATACACTAAACTCATTACAGGACTTTATGCATACAAAATATTATAGTATTTGTGTGTTTGTGTGTAGTATATAATCAACAATGACTCAGCCCTGTGTTGGCACCCTTGTGATGCCTCTTAGATTTTCCCCACCTACTTAATGAAAAAAGGTGCCTGCAGTGAGCACCAAGTAAAATACCCATACTTTATCTTCCCTTGTAGTGTATCTACACATAAGTAGATGCTCAAAACATTCCTTCTGATCATTATTACAACTGTGCCACCTGGTTTATCCGCAGGTGCAGGATATGCGTGATATCTTAAATAGGGAGTGGGTGTGGTTCCAGGAAGTGTTGATTGACAGCGAAATGATGCTGCAAAAGCATAAGGAGAAGTTTAAGAACAGCCTCATCCTCTCCTCTGAGGAGTTCAAGAAGAAGAGCCAGATCACTTTGCAGGAGTTCAACAGCACAGGTCACACATTTTCTTTCCTTTTCTCTCTATCACACACTCACATATTCTCTCTTCTTTCTGAGAAATTACTCAAATACAAAGCCTGTTTAGAACTAATAGCCTGTGTCTAATCCATTTCTAACCCTGATAATTTCAGACTACAGCGCTGCTCGCTTCCACAGAATAATGTCACTGATTAGGAAGCACATCATGACCGATTTCCTGCCCCATCATTATCCCTCAATCTTCTCAGCTCCATTTCTTCCTGTTTCCCTCCTTTTCACTCATGTCTTCCCTTCTGTTTTGGATACATTTTTCCCTCTCTTCCCTCTTCTCTTTCCTTGTCAGTGTGTTATTAGAGTGGTTCATTAAATCTTCTGTCACATTTTATGTAATTTACGCATACAATAGCAATTTATCCTATATTGTGATATTTATTGAAAATCAATCAACAGGCCTTATACAAAAAAAAGATAGTACTTCTGTTTTTGTTAAGTAAATACCTGACAAAAAAGAGCACTTGGTAAAATTAATGCAAATATCTGTTATCCTTCAAATTAAAAAATTTCCACACAGCAGTCTGACAACTTTGTTTGCAACTGCTCAATATAACCAGATATTACACTACTAAGATTCAGACTAAGGTTAAGGTTCAGTAGTCATTATAAAATGTGTTTCCTTTCTTTTTGTGATTTTTGTGTGGATATGTTAATATATTTGTTTGTGTATTTGTACACCTTTCCCTACATTTCTGCATGTGTGTATCTAGGTCCCTTTGACAGTGCACTGAGCAGCGAGCTGGCCTTGGAGCAAATATCAAAGCATCGCAGCCAACTAGAGGCTTTAAAGCAAGAAGAGAGTACCATCCTTCAGGGGCTAGGCTTCTTCAAAATAGAACAGCCCCCCTCCAAAAGTATCAAGATGCTGGAGCAGGTCTGTCACTGCACTACAGTCCTAGTACTCAACATATTGTTGTCTTGCCTGAAGTTCATACAGACAGCATAGTGAGCTATAAAACCAGAGATGGTGCTTTGGAAAGAGAGATTTGCGATGAATTGGCTCAAGTGTGGACGAAACAAACAGATTTCAGGCATTATTGGGGCATTTTTACAAGTTCCTAGTAATATTATTTAATTAATAAAAAACAGGATATTGACAGTGCCCAAGATCCTTCTGATGGTTATGCAAGATTGAGATTTTGTTTATTCACATTTGTTTGTGTCTGTATGTTCTGTATAGGACATAGAACACCTGCAGCAGGTCTGGGAGATTACACAGGAATGGAATGCCAAGTGGAACATGTGGAAGGATGGTCAGTTTGCTACGCTGCAGATGGAGAACATGGAGAGCACAGCGCAGGACATGTTCAAAAAACTCCACAAACTTCAGAGAGAGCTAAAGGTCAGTTCTGCCACAGATTTTAGCTTCCTGTTACAGCGTGATAGGCACAGCTAAGCTACAGTAAATTACACCTGTCAGCTTAGGTTTTGTGTTATACAAATTAAGTGTACATAAATACAAAAACAATACATTCAATTGTGACTATATGATCTAGAAATGATCTCTGTAGGAAGAACACACAATGACACTTTGCACTTTTTATGAATGCAAAGTTTGCAGACCCATCTTTAGCACCACTCCCACAATTTCTGTCTAATACACTTTTCCTTATGTGACAGATAAATGTAAAGCTTTCCCTTTAGATGCACAAAATTGGTTGCTATCCCCAGAAATAAGGCCCTTAGAAGCTTTCTCATGTTCACACTGCAAAGAAGTAAGGATTTGATCTTTGTCTATTCTAGGATAAGGAGTGGGACATTGTGGATTTCTCCAAGAACAAGATTGACCAATTCAAAAGGATCATCCCTGTCATTGCTGATCTGAGGAACCCTGCCATGAGAACCAGGTAGCGACTAAAACCAGAGCATCCTCTTGTATTAACATGTTGTTAAATGTGTCAGTTCAATATATAAAATGCTGCTTAAAGCTGCTGTCTTGCAATAATGCTAGTGTACAAAACCTGACAGGAACACAAACTCAAGAAACCTGTGAATTGTAACAGAAGTAGTTCATTAATACTTTAATTTTGGAGATAGTGCCAGATGCGATGAATGATAGGCATAACAAGTTTGTTGTACCGGAGACATGTTTTGCAGCTTTGGCTAAAATGATGGACATTTTGCATATTTGTTAGGTTCAATGGCATATGAGTATCAGCTTAATACTGTCATAAATATAATCTAATCGTCCAGTTTCTTTCAGTTAGGCTGCCTCTTTCGAAGGTCTCCTTTTTTGTCCTTATCAGTGTCTGTAGCTTAATTCCCAGAAGGCAATCCTAAATTTTGCTAAACTCTGTCCTCGCACTGGGTTAGTAGTGTCACATCTGAATGCATTTACACTGTCTGTAAAGAAAAGCCTATTACACAGGACCAGCATCCTATCTTGCCTCAGTGCTTCACAGCATAAACAAATAAATAAAAAAGAAAGAAGTAAAACACAAAATAAAATAATTAAACATGTATCTTGCTCAGCAAACAAACTGTAATGTTGCAGTAATTATTGAGAGTATAAATAAAAAAATATATATTTTAAAAGATGGCAAGCATTTAAAAAAAGCGTGAAAAATGATAGTTGGCACAAATTCTGCTCTGTCTGCCCCCCCTTTATTTCCCTCTCCATTCCTCTTTTCTCAATGCCAGCTGTCAGTTACTTTCGTCAATGTGCTAGTGATGCTATTTTACAGAGTTCAGTGCACAATGTTACATCTCTCATACTTAAATACATTTCTATTTATGTGTACACATTCTGCAAATATCCTATTTTTATACTTTTTAGGCAGGTTAAGCATGCACCAGACACCAGAATGTCTAGCACATGTCAAGCATATCAAACATATCAAGCATGCCAAATCTGTAGAAAAAATGTTTGAGGTTGAAATATAATTAGGCAGTGTTCAGTAAATTTAAGAATATATGTGTATATATACATATATTTTCTCTTACTATTTGTTTCTCCTGCTGACTGACCGGATTATTTAGGAACAGGACTAACCATACTTACAATTCTACCTTTCTTTTAGGCACTGGAAGCAGATCTGTGAAGAACTACAGTGCTCTATTGATCCATCCAGCACTGAATTCACACTAGAGAAGATCATATTTCTGGAACTGGACAAAAATGTTGACAAAATCTGTGAGATCTCTGGAGCTGCCAGCAAGGAACTCTCCATAGAACAGGTCCAGTCTCTTCCTCTAGTATAGACCAGTTCTTAATCAATTCCAGTTATTTATCAAAAAGTAATGATGATATGTCATATTAAGCTTGCCTAAAATGAAAAGAATAGAATTGTCAACTTTTTTTTGCTACCTTTTAATGGTGTGGTCTGTCTGTACGTGTTACTCATTATGTTTCATATTTAAGGGACTGGAGGGCATTACCAAGACCTGGGAGGAAACATTCCTGGACATTACACCTTACAAAGATGAAGGCCACTACAGGTTAAGGTGAGAAAGCATTTACGTGCCTTTTTTACCTGTGTCACTGGATCCCAAAGACATTACATCCTACAGCCTGATACTGCCATCTGGTGATGTCTCAATATGACTTTGTTTGTATACAGATAAACGAAATGCCTCAGTGGCAGAACTATACAGAACAGAGCACATACAGAATGAGACTGATTTAAGAATGATCTCTGTTAACAGCCTTGTTGGTGAAGTCAGTAAAAGGAGATAGTTTGTTTGTTTGTCATCAGACATGAGCAGAACAGAGTAAAGCAAGCCACAGCCCGGCTGGTGAAAGAGGGCCCAGCCCATCTGCTGCAAAAAAGAAAAACAAGTTAGATCTCAGGCGGAGTCTAGTTAGCATCAAGGCCAGTGCCACTGATGCAACAAAGAGGGATATGTTACAGTCAGCTACGTAACCATGTTAAACATGAAGGGAGGGTGAAGAAAGATTCTGACACAAAAGTTTAAATTTCTATTAACTAACAGCTGCCGAATGACAGATGCAAGACAAATACAACTTCAATTATTATTTTGACAACCCTCCAAATGTATAAGTTTAAGTAATCCATGGAACTTTTTTCTATAATGAGTTATTCAACTTTATCATCTAAAATCAAACTGATTAGGTATATTTAAAGGCACACATATGCAAACTGGATCTACTCTACACTGTTCAAAACAATTGAGAAATGGGAAAAATACTACTCACCTCAATTTTATGCATTCAAAATATGTAGCAATAACAGCCTACAAAATAAAATAAATACCGATATGAAATACCGATAAGTTAAGTGTATGCTTTATTGTCTTCATGAGCTGTGAAAGTGTGTTAATCTTGTAATCCATTATGAGTTATCATCAGTCATGTTTAATCCTTCTTTGTCTCTCCCAGGGGCACAGAGGAGGTTTTCCAGGCCTTGGAGGATAACCAGGTTATTCTGTCCACAATGAAGGCTTCTCGGTTTGTCATTGCTTTTGAACAGGAAGTGGACTGCTGGGAACGCCGGCTGTCCCATGTGCTTGAGGTCATCGAGATGATCCTCACTGTGCAACGTCAGTGGATTTATCTGGAGGTACTGGAGACACAGTTAATATGGTTCTTAAGTGAGGGATATACTTATATAAACCTACATGTATTACGGCACTGTTGGCTTTTAATTCTAATCATTGAAAATTCATCACATGAGGAATGATTGATATCTGTCATGGTCCTTTGTTTTTAAGGAAACTTGTAGAGTCATTTTTAGATTCTACATAAGCATGTGAGGGTATGTCATTGCTCTGGCTGTGAAAACATGTGGTTTAATGAAAATAGGAGTGGATCTATTCAGTCATATGTGCGTAAGACAACTGAAAAAACATAATAAAACACCTCTTGTCTAGACTTGCTGTGACAAAGCACATCTGTGTTTAAATGCATCATTTTGGCAAGTCTCCTGTAAACCCAGTGTAGGACCTGTTGGGTTTGACTGTTTTCCTATTGGACGATCTCTGTCACAGCTCTCTCGTTTTGGTGTTTTTACTTTTGTTTTCCTCCTGTTACTGATTCATTACACCTTCATCTTTTTTTTTAGCATCTCAAACAGTTCACTCTTTTTTCACTATCACAATCTCAGTTGTGATAGTGGAAAGTTCGTCCTCATTTTTCTTATTTTTTTAATCCACATAGAACATTTTCCAAGGAAAGGACATCAGGGAGCAGCTACCTAATGAGTGCAGAGAGTTTGAAGATGTTAGTTTAAATTGGAAGACGGTAATGGGCCAACTCCATAAGGATAATAACGCCCTGCAGGGAACACACCATCCCGGTATGACACCATAGTTCCTGTTTCTCTAAAGAACATGCTGTTATAAGAACTTTACTTGGAGTCACCACATCTGACTTTTCCCTGTCTTCATTGAGTAGAAATGACTTCTTATATATTTTTAAAAAATCATAATCAATAAAACTAGTGTTATTAATTTTTAAAGCCATCAATAAGCCTCTCTTTTTTGTCTTTTAGGCTTGCTGGAGAAGCTGTTAGAAATGAGCACTAAGCTGGAGGACATTCAGAAGGCCCTGGACATGTACCTGGAGACCAAGAGGCAGATCTTTCCAAGATTTTATTTTCTGTCAAATGATGACGTACTGGAGATCCTGGGGCAGTCACAGAACCCAGAAGCTATGCAGCCCCACCTGAAGAAGTGTTTTGACAACATCAAAAGCCTGCGCATTGAAAAGGCAGGGGACTTCTTTTAAAATCAGTCACTAGAACACACATCCACTCAGTGGCCAATGCTGGACTAATGTGTAACTAATCTCCTAAAATGTAGGAGAGCTATTCTGTGAGGTACATTCATTTTTTTGGGTGGGGGGAATTTTTTATTTTTTGACAACTAAATATTACTTGATATGCTCTAGAGAGTATCATTAAGGTATAAAATCAGTTTAAAATTAAATATCAGTTCAGAGTTAGATCAGGATTTTGAGTAGAACAACATGATCCAGACAGCCAAAGTACACCCATTACTGTGGTAAAATGACTTCACGTTTTTCACTGCAGGTCAATTTATCACTGTGCATAACTTTTTTAGACTCATCAGCCTCCTTAACTAAAAAATATTAGACTCGTTATCCATTGGTGCACCCAACCTTATTTAGTTATAATAATCCACACTGTGTGCTGTGGGACACATTTTCAAAGTGAACCTTGTCCTCAGTGACTGCTGTTCCTTGGTTTTATAAATCGGAGGTGTTATTAATTATCCGTAAGGGCAACTAAGGCTACTTCAGTGTGGTTAAATGAGCTACTTTGATTTTTCCCTCTCATTAATGTACCTAGTTATAAGTCAAACTTTTAGGATGAGCTGGTTTCAAAACCTTGACCCAAAAACTTGTGCTGACAGTACTGCATTCAGATCATGCAGAATGATACCAAGATGAGCCAGTACACACAGAGAGTTTTAACTATGTTTGTTTGCCTTTCATAGCAGAGCACTAAACCTGAGGCTGGCGGGATGTTCTCTGCTGATGGGGAGTTTATTGAGTTCATCCATCCAGTGCAACTGGACAGACCTGTGGAGGTACAGCAGAGATGATTATATTCATGGTGATAGTGAAAAAGTGTTATGATGATCAGTCTAAATGTAAAATAATAATATTGATGCTTATGAAAACAGCAAAGAGTGTTATGGTGGACTAGGTTTGCAACATTTTGTTTTATTTATCTTTAGGTTTGGCTGTGTGATGTTGAGAAAACCATGCGCATTACACTTAAGAGCTCTCTGAGCAACTGCCTTGTAGCTCTGAAGAAGATGACAGGACAGAGAGACAAGTGGGTCAGAGATTGGCCTGGACAGGTACATTTGTCTTTACACTCTTTAAGTGCCCATCCTGCTTTTTACTCTCAGTGGCAGTCATGAAAATTAAGGTGTTCTTCAAAGCAACACAAAGGTTTCTATAGTTGAAAGCCTTTGTGCTGTAGCTATTATTTTAGTTGAATTCTTCAAATTTAAGTCCTTCTTAACTTAAAATTACCTCTTTTTTCTCAGTCCATGTCATGGTGTTATTTGCTTTCAGGTACAAAAACTTTTGCTTTACATAAAAAGGAGAGAATCTTCCTCCACTTATGGAGTTATTAGATAATACATTTTGGCACAGTAAGATTTTAGTGATAAAATCAAGTTCAACTGAAGTTGTTTTTTTATTTCATTTTTAAATGGAAAGAAATCAGTTCTCTTTAAATGTTTATCCTTCCTGTTTTAGATGCTGATCACAGCCAGTCAGATCCAGTGGACCGCTGATGTCACCAAATCTCTTATCACCAGCAGGGAGAGAGCTGATAAGTCATCCCTTAGGTCTATGAAGAAGAAACAGGTTTGATTGACTTTTTATCACTTACTGACCTTTTCTTGTACATTGTACTTTTATAAAGACTTTTTTAGCTGAAATTTTTTTGATGATTTCTAAACACACCAGTTTGTCTCCATACAGCAACCTAAAAGCTTGTACCCAGCATTCTAAGCTTGCTATTTTTTCTTGTATAATCTGTGTGTGTGAGAAATGTTTTATTTTCAGTATTTTTCACAGCCCACAGTTAAATTAGCCTTATAATTTTAAATAAAATGCATTGTTTTTTTAGCACCTAACAGGAATTAAACAATTATCAGGCTTTTGTTTCAATCTAAGGCTCTTGTGCTAACACTGTCTAAACTTCTTAGGTATCCATGCTTCAAGGCTACTCAGAAACCATCCGTGGCAACCTCTCCAAAGTCCTACGTCTGAAGATTGTAGCGCTGGTCACAGTGGAGGTTCATGCACGAGATGTCATTGATAAGCTGGCTAGGGCAGGCTGCAATGACATCAATGCCTTTGAGTGGCTCAGTCAGCTGCGACTCTACTGGGAGAAGGTATGCTCTGAGCAAGTATGAAACATTAGAGAGGAGAGAGTGAGGAGGAGAGGGAAGAGCACTGAAGATAACTTATCAATAACTTATCTTTCAATTTTGTAGTGGCTGTTCTTTGTAGCTTTTGTGATTCATATGATTAACTGTGATCCATATGTAATTGACATTTAGTTGAAGTTTAGTTGACATTTAGTTAGAAAGCTAAAATCAAAAAGAGATTGAAGAAGTGGGTTTAGATAGATGGCTTTCAGTGATTCAGTCCATGTACCTGCTCTTTTTTCCTCATTTTTCCAGACTGTAAGCATTTCTCACTCACCACTAGTAATGTTGTCGAACTTATGGCAGCAACAGTCAGTTATGCTGAGCTGAGGATTAGTTGAAAGGAGACCAAGAAAAGCTGTTCTAAACTTTTTTTTTCATATTTTGTTTTTTCTCCCAAAAGGATGTGGATGATTGCATTATCAGACAGACAAACACACGTTTCAAGTACGGCTATGAGTATCTGGGCAACTCTGGACGGCTCGTCATCACTCCACTTACAGACAGGTTACAATCAGTCTTTTATCAATAAGTGAATAAACTAACCAATGTGTCAACATGTCAGTCAATCTGTCTGTTAATTAATGAGTTAGGCATTGATACTGAGTATTAAACAACTGAAAGATTTCCCTGTTTTGGAGACTGAGGATAATTTGCACTGTGATTAGTATCCGGTGTAATTAAATGTCAAGTAAATTACATGAGCCAACTGAAAGCAGATACCATTAGCATTGTTATTGAGGTATTATCTCTGGATTACACCTTGACCTTTTTTTGATAACACACATGAATAGAAAAAATGCCAGTTATTATGCTATATACTTGTTACAGTGGCTAGATTAGTAATTGCAGTATGTTATATGTATAAAGAATTTTTTCAAAATTCTATTTTATATTTTATTCGGTTTTATATTACTGTAACACCACATAGTTTCAAATCATATTTGTATGCATTTACCAAAATGATTCCCTGTTGATTAAATGTGCGTGCTTGTCTCTGTTCAGGTGCTACATGACCCTAACCACAGCACTTCATCTACACCGTGGGGGTTCACCTAAAGGCCCAGCTGGTACTGGGAAGACAGAGACAGTGAAGGACTTAGGCAAAGCTCTAGGCATGTATGTCATTGTAGTCAACTGCTCTGAAGGATTAGACTACAAAGCCATGGGACGCATGTACTCTGGCCTGGCACAGGTAAGAAAGAAAAGAGGTTATGTTTTGATGATAAAAGTATAGCTGGAAGTTTGTATACCTTTGACTAATGACATACAACTAAATATGCTGTTCTTAATGGGCCCTATCGTACACCCAGCGCAAACAGGGTGCGCCAGTGGTGCAGGTGTCATTGCTATTGTACACCTGGTGCAAAAGGCATTTTTGGCACAAGTGTACGATAGCAAATCCACTTGCGCCGGGTCTGTGAGCCGAGGGGCGGGAGGTCTGAGAATGAAGGCGGAATGGAGGTGTGTCCTGGCGCGTTTGCTATTGTACACATGGCACAATGAGGTCAAATGCGCCAGGAGTTTAGACCAGCCAGAACCTGGTCTAAACGGAGACGCAGATGTAAAACGGCCTGGACTGTAAGATATGGCGCAGTTGGCCAACGTGCTCACACACTTCTCCACAATCACACACGCCGTTCTTTTCTGTTTTTGCCTCTCAACAGTGTAAAATATTTAAGTGTGCTTTGGACATATTTAGTGAAGTTAGCAAAGTGTCCTTTGAAAATATTTTTGATCACAAAGTATGAAGTTTGAAGTAAACAGCGTGCGTATGGGAGGATTAAGGATTACCGTATTTTCCGCACTATAGGGCGCACTGTATTATAAGGCGCACTGTCAATGAATGGTCTATTTTTGAACT
>JAPZDV010000016.1:4973623-5002418 GCA_029814665.1 Acanthurus lineatus
TTTGGCAATTACCAATGCTGTTAATTGGCATAAACCTTACTTTGGGTGGTGGTCTAATAAATTTGTTAAGCACTGTACATTATCATGGCTGGGAAAAATTTTACTGTGAGCAACTCACTCTAGGACTACTTTTTGTATGCACTATTGGGAAAGAAAATATTGGAGAGTCTTGGTGCACTTTTTATTTTTACCTTTGCCTAGGAGGTAAGGTTTTCAATGGGTTGGTTTTTCTGCTTTTAAACAGGATGTCAGGAACACTACTGTCACAGTTTTCATGAAACTTGGTGAAGTGTGCAGCAAGGGTTAAGAAAAAACCTCCTAATTCTCAGCGCAGAACCAAGTCACAGAGAATAAACATATTCTTTTTCACTCTTGCTAACATTGCAAGATTGAGCATTTGGCCTTAAATAAATGCCATTCCTCTAAAAATGCAAGTCACTTTTAGGAATAATAATAATGTATGTAAAAATATATGATTTTTTTAAATTTAGAAGTACATAATAAATGCAACCAAAGCCTCATTTTTTCTGCCCCATTTCAAAAATGTATATTAATGGAGTTTTAGGATAAACTTGCCTTAAAACCTGCTCCTCAAAACACTATATTCACATTATACAGAATCATGCTGGGATGAACCAGCACATACAGTAACAGCCACAGTGAATCTATGTCTTCTATAGGCAGAGGCTGCTGGGATGTTCTCTGCTGATGGCGAGTTTATTGAGTTCTTCGAACTAGTGAGGCTGGACAGGCCTGTGGAGGTACGCAGCGATCATGATCATAGTGATTTGGGTGTTATGTTAATTAATCTTAGTGCTATAATGATAGCACAATAAAGAGTTATGGTGAAAAATGTTGGCACCATCTTGTTTTCTGTGTCATAGGTTTGGCTGTGTACTGTTGAGAAGACTATGCGTAATACATTAAGGACTTATCTGAAGAACTGCATTGCTGCACTTAAGAAGATAACAGGACGGAGAGACAAATGGGTCAGAGAGTGGCCAGGACAGGTGCATTTATTATGGGTCTTCTGCTTTTTTACTAATTGTAATGGTTATGAAAAATAAGACGAATTTTAAAGAAAAGTAACTAAAATAACCAATTGGAAAACATTTGTGCAATAGCAATTATTTCTTTTATATACATGATGTTCTTCCTTTGTTATAGATGCTGATCACAGCCAGTCAGGTTCAGTGGACCACTGATGTCACAAAATCGCTCATGACCTGCAAGGAGAGAGCTGATAAGTCCTCCCTAAAGTCAATGAAGAAGAAACAAGTTTGATATACCTTTTTTCACTTAACTGAACTTTCATGTAATTTGTGTGAAAATAGGGCATTTAAATCTTTTAAAATATTTGAGTGAATAGATATGTTGATGGATGAGTATGTCTTTATGCAGCAAACTAAAGGCTGTGTACCCAGCATGTTTTTAAAGCAAGTAAAATGTGTGTTATGTCATCAATGTGTGTTAGAATTTAAAGCATAATCAATATTTTCTGAGCCTATGATGAACTTATCCTTTTAATGTTCAAAGCACCTTGTATAAGCAACAGGATGATTTTAAGAACAAAAAGGCTTTATTAAACTTTTGTGCTTTTCTTTTACTTAAACTGTCTTTGTTATTCAGGTCTCCATGCTTCAGTGCTATTCAGAGACTATCCGTGGCAAACTGCCAAAGGTCCTACGCCTGAAGATTGTTGCACTGGTCACAGTGGAGGTTCATGCTCGGGATGTCATTGATAAGCTGGCTAAAGCAGGCTGCAATGATGTCAATGCCTTTGAGTGGCTTTGCCAGCTAAGACTATACTGGAAGAAGGTATGCTTTGATAGAAAGTATGGAAAAAAGAAGAGCACATGAGATAACTTCAGTCTAGCCAAAATTTTCAGCAGCATTTTGTATTGACTGAACCTAGCCGTTTGTAATTCCAGTAGTTTGTATGATGAGGATTGAGATCAACAAATGAATAATTACACCTTGCTACATTTTATTCTTTCCATGAGAGTTTTCATCACAGATAATTAATGACATCTAGTTAAAAGGCTGAAAGCAAAACTTTGATACAACAAGTGCCCATGATTCAAGATTCATATGTATCCTCGTACTGTTCCACATTCAGTATTGTCATCATTTCGTGTTTTTGACCTATCAGTTTGCTGATCTTAACGGCAGTGAAAGGTCAAGCTGTGCCAAATCAGAACAAGCACAATAAAAGCTCCACTAAACATGTTTATTTCTTGTTTGTTCTCCCTATAGGATGCGTGTGAATGCATAATCCGACAGACCAACACACATTTCAAATATGGCTTTGAGTACCTGGGCAATTCTGGGAGACTAGTCATTACTCCACTTACAGACAGGTGTTATATGACCCTGACCACAGCGCTCCATCTGCATCGGGGGGGCTCTCCTAAAGGCCCAGCTGGTACTGGAAAGACGGAGACAGTGAAAGACTTGGGCAAAGCACTAGGCATGTATGTCATTGTAGTCAACTGCTCTGAAGGATTAGACTACAAATCCATGGGTCGCATGTTCTCTGGCCTGTCACAGGTAGGAAAGGAAAGGGGTTACAATGATGATGGGGATGATCACTATGGTTTAAGTTATAATTGTGATGATGATTTCAACCTACATAGCAAGAGTTTCAATAGTAGTTATCTATTTAGTCATATATCAGAGTGAAGTGTGACTTAGTATGATGTTCATTGTGTCTAGACACATATGGATATCTGTATGTTGGAGATGGAATTTTTTAAACTCTCTACACCTCATCTCATCCTTCCTAATATTAAAAAGATGTAGTTTAGACTGAAACAGTTTTGTTGTTTGTAGGTGGTAGCAGTGTTGCAAAAGCTCATTTAACAAGAGATATCTCAAAATAAACAAATCAGAATAATACGGATGCAAATTTCTTTAAACTCTTTAATGCCCTAAATGTCTGTGCAATTTTTTTCAGTTTGCTGTCATAGCTCAACACAAGTTGTGAGCATAGTTGCTTTCACAGTAGTTGAATACACGCTCCCATTGATTGGCTGCTAACAAAAAATTTAGTTCTCTATTCGCCAAAAACATAAACATGTATGATAAATGCATTTTATTCACCGCATTCATTCAGACACACAGTAGGAGGTTGATCTCTATTTGTGAGTGTCAACCATGTGCAAGCATCATGTAAAGATAATTTGTTCTTCTGTTTAGTTAGTAAAAAAAAGGTCAATTTAGACCAATTCTAGCTAAAATTGCATCGTTATTGATTTGAGGGGAATTTTAAGTACTGCATCTTTGTGACTGAACTTTCAGATTAGTATGTATTGCACTTTGTCTACTCCAATTAGACAGGAGCATGGGGGTGCTTTGATGAGTTCAACCGAATCAACATCGAGGTGTTGTCAGTAGTGGCCCAGCAGATCCTTTCCATTCTGTCTGCTCTCTCAGCTGGACAGTCAAAGTTTCATTTTGATGGACAGCACATAGGTCTGGTTGGGACATGTGGCATCTTTATCACCATGAATCCTGGTAATTCAGTGCATACGTGAGATTGCATACATTACATTTTATGTCAACATGTGGTGGAATATAAACATTCGAAATCACATTAAGCATATTTTAAGAAAGAGCAAAATTTTCAGTAGATATTTTGAATTTAAAATACTTACCATACTATACTTGGCTTTTTCATTGTTTGTAATTACATATATTTTTTCTCCATTTGTATCTTTTGCTAGGCTATGCTGGTCGCACTGAGCTTCCAGACAACCTCAAGTCCATGTTCAGACCTATCTCCATGGTGGTGCCAGACTCCACACTAATTGCTGAGATTATACTTTTTGGAGAGGGCTTCAGTAACTGCAAGGTGCTACACTCAGAATACAATTCAAGTACACACTAACTTGTCTATTAAAAGGATATAATTTTTTGCTTTAAATTCAACTTCAACCCTAGTTATATATACAGTCATAAATGTAGTAGAAAGTTTTTGTAAGTATAAGACACCAACCTGGATTATTTACATGGAAAAAATTTGTCCAGGGAAAAAAAGTGAGTTAAAACATGAAAAAGATGTCTGCACTTATTGAACTCAGAAATTCTAATCTTCCATGACCTTCTCTATGTTTTGTATTTCCATTTTTTTCCAAAAAGCATCGAATAGATCATGCATTTAGTTTGGTTTTTAGTTTTTATCAAGTGATGATGGATTTTGCTGAATGTGTGTAAACCAGAATCATTTCTCAGCAGATAATGTCAGTTTTAAGTAAAATATTCTATAAGCTATACTCCTTTTTTTAAGCTATTTTTTAAGCTATTCTCCCGAATATCTTCCTTCTGTCTCCTTTTTTTGTTTTTCTGTTACTGTTTCTGTCTATTTCTTACATTGTGTCACTCTACCTCCGTGTTGTCTTTGTCCTCATAGCTCCTGGCTAAGAAAGTGTACACTCTGTACTCCTTGGCAGTGCAGCAGCTCTCTAAACAGGACCACTATGATTTTGGCCTACGTGCTCTCACCTCGTTGCTTCGCCATGCTGGAAAGAAGCGCCGCTCTTGCTCCAATGTTCAAGATGAGGAAGTAATTCCTCTCTCTTTTTCTTTTTTTATTACCCTCTCGCAATAGTTTTAAGACTTCCCAAGGGCTCATTAGAGCCATTTATGAATGGCCAACTGTTTTACTCAATTTTGACTCATCTTTTTTAAAGGGCAGGTTCACAGTTTTAGTCATGTGTCCATGTGAATATATAAACAGGTTTTGCTTACCATAGTCTTTCTGTTTGTTCATTACTATAACCAATTAAACTTTGATAGAAATTGCAAAAATTAGTCGTCTAGCATGAACTGGAATGTGAATCCAAACTTAGTTGTCTATAATCTTTTGGCATAGTTTTTTTTAACTAGTTAATTAGATTGCCCTTGTATGTCTGTATTCAGATTCTACTAATGGCTATGAAGGACATGAACATTGCTAAGTTGGCATCTGCTGACTTGCCACTTTTCAATGGGATCATCCAGGACTTATTCCCAGCTGTAGAAACACCTGTTATAGACATTGGCAAGGTAAGTAAGCGGTTAAAAAATCAGCATCAGCTCCCAGCCATATATTGACTCAGCTGGCTAGTATACTGACTTTTCAAGGTATATTAATTTGTTTTAGACACTTTAATGTAATTTAATTTTGTTTTACATAACCTGTATATTCATTAAAGCCATGCTGGTGTCGAAAACAATCTCTGATATTGTTTTAGATTCTGGATATCATTATATTGTGATCTGGCTTATATGTGTTATCTCATTTGGTCAAAATATTTAAGTGTTTAACCATATTGCCCAGTCGAGGCTGTATATTTTTAAGCAGGTAAGGAAACCTTGTCTTTACACATATTTTGGATTTCAGTGTATTTACATAGAAGTGTTTGCAGCACCTCATACGGCTTTGACTTAGATCTAATTATTTACCCCGTTTGACACTGGAGCATACCAAGATATACATATATTTTAAGTTTTGATGAAAAAATATTATATATGATTTTGGCAGTATATCTATCAGCCCTAGTTATAATTTCATTAGTATAGATAAAGGATTGTAAGTGATCTATTCTGATTAACTTCTCACTTTTTTACCTCGAGCTGAGATGTCTTTCCACTTTGTACAGAGGCTCTATACTGGTTTCAGACTTTGCTGGTGGGGGGTTCAACTCAACTAACCTCTACTGTCCACTCTTTGTATCTTTTTTTTTAGGTCAAGTAATAAATTATTTCACCATATTCTTCTTACCTTTTGTGATCAGTTTACCTTCTGAGATATCTTCAGTGTAGTATATACTGACACTTTGAAAATGAGATTCGGCTCCACCCATTGTAATTTTCTCCATTTTACAATATCACCCAGGGTTTCACCATAACTGATTATCTGTCTATCTTTTGTCATTATTTTACTGCAGTTAAAAGAGGCTATAGAGGCAGAACTTCGTCAAAGTGGTTTGAAAGTGACTCCTTTCACTATGACCAAAATTATCCAACTTTATGAGACCAAAAACTCTCGACACTCCTCCATGCTGGTGGGCAAGACAGGCAGCGCTAAGAGTGTCACTTGGAGGACCCTAAAGAAGGCCCTCAGTGCCCTGCACCACAGTGGTGTGCCTGGCTTCCAGCTGGTCAAGGTGAGGGGGGAATGGAAAACAACGCACTATAATCTATTTAATGGTACTGCTCCTTTTATCAAAAGGAACTTTTTGAGGTTTCACTTGGGGGGGGGGAGAATTCGAGCAAACCAAGAAATAAATCTACCTCCAAAAAGCATTTAATGTATTGTTTTTAATGCTAAATGGTCTTTATGTAGGTCAGAAAGTGCAGTAACATATCACTGAGAATAAGTATCAAGTCATGAAACTTAGTGGCAAAGAAATTTTACATAATTGTTTGTTGCAGAGGGCTCAAATGTGTAGGAAAGTTACTGCCTAAGTAAACATATTACAACCACCCTGCTGTTTGTCTTAACCTCTTTTTGTTCTCCTTGCCTTTATATTAAAGATATAAACTGAGATTAAGCTTAATATTAAGGCATTGATGAAACTCCCAAGAACTCAGCTCTATTTAACAAAATTATATATTAAGATGTTAATATATATTAGATATTAATTTTTTTGTCTTCTTTATCATCTCCTATTTTATTTTTTCCCTTTGGCACAACAGGAGTATCCTTTAAACCCCAAGGCTATGAGTCTGGGAGAGCTGTATGGGGAGAATGACCTCTCCACCAATGAATGGAGTGATGGAGTGCTGTCCTCCCTAATGAGATTAGCCTGTGCAGGTACTGCCACTAAGAGCACGTTGCTGTACTTGCAGTATCATAAGGGAATAACGGTTCTTCCTCAGGTTTTACACCATTTTTACTACTATACTGCAGTTAAACAGATTCATATTTTATATCATCTTACCATGCATTCATTCATGCACAGACTTTTTTTAAAAAACAAATCTTTGAAAGCTTTTAAAATAGTTTTATGAAAAGATGAGAAATATTAAGAAAAAAACATAGAAAAAGAGCAATCTATCATGCACAAACGACAGCCTCCTCTCAGAGGTAAACTGAGAAGCACCACATAAACATGTGATTTATATGACACTTTACTCTTTCTGTCAAACACTGCATCTCCCCTCTATTCTTAGATGAGAAACCAGATGAGAAGTGGATTGTGTTTGATGGACCTGTTGACACACTGTGGATTGAGAGTATGAATTCTGTTATGGATGACAACAAGGTGCTCACACTCATCAATGGAGAGAGAATCTCCATGCCTGAACAGGTGAGAACAGAAGTGGAAATGAGACTCAAGAAATGGTTTAATTAGTTACATAGCAAGGTGTGAACTCTGTTTAATTGTCCCCTTACGTCTTAATGTTATTAGTCCACATGAACAGTACCAGGACTCTGAAACTGTACTAGCAAAAAGTAAAAAAGCAAAAATCTGTGTTTTTCCTATTGGTACATTTCAAATGTTTTTAATAAAAAAGGTGTAGAATGAATGTTGAGTACAACAATAAGCTTAGAGATGTAATGACAGATCTATTACTACTGACAAAAATCAATAATCAAAAGGCTATTGATCTTGTTTTAAAAGTTGTGAACAGTCTCTTAATCAGAAAACAGTAATACTGAAATTCACCTTTTACAATAGTAGGTGCATTAATATTGTTCATGGCACTAGGCTTATAGCAACATACCAAAAAAAGATTGAAAAAAATAAATAATTAAAATTAATTACCATACAAAACTTTGTCAAAGTCAAACATGGACAATGAAACAAACACAACAGAAAAACTTTCTTTGATATAGGTGTCTTTGCTGTTTGAAGTGGAGAACCTGGCAATGGCCTCTCCAGCTACAGTATCTCGCTGTGGAATGGTCTACAATGATTACAAAGACCTGGGATGGAAGCCTTTTGTTCTTTCCTGGATGGACAAGCGACCCAAGGTACAATGCAGTCACTCAAGAAAAGTCCTCATTAACCCTTGTTTGAGATCATTTAATCAGAGGAACATAAAACCTTCATGAACAATGTCAGTTTTCTTACTTCATTTACTTTACTTGCTTTATTACCTTCCAAAGATTTCTCTATTGCTCAATTTTTCCACAGGCTGAAGTGGACCATCTTCAGGGTCTGTTCAATAAATATATGGAAAGCACACTTAACTTTAAGAAAAGCAACTGTCAAGAGCTGATCCCAATCTCTGAACTTAATGGAGTAACCTCTCTCTGTCGCCTCTATGACTCCCTGGCCACACCGAGCAATGGGGTATGACAAGTACAGTTCAATTTGTTACTTTCACTGCCCGTACTGATAACTTTGTATGAAAAAACAATTTAGTTTTCTCCCTCTCTCAAGGTAAATACTTCAGATACAGAAAACTTGGGTAGGATGGTGACGCTTTGGTTCATCTTCAGCCTTATTTGGTCCATCTGTGCGTCTGTTGATGAGGATGGACGCAAGAAAATAGACAACTTTCTACGGGAGATGGAGGGCACCTTTCCTATTAAGGTGCATAGAGCAAAATGTTTAAATTTATACAGTCAGTCAGTCAGGCAGGCCCTCTTTCTTCCCAAGATTATTTCACTGACCAGGTTAGGTATACTGTACATTACAATTACAAGGGCAAAACTATTTTGCAAAACCATTAAAATACAAGCAAGGCTATCAGAGCTATTTATTTTAATGGCTTACAGACAGGTAAAAGATGCTTTCGTTTTTGTTTCAAAAAATGTACAGAAATTAAACTGCAGCAGCTGATATTACAAAGGTGCCTTAATACAATAAAAAAAACTCGATACCATGTGATTAGACACTTTGTATGCTAGTGTGATGATTAGATGGTTCAACTGCAAGTCTTTATTGGATTGATGTAAGCATTTTGAATGCACCACAGGTATTACACCAATTAAAGGCATAGCTCTGTATGCCAGTTTTCATTTTTAGAAAACTGAATTAATCTGTCTGAGCACCGACATTCTCCAAACTTTTTATTAAAACTCCCTCAGGATACAGTTTATGAGTACTATGTGGACACCAAGAACAAAAATTGGGCCTCTTTTGAAGATCGGCTGCCAAAGGGCTGGCGCTACAATGTCAAGTAAGTGACCAGCTGGTCTTAGTTACCTGATATCAACTGTAATATGCATGAATGTATGAGGTTGTGGCTGTTCTATCCACTTCACCTCCTGCTCCTTTGGTTGTTAATGTTATAAATGATATAAGGCTAACATCTACAATACATCCCCATACTTCTCTTTGCTCTGCAGTGCTGCATTCTATAAAATCATGGTTCCTACAGTGGACACACTCCGCTATAACTTCCTGGTAAAAGCTTTGGTTTTGGGTCGATACCCAGTGCTGCTCACTGGGCCAGTGGGCACTGGTAAAACCTCTGTGGCCCAAAGTGTCCTGCAAGGATTAGATATGAAGTGGACTCCCCTCACTGTCAACATGTCTTCACAGGTTGGTAGTTTTGTATGGCCTTAGTGTAAGCCAGTTTGTTGTTCTTGTTCTTCTGTCCTTGCAAAAAAAGATTTACCTCTAAAAAAAGAAAAAAGAAAATTTTTCCAATGAAAGATATTTTTAGTTCATTGTTTAATTGGTTTTTGTAATGTTTTTTGCAAAACATTTAGTGATTGCTAACCATTACTTTGCTGTGCTACCCTAAATAAAGATAAAAAAAGAAGAAAGAATTTTTTAGACTGTTATACTTCCTAAGTCATCCATGGCATTGAAATTAAACATTACAGCCTTATACTGTGAAATGCCCAAAAACTGATCTTGTAACTTGTATATGAAGCATTTCTAAGATAAACAATAAAACATATTATTTCTCTTTGTCTGTACCTTTGTCTCTCTTTCCATGTGTCCTTTACGACACAGACCACTTCTAATAACATTCAGGCAATCGTGGAGAGCCGCATAGAGAAGAGAACCAAAGGTGTGTATGTGCCAGCAGGTGGGAAGTGCCTTTTGTGTTTCTTGGATGACCTCAACATGCCAGCCCATGATCTCTTTGGCTCTCAGCCTCCGTTAGAACTTCTGCGCCTATGGATTGACTATGGCTTCTGGTATGACCGTCAGAAACAGACCAAAAAGTTTGTCAAGGTAAGAAAAGGCATTTTCATCAGAGCAGTAAGGTAACACATTTATTGTTGTGTAAGATTATTATCTTTTTTTGCCTTTGTATTGCTTCTACCATAATTACCTGTTAATTCACGTTCTTTTTCAGTTCGCATAACAAAAGCTTTACATGTGAAATATGAGGCCAAAAAACTCTGCAGATTTTGTTTGAATGTGTGTACGAGGGGCCACTAATAAGTTTGACAGCTCTTGTCACATCTCGTGCGGTTTAACTTGTACAGTGATTATGAGGAAAGTTTAAAATGAATAACAAATAAATAAATATATTAGAAGGATATTCATATATATATTTAATAAATAAATTAGAGGATATTTCTGGTTTTTTTTTTTAGATAATTTAAAATTCCATGTTAGCACTGTCTGAAAAAATGAACCCCTATGGCCTCAAACGGTCATCCCTCTCTGCCAAGTGTGACAGACAGTGCTGGCTTGCAATTTGAAAGTATCTTAAAGAAATATATACAACTTAAATTAAAAAAAAAATGAACAGCACATGTTTTTAAGGAGAGCTGTCTTACTTATCCCAATCTACCACAGGCCATGAAATTATCAATCACCCCTCAAAAATCTGTTTTGTTAGGAAATGTTTTTACTTGCGTCTATGGGGCCCCCCGGTGGAGGAAGGACTCACATATCCAGCCGCTTACAGAGTCGTTTCAACCTCATCAATATGACCTTCCCTAATGTAAGTCTAGTCGACTTCTTTCCCTTATTTTACCTTACCACTGAAGAATAAATGGGACAAAATTATAGTAATGAACTGGTTTTATTCAAATAGTTAAGTGCCTTTGTCTTTTTCTTTGTTTTTTTATTCTGTCATCCAACAATTTCTGTGCATTTCAGTAAGGTTGAGTCTACTCAAAATTCCTATGACTTTTATTGTCGTCTTAAGCATTTATCACCTGCTCATCCAACTATACAAGAACACGATGATATTAAGCACTGCAAAATTGCATCTACTATCTCATATCCAACATCCAGAAGATAATAACCATCTAAAAGAGTTCCTGCTAATTTAATTATATGAACACTTGTAACAGGCTGAGCTTTCATACAAGTACGAAAGGTGCAAGGCTTTGATACTTTAGTGCTCTCATTCAGTTGACAACACAGGCTCAAGAAGCTGACACACTCAGTCATTCCCTCTTACAAGAGTTCTCAACCACTAAGTTGTCAGGTGATGCCAAAGCAGCTATGGGGTCCTGTTGATTTCTTAGCTCAAACATAAACTGCTCTAATGCAGGGTTAGTTTTTCAGCATTAGCTACTGTGGCAGTTCACAAATGTAACAAGTAATGACCATTACACAATTTTTGAGGTCCCAAAGTTCTTTCCTAGCACTTTTAGTCCCATTCTCAACTGGACTCTTTCCCTGGCCTTTTTATTGCTACAGAGGGACAAAACAAATTTTCTTTTGAAAATGGTTGGAGCCATGTTGTATTAAAGAAGTAAATAACTGACACTGAACTTGCTTTAACTTGTTGGGTTTTGGGAATAAATTGACTTGAATTTCATTTCCTGTTTGGTTTCTCTTTCTTTTGATGAGCAGGAGTCCCAGATCAGACGCATCTACAGCACCATGATCACCCAAAAGCTACAGGGGTTTCAGGAGGAGGTGAAGTCCATGGGAGAGATTCTGACTCAAGCTACCTTAGAACTGTATAATGCTGTTGCAGCTCGTTTTCTTCCCACTCCAGCCAAGACACACTACCTGTTCAACTTGAGAGATATCTCCAAGGTACACAGTAATAAATGGAGGGGTAAATACGATACAGATACCCACAGTATAAACATCTGTACAGTAACTATATATGATGATGTGTAAAAAAAATACAAATAGAGCCTTTTTCACAAGGGGAGCTCCCAGTTGTAAAGTACTCTACACTGTATCTCACACTGGTCATTCAGATGAACCAGTTTAAGTTTGGCATGCCACAAAAGGTTTGAGATCCGCTGCTTAAAAATTACCTTCAGGCCTGTGAACTAGATCACAATGGTCATGAGGTCTAAGTTTCTATGAAAATTAAAAAATACTTAAGGAATCTGCTAACTTGCTTGTTCCACCCAAGGTGTTTCAGGGTCTCCTAAGAGCTGACCGAGACTACCATGATACCAAAAACAGCATAACGAGACTGTGGATCCATGAGTGCTTCAGGTAACAAAGAACTTTTTTCACCAAATCTTTGTCTATTCCCAAATATTACAGCATAATGACTATAGTCCATCCTGATAATGATAGTGGTATTTTGCATCATTATTTCTCAGTTGAAATTGAGAATGAATCCAGAATTTTTTAAATATATTTTGTGTTTTTATTGTGTATACACTGGAAAACATTTGTTGACCATACTTTGTGGTTGATTTCAGGGTTTTCTCAGACCGTCTTGTAGATCAGAGTGACATGGAGGCCTTTGTCGTTTTACTTGGGGAGAAACTAGGCCCACTCTTTGACCTCACATTCCACAGCATCTGCCCAGGCAAAGAGCCACCGATATTAGGTACAATTTTTACTGTACACACACATACATGTCACAGTTAAAGAGATCAGAAGATGGGGACCCAACCACAGGCAGGCTCAAAAAAAGCAGGACTCCTAATTAAAAAGTATCAGAAGCAGACCAAACTAAAAACTTGACTAAAATAAAAAGTATAAACAGAATAAAAACATAATAACTTATGCATACAGCAATGTTGGTGTCACACCAATGAGTGTAACAATACATTTTAAGATATGATTTTGCATTTTAACATTTTGAAGCTAATGACCAAACCAGAACCCATTGAACTGTACACTTACATGTGTTTTTATTTAAAGATGTTTTTGTATTTGTCTATGCTAGGTGATTTCCTTAATAACTCTCGAGTGTATGAGGACATACAGGATATAAAGGGTCTCAAGGAGTTTATGGAAACCCAGCTGGAGAACTACAACCTGACACCTGGCATTGTACCTATGAGCCTGGTGCTCTTTCGAGACGCCATCGAACACAGTGTGTCTAAGAACACAACACACTTATGTACACACAAATTCTCATTCACACGTTTAAACAGACATTAAAAATACACCATGCATAATGATCTTGCATCAGCCTACAGTGTTGGCTTAACCAGTATCTTTCTGTCCAGTCAATTCGCTATCTTACTGCAATAAATATGAGGTTCTCATATCCCGTACTCTGTTGTTACAATCTGCCAGTTTTATGATTCAGGCCCAATTTGAAACACTGAAGCTCCTTTAGCAGAAAGACTGAAGGCCTCTCGATACCAGGCTGTGCTGTCAACACACTGTTGTGGGTGTTCCAGTCCCCCACATCATTGCAAATCAGTAGCACCACACTTTCTTGTATGTGTAGCATCATGATACAGTATTTCAATATTAGAACAGATTGCACACTATTGTAATGTCTTGGAAATAAAATCCCTAACACAAACGCAGTATACTATGATTAAAAGATTTGTGGGATATTTTTGTGTTTCCTCCACAGTAACTCGTGTAGTACGTGTGATAAGCCAGCTCAGAGGCAACATGCTTCTGCTTGGTATTGGGGGCTCTGGAAGACAGAGCCTGTCTAAGCTGGCAGCCTCCATCTGTGAGTACCAGGTATTCCAGGTGGAAGTTACCAAGCAGTACCGCAAACAAGAATTTAGAGAAGGTGAGATCTCACACCGTACCATTTAATTAAATTCACATATTTTTGGGAAAAGGAAGACACTACTGTTTACAACACCTTCTATTCTGGAAGTTTCCCTGTGTTCTGAAATTTAAAACAAGTAAAGATTAGGCCACAGATGGAAATTCCTTTTTTTCTTTTTTTTTAAATTAATTTCACCTTCGTAGTTATTGCCTGTTATCCCATCAGCTACATTACAATGGGTCTTTTTTCTGTCCTGCCCTTCAGATATTAAGAAACTTTACCGATTGACTGGTGTAGACAATAAGCCCACAGTCTTCCTGCTCAATGACACTCAGATTGTGGATGAATCCTTCCTAGAAGACATTAATAACATCCTAAGCTCTGGAGAGGTGCCTAACCTCTATAAGCAAGATGAGTTTCTTGAGGTATGTATTTTCTTTAAATCATATTTGGTTTCTCTCCTTCTCCTTAAGTCTATTTGCATACTTGTATATGTATTTTATTGTGCAGTTATGAGTTTTGTTTTGTTTTTTTGCAACAGGTAACAGATAAGTATATAAATCAGTATAAATTATATCAACTTTCAAGCCCTACATATGATTTCAGTGTAAAGTTAAGAACTATTTGATGATAGCAATATGGTCTTTGCAATAAAATATTTTCAATTCTAAATGTTAACAGTGCTAATTAAGAGTATCTTGTTTTTAATAAATTCTAAGTGCATTTTACAAATTATCCATTTTAGGCATGAGGGTTTTTTCAGATCTTCCATGAGTATCATATAGTATACAATATGTGTATATTTTAGTCAAACTGCTGCAACATCTACATCCATAGATTATTCAAGTTTAGCCTTAAACATGTCTCATGTCAGTCAGACCTCACTCAAATGATCATATTTTAATGTTTTTATTGCTGTTCTTCCTCTAGGTATGCAGTGCTTTGTCAGAGTCTGCCAGGAAAGACAATGTGGTAGAAACTCCTGACTCTTTGTTCAGCTACCTGATAGAGCGAGTCAGGAACAACCTGCACATTGTTCTCTGTATGAGCCCAATGGGAGAACTTTTCAGGTAGATTCTGATCCTGTTTACTGCAGCCTTTTTACATATACTGGTTTATAATTTGTTAATGTGATTTTACTCCATAACACAATCCTGCCACTTAACTCACCACTTAACCAATGAAACTCACTGACTCATACTTTAGGTCTTGAGTATACTCTCTTGTAAAAGATCTTTGTAAAATGGGTCTGTTTTTTAGTGTCTTTCTGCTTAAAGCTAACCAGTGTTATTTACATATCAAGGGTATATTATGACTTTGTTATTCTCTCAGGTTGTTTTTTTCTTATTACCAAATGTAACAGCACTTGTTAAAGACCTTGTGTCCGCAAGACTAAATAGGGGATCATTGTACAAGCAAGTTGTATCTGAATAAAATTCATAAATGGCTGTTTCTTAACAGGAACCGCATCCTCCAATATCCAGCACTTGTCAACTGCACTTCTATTGACTGGTTCTGTGAGTGGCCCAAAGATGCTCTGCTGGAGGTGGCTGAAAGGTACTTGGATGGACTGGAGCTTGGCTCCTTGGAGGGGGTAAGGAATGCAAGCACATGCACAAAAATGCCCATATTTATATATAAGCACTTAATGCCTGCAAGTTCAGCATCATCTGATGTTGGTGTCATCCTTTCAGTGCTATTTGTGAAATGGAGAAGATGAGTGCTTGGGATAAAAGCTGTTTTCCACATTAGCACCTTTATTTTTTGTGTCAAAAATATAATTAACAAAAACTTATTTGAAGTTTTTTTTTTTGAAGTTAGTTTAAAACAGCTGGTTCCATATCAGAAAGAGATTCAAAAAGAATTCCACAAAACAAAAATTTGTAAATCGAATAATAAACTTCACTAGCCAGTGCTTGGATCCTAATATCATAATCATGAACAGATATTCAATATGAGCTCATAGCTGCATCCCTATTTTTTTAAATTGTTATATCATCTTTTTACATATATTGATGTTGTAGATCCAGACAAAGGTCGCCAGTGTCTTTGTGACCACACACCAGTCGGTAGCAAAGATGTCCCAAAAGATGAAGCTGGAGCTCCGGAGACATAATTATGTGACACCCACCAACTACCTGGAGCTGGTATCTGGATACAAGAAGTAGGCCCCTTCAGAGTCTCTTCTATAGTTATTCCTTCTTCTCCTTTGATCTGTTTTCACACCACCTGCAACTGCTCATGTTCAATGTGTGTGTTTCTGTGTATGTGTTTGTGTCCCCTTTAAGATTGTTGTCAGAAAAACGCTGTGAATTGGGGGAACAAGTGAGCAAGCTGCGTAACGGCCTTTTAAAGATCAGTGACACTCGGGAGAAGGTGGAGGCCATGTCTGTAGAGCTTGAGGAGGCCAAGAAACAAGTTGCCGAGTTCCAGATACAGTGTGAAGAGTTCTTGTCTGTCATTTTACAGCAGAAGAGAGAGGCTGACAAGCAGCAGAAGGTAAACATCTGTAAACCAGCTGGGGACACAATTTCATTAAAAAACCATAAAAAAGTGTAATTTGCATATTGTGTAATCCCTACCTTTATTGTTGACAATCACTTACTGACCCTAATCATCTTCTTTGTTTAAAGAAATATTACATTAATGGTTTGTGTTTGCATGTTTGGATGGCTGTGTGATAGTTGCCTTTTAAAAGCGTATAATTGTGGGTGACAATAGACTTTGTTTATGTGTTTGTTTTTGTTTAGACGGTGAGTGCTAATAGTGAGAAAATTGGAGCGGAAGAGTTAGAGTGTAAGGCATTGGCTAAAAACGCACAGAGAGAGCTGGATGAGGCTTTGCCTGCCCTGGAGGAGGCCATGAAGGTAAATATCTGTTCTGCTGATTGTTCTAGTCCTGACGGTCCCTCTGTGTTTTGGTAATTATGTCTTTACTATGTATACTTGCTTTGTTCATTCATATGTATGGTTGAATTATTTCCTGCGATATTTGATGAGTAATGATCCTTGACCTGTCAGCATATTTGAGTGCTCTTCATTTAACTATGTGTTGTCTGTCTAAGTATGAATGTTGCACATGAGTCAGCAAAGAATGTACCCTTCTCATTTTCTCTCTTGCTACCCTTTTATACACAAAGGCTTTGGAGTCTTTGAATAAAAAGGATATGACAGAGATCAAGTCCTATGGCCGTCCACCCGCACTGGTGGAGACAGTGATGAAGGCTGTCATGACCCTTCAGGGCAAAGAGCCTACTTGGGAAGAAGCTAAGAGACAGCTGGGTAAGAGATTGCAGCAGTTTGCAAAGTTTGGGGAGAAAAATCACAAGTAAAATGTTCCTGGACTGAAGTGCTCAAAAAAAATGAAAATTTAAAACCAGACAAGAACAGAAAGTAGAAAAGAAACTTTAAAAAGGGTTGTGGATAGTAAATTGAACATGGGACTTATTTTTCTATTATTTCCATTGTGACAATTCATTGTAATTATTATTTAAATTCTTTCTGAATTACTAGTGGAAACTGACTATTTTAAATTGGAAATATTAACATATTTAAACATATATTTTGGTAGCTCGATTACATTTTTTCTCTGACTTGGAAATGGAAATGATTCTGGGGCAAATTTGAAGGGCCCCTTTAACAAGAGTAATGAAATATGAATGTTGTTATCCCTGTTATCCCACGTCATACTCATTTTACATACAACTCCCATTCTGAATACAATAACTTCAAGATATTGAAAAAGTAAGAGCCACAAATAAGTGCATAAAGGAAAAGAATAATTTAACTTTGTTTGTGACCTTAAAATGTTTCTGGCAGGTGAGTCCAACTTCATCAAAACGTTGGTTAACTTTGACAAGGACAATATACCCGACCGTGTGTTGAAGAAGATAGGGCAGTACTGCAGACAAGTAGATTTTCAACCAGAGACTATTGG
The DNA here is from genome assembly GCA_029814665.1 of Acanthurus lineatus. Classification (NCBI taxonomy): domain Eukaryota; kingdom Metazoa; phylum Chordata; class Actinopteri; order Acanthuriformes; family Acanthuridae; genus Acanthurus; species Acanthurus lineatus. The sequence goes on from JAPZDV010000016.1 coordinate 4,991,357, forward strand.
CAAAGTATCACTGGCTGCCAAGTCCCTCTGCATGTGGGTCAGAGCCATGGAGGTAACGCAGACACACAGTAGTGAACCACACACAAACAAGCATTTACTGTCTCACCCCAAAACAGCAACAAATCATAACTATCTCATCTGCGATGCCTTTTTGGTGAAAGGGGCCTGCTAAGGCTGAGTGTGCTGAATAATATATGGCGTAGAACCCAAAATACTTTAGATGCACTTCACACTGTTTAGATGTTTTTGGTGTCGTGATTGACCGGTCGGCAGTGTGCGCTATTGTCCTCCATTTCATTACAGAACAACACTAACATTGTCTTAGTTTGTTGATTGATTAGTAGGGCCCAGGGCATGCAATAGTTCAAGCTCCTAGTGAAGTGTTAGAGCGCCCTCTGCTGGAATACGAAGAAAACATACTTCAAATGGTCTGGTATGCTCAAAGAGACTGCAGGCTACATTTTAATCAGGTCATTCTAGCTAAAGTAAAAACCTTTCACCCCTCGTTAGAATACATGTTACAAACCGATCAGACTCCTATGAATACAACATGTTTGTATTGGAAGGAAATAAGCAAAACTTAATGCATGGGTGTACACTCTTTTAGGTTTATGGACGTATCTACAGGGTGGTGGAACCAAAGCGAGCCCAACTAAATGCTGCAATGGATCAACTAACAAAGAAACAGTCGGCGCTGGCTGAAGCCCAGAACAAACTGCGAGAGGTGTGGAGCCCATCAAGCAACCAGCCTGATAAACAATTAGACACAACTTGAGTCAAGTTTATAAATTAATGCAGCTGTAGTATTGGAGTAGGTCCAATCTGTGTAAATCATGATGCATATAACATGATGCCCTGTGTGTGAGAACAGGTGGGGGAGAAGCTAGACCAGCTGAAAAAACAGCACAGTGAGAAGTCGGCCAAGAAGGAGAGTTTAAGAAAGCAATCTGATGAGATGGAGGTGAAACTGGACAGAGCTGACAAACTTGTGACTGGGCTCGCTGGAGAGAGAGTCCGCTGGGAGGAGAGAGTAACTGTACGTCATATATATTAAACAGAGTGCACATAACAAAATAATAAGCCTGCTACTACTCAGGCCTGAACATGGGTCCATTCAGATTCATTATTATAGTATATATATATATTATTATAGTGAATACATTTACACAAATTTATCTGATTTGGAGATGTGTGTGTGTTTAGGGTCTTGAGGAAAATGTGGGAAACCTGGTAGGAGACTGTTTGCTAGCAGCATCATTTTTGTCCTACATGGGACCCTTCCTCTCCAACTATAGAGATGACCTGCTTGCCATTTGGATAAAGGAGGTGAAACTCACACATACACACACATACACACCTCATAATACGCAACATGCTGGTTTGCATTTCAGTGGAAAGGTTGTCATTTACCTTTTCCCTGTACTGTTTGGTGTAAGCTTTTTAGGAAGATTGTCCTCATTTATGTTATACAGTTTACAGAAATGGTTTTGACTTTGCAAACAATTTATGTTTTACCCCAATTATTTTACCCCCTTCTCTCTTTCCTTTGCCCTTATTCTCTGTTTTTCCTCTCAGGTACGGGACCTTGGGATCCCATGCACACCAGGGTTCAGTTTTGCAGTTTTTCTGTCCAACCCTACAGCAGTGAGGGAGTGGAACATTCAGGGTCTGCCCTCTGATGCGTTCTCTACTGAGAATGGAGTTATCGTCACTCGGGGAAACCGGTAAATAGAACATTGGAACCACTGGATATTGGTGTGAAAAGTCCCATCAACTTTTCGAAACCATTATTTTAGACCCCCCCCCCCCCCTCCAGTATGTTTATATGCACAGCTAAGTCTAGCAGGGGTTATAACTTTATTAGACAGTTTAACCGGACTACGATCCTTGTCACAGTATACAAGCACCGAGGGAGGATCGATTCATTTCAGCATGTTCGACTCTGCTATAATAGGTGGCGAAATGCCCCCTTTCAACTAGTTACTGCTGGATCCTTTTCCAGTTGAATATAACATCATAAACCAAGCAATCAACAGACAAGTTAGTGAACGGCAAAAAGGTTGTATGTTGAACAGTAAAAACATGGACAACTTAACAGCTCTGTACATTTCATAACTACTATACACTTTACTTCTTGTACAAATGTGTGCCCAGCATTTTCAACTGTGAAGTATGCGCAGAATGCCTTGGCCAGTTTGGGGCCAATTTAAGTGTATACATGCAGAAGTAAATCAATCTCCAACTACATTATCCAGCTGTGTTAGTCCTGCTAGTCTGTTTTGAGAAATTCACTTTTTTCAGTTGGATGTTTCTTGATGCTTTTGTTCACTTATAAAGTCTCTGACTGATAGCAGCTCCGCTGTGTAGTTTGTAAAGCGCTAACACCAGCTAAAGCCAGCAAAAACAGGGAAAGTAATAATAAGTAGTAAGTAATAATCACTGCTGGTAGTAATGAGAATCAATTGATTTCAGCGAACTGACAGCTGAGTCCCATGTGAAAGGGGTTCCCAATTTTGACGGATGATTACCTGCTGGTCCTAAACATTGTTTTACAACAAAGAAATCCTCTGGATTATTCATTGAGTTAATGTCTGTATTTCTAGCTGTTTAATATTTTCAAATGTGTGATTTAACTGGGGCTAGTCAGTTTATTTAGAAAAAAAGATGTGCCCAAATTTGTTCTTATATTACAGCAAGAAAAATGTATTGATCATATGTTAAAATGAATCAGAATATAGGAAATTACATACTCTGGGAACTTGTTTTATTTCTTTCCCTTGTTTCAAGCTGGCCACTGATGGTGGACCCTCAAGGCCAAGCTCTGAAGTGGATCAAGAGTATGGAACGGAAAAGAGTAAGTCTTGACTCATCCTATCTTATTCTGAGTCATTAGAGTCTGAGTCAATTACTGTCATTAATCATTCTGTTTGGGAGACATTCGCATGAGCAATATGGTGTTAGTGATTAAAACAAATGATGATATAGAAATTGCACTTATTACTGTGTATAATATGAAAAAGCAGGTTGTGAAGTTATAATTTTGACATTTTTAGAGATGTATAATTGTTTCTGATGCTGCTTGTAAGATGAACAGGCTGTGTTTAGGTGTGTTTTTATCTTTGTTTAATTCCTTCAGCTGTTCAAAAGACTTGCAAAAGAGACCTTTTCTTTAATGTGACCACTTTAATAAATAAAAGTTGTAGATTGCAACTAATTCCTTCTTCCTCTCTCCTGCATGTATGTCTGTCAACATGTGCAGTCACTGAAAGTAATAGACTTTCAAATGCCAGACTACATGCGAGTGCTAGAGAACGGCATTCAGTTCGGCAATCCTGTTTTGCTGCAGAATGTCCAGGAGGACTTGGACCCTTCTCTTAACCCAGTTCTTAACAAATCACTGACACGGATAGGTGTGATACTCAAACACAAGTAGATTTCTGAAATGTTTTTCTGAAGTAAATAATCAACTAAATATGAGGGTTTCCAAAATCTATTGTGTTTGCAGATAAAGGATATTTCTAATAACTTAGTTTTCTGACATTTAAACAAAAGTCTAAACTTAGACTAATTGAGGAGTGTAGTGATAAAACACATCACTGAAAAATGAGCAAATCATAATCTTTGTGGTTGAACATTGTCTGAACAAACATTGTGGCATTATAAACATTTTTTTTCCGTTAGTCACATTTTTCAGTAACCAGATTGTATTTGAAAGACATATGAAATGACCCAGCACTTTGTGCTGGGCACTAAAAAATTGCACATTTTTGTAAAATTAAAATTTGTATATTAAGTAGGAAATATATAAGTTTAAGCAACTAGTTTTTCTGGCAATGACTGGCAACAGCAGCAACTTTTGAAAAAACAGTCAAAGTGTGCCATTTCCCTGGGTGTACATTTATGTACACTTTTCTCCAGGTGGTCGGTTGCTAATGAAATTGGGTGATAAGGAGGTGGAGTACAATTCAAAGTTTCGCTTCTACATCACCACGAAGCTGTCCAACCCCCACTATCCACCAGAGATCTCCACAAAGACCACCATAGTCAACTTTGCTGTCAAAGAGCAGGTGTGTGTGGGTGTGTGTGTGTGTTAATGTGAGACCTGATATGTATTTTCTGTTTGTTTTGGTTCTTTTCCACTATTGTGTACTGTACTCTTATACTCTACATACTATGCATCTATCATCTATCGCCATCTGTGTGCACAATGGGATTATGAACGGCTGCCTTAAATTGTCCGTTTGTGACATGGCTTGCTTGCGTGTTTGTGCAGGGTTTGGAAGCTCAGCTAATGGGAACTGTGGTGCGTAAGGAGCGTCCAGAGCTAGAGGAACAAAAGGACTCACTGGTGATCAACATCGCCTCCAGTAAGAGAAAACTACAGGAGCTGGAGGATGAGATTCTCAGGTTGTTCAGCTTTCTCTTACTTTTCACTTTGTTTAATTCTTTGTTCCGGGTCAGAGTTGTAAACAAACATATAACATCTGTGTAATTATTCTCACCCAGATGCAAATGGACCCTCTGTTTCATTTTATTTGATTATATTTGATTAGATATATATATATGATTTACCATTACTTAATGTATGAAATAAATTCAAAAACATGCTGTTCGAAACCTAAATTGATGTGATGAAATAATATATCTGAACCCTTGTGTCTTTGTGTTTTATTTCTTTATCTGGACTGCCATGCTTTCTTGTCAGTGTGGAAGTGTGTTGTTGGATTTAACTATATAGGTTTTTTTAGTTTCATATTTATGTGTGTCTACTTTTCCAGACTGCTGAATGAGGCGACTGCTTCCCTGCTGGACGATGTGCAGCTGGTGAATACACTGCAGACAAGCAAAGTAACAGCCAATGAGGTGTCAGAGCAGCTAAAGACAGCAGAAGAGACGGAGATCAAGATCGATGCTGCTAGAGAGGTCAGGTGTTGATGTAGTGAATGTAAAGTGATGTAGAACTGGGTCTTACGATAAATTAAATACATGTAGTGTTGTAAACCATTAATAAGGAATTTCATGCCATGACTTTGTTTTCTGGAAATTTGTGAAGGGTATTTTTCACTTTGGACTACATACAAATAATAAAACATAACCAGCATAACAAAGTTCAATATAAATTGCTATCCACTTCCAGGCCTACCGCCCATGTGCCCAACGAGCCTCCATTCTCTTCTTTGTCCTGAACGATATGGGATGCATTGACCCTATGTATCAGTTCTCATTGGATGCCTACATTAACTTGTTCAACCTCAGCATAGAAAAGAGCAAGCGCAGCCCCAAACTGGAGGAAAGGATTACCAACCTCAATGACTACCACACATATGCTGTATACAGGTAAGCAGAGACATCAGGGAACCCTTTTCATAGAAAGTGTCTTCAAGCAGATATTTATGATTCAAGTGAGTTACAGAAAAGTTTTGCAAATAAGCTTAATCACCCATGCAGCAACATGGGATTTAGTGCCTTGCTTAGGAATACTTGTCATATGAACCTAAGGAGCTAGGGATCAAACCACCAACACTGGGGTCAATCTGCTCAATAGAGCAAATATCTATAAATACTGACCGAGTGAAAATGATTTTGTCTGTTGCAGTACTAAGTATATTATGTTTCACTAAAATTTAAAACTGCGAGGCACAGTATGTGTTGGACTTAGACATCCTGAAATATTACATATTTTACATGACAGTAATACAGTAAGAGGCATTTTTAAGGCCTTTTTTTTCTCTGGTGAGTCTGAATAATACACTTCGGAGATGCTCTTGCTAACGTGGTGTACTATCCAATGCAGGTACACATGCCGTGGTCTATTTGAGGTCCACAAGCTGCTGTTCAGCTTCCATATGTGTGTCAAAATCCTGGAGGTGGCCTGCAAAATTAACATGGATGAGTACAACTTCTTCCTCAGAGGAGGACTTGTAAGAAAGCACATAACACTCCAAAACATCTTATTTTTGCCTATTTGAGTAGAGACAATCCAAAAAGATTCCCCCTTTAATTTTCAAATGTTTGGAACAAATGATTTGTATTTAAAAGTTGAGCCATGTAGAAGTTATGCTTTCCCTCAAAGACAGACTCTTTATTCACAATGGGTTTTTCCAAGCTTGCCAGTCCATTAGCTGATTGAATTGTTGCTACTTTTCTTCACAATGAATTTCTTAAAGGAAAATTGCACTTTTTTGGGAATTTGGCCTATTCATCAAGCCCTATGTAAGACATGAACATAGATGCTTCTCCCTTCTCTGTGATTGAAGAATAGTTTGACTTCTGATAAAATGATGGGTGTATTACTAGGTGCTTGATAAGGAGGATCAGATGGAGAACCCCTGTACCAGTTGGCTGGTAGACTCCAGCTGGGACAACATCACGGAGCTGGATAAGCTGCCCAATTTCCATGGCATCATGGCCTCCTTTGAACAATACCCCCGAGATTGGAAGCTTTGGTTCACCAGTGCTGAGCCAGAGAATGCAACACTGCCAGGTGTGTGTATATGTTGTGGAAGGATTTCTTCATCTTTTGCACTGTGGGAATTTCATCCCACTAGGATCAATGAAATTGGAGTGTACTCAGTCATGTACTCAACTTGACATGGTTGTTGAATTGTTGAGTGAGAGAGGAAACTTGTTCATGCTGCTCAAGTTTTTGTTGATTAAATGGTCTTACTGTTTAATTTATATTATGGGGGCTAATGATGTCATAAAATAGACTGTCAGACTGACATTTGGTACAGCCCTGGTAAACAGTATATCATAATCCTGTGACAATGAATAAGTTTATTCTCCTGTGCTATTTCACATAACTGAGAACATATAAACTGATGGTTCACTAAAGAGCAGCCCTGCTCAGAACTGCTCAAGTACACTTCTTTCAGCCTTTCTTTATTCACAACCCTTTTCTACTCAACTCTCTTAATAATACACATTATTATAATCACACATCTCCTTATTCATCAAATTCCCTTTTTCACCTCCCCTATCTGTCCTTTTACCTCTTAGGTGATTGGGAGCATAACTGCAATGCACTCCAGAAGATGTTGATAGTGCGCTCTCTGCGTCAGGACCGTGTCTCCCTCTGTGTCACCTCCTTCATTATTAACAACTTGGGCTCTCGTTTTGTAGAGCCACCTGTTCTCGACATGAAGGCTGTGAGTGTCTGCTGTTATCTCTTTAATCTGTAATGCTTCCTCTATCTTGAATATTAGTTTTTAAGCTTGGATGTGAATAAGATAAATGTTTGATATATCTAATTTGTGTTGTATTCAAAAAGCCCATCGCATTTTCTTTTGGGTGTCAAATGAGTTGTGCTGTCAGCATATTCATTCTTACTTTTTCTGCCCTCTCCGCAGGTTTTGGAGGAATCCACTTTCAGTACTCCTCTGATCTTTGTTCTGTCTCCTGGGGTGGACCCCACAGGAGCTTTGCTGCAGCTGGCCGAGACCTCTGGCATGAGCAAGAAATTCCATGCTCTTTCTCTCGGCCAGGGACAGGCCCCCATTGCTAAGAGCATGATAGAGGAGGGCGTCAAGACGGGTAAATCATCATTTTCATCATCCTTTTCTGCATTTTCTTCTTGCTCATCCAATGTTTCAGATTCATTCTGTTGCCTTGTGATGGTTTTTTTCCCATCAGTTTTTCTTTTAGTTTCTAGAGTTACTTGTGTTCAATGAGGTACTTTAACAATGCATTTTCTTCCCCCGCTTTACAAGATTACTCATAAACAAGACACACAAAAGCAAGTACAAATGAATTTAAAAATCTAAACAATTTATATGTGTTCATCTCAAGCCTTCTTAATCTCTGCCCAGGTCACTGGGTGTTCCTTGCCAACTGCCACCTTTCTCTCTCATGGATGCCTGAGCTGGACAAGCTGGTGGAGCAGCTACAGGTGCAGAAGCCTCACCAAGACTTTAGACTCTGGCTCAGCTCTTCACCACAACCAGAATTTCCCATAACCATCCTACAGTCTGGCATTAAGATGACTACTGAACCACCAAAGGTGCATTAGATTTTCAGAACCGAGTATCTACTTTACGTGCATATATACATGATGTACAAGACAACAAATTTACTTATATTTTTTATATAATTGAGTGTTACTTGCACGCACATATTGCACAGGAAGATATGAATCCTACACAAAACCCTCCATAGTATTGACTTTGTCCCTATCATTCACAGGGTGTGAAAGCGAACATGAAGCGTCTGTACCAGCTAGTGACAGAGACGCAGTTCAACCGCTGCTTGAAACCTGTCCTCTACAGGAAACTGCTCTTTTCCCTCTGCTTTTTTCATAGCATCCTGCTTGAGAGGAAGAAGTTTTTACAACTGGGTTGGAACATTGTCTATGGCTTCAACGATTCTGACTTTGAGGTAAGAGCCTTACTACAGTAAACAGCTACAATAGAGCAAAAATAGAAAGATTACTGGCTTGTTAATCCATTCCATTCATCGACAGTGATGGGTAAAATTATAATTAATACTGTATGACTTGTTGTGCCCAAAGGTGAGTGAGAGTTTGCTGCGTCTGTACCTGGATGAGTACGAGGAGATTCCCTGGGATGCTCTGAAGTACCTCATTGCAGGGGTAAACTATGGTGGTCATGTCACAGATGACTGGGACAGACGCCTCCTGACAACATACATCAATGACTACTTTTGTGATGCTGCCATAAATGAGCCCTTCTTCAAGTAAGAAATGCAACAAACACACACACACACACCTGCACACCCCCACACACACACACACTTCTTACTAGCTCTCCATGGTGTCTCTTAAGGAAGTATGCTGCAAGGGAAAAAGTAAGGAGGTTGTTCAGAGCTGTTGATGATGGTGCCGCTTTATTTGGCCGCTGATAATAAAGCTTGGTGGGATAAGGGAGCTCAGATATCGAGAAATACTAACACTAACTGTTTTTGTCATTCATATTTTTAGGGTTTTATTGCTGTACTTACATTATTTTATCAAAGTACAGTTGATTAGACTGAAAAATCTTTACAGAAAATTTATGTCATGGTTCATTTCACAGGCAGAAAGACTAATTGAAACAGAGTATGCAAATGATTATTTTCAGATGTATTGTCGCTCACCAAATTTTATAAATAAAATATGAATCAGTGACACTATTTCAATGTATCATCTCTGTCCAACCCCTCTATCTGTCAGGTTGTCTTCCTTACCCTCCTATTACATCCCCCGTGATGGTCCTCAATCTTCATACAAGCAATATATCAGCATGCTCCCACCTACAGAGCACCCTGAAGTGTTTGGCCAGCACTTCAATGCCAACATTGCTAGTCAGATAGCTGAGACCAGAACGCTGTTTGACACCTTGATCTCCCTGCAACCCAAGGACACCAGTACCGCTGCTGCAGGGCCCAGTAGAGAGGATAAGGTGAGGAGGAGGCAAGGTGGGAGAAGGGAATTGCAGAGATAACTGAGTCAAAATACTCAACCTGATGGACTGAAATTAGCATCTCTAGGTAGTAAGAAATTGGGGAATTCTAACTTTCTGTTTTGTTTTTATTACCCCTTATAATATAAATTCTAACCTAAAGTTTTTTTATGGGGACCACAGCAATGTAAAGATTTAGGTCTCATGATACCTTTGATTTCTTCAGAACTGAATCCTCTTGTTGCTGTCTATCATCATGCTAAGTGGTCTTTGCTGATATCAAAGTATGCACAGTATGCTGGAGTATATGTGTTTGTATTTGAAAGGATTTATTTATTTATTTAGCAGTCATATCCTGAACTATTACACTGCAAATCCAATTTTATGCAGCCCCCTGATTTGACTCTGTAGATTCTCCACTAAAAATACTTATTAGGTGTATTGCTATATAAATATTTGTAATACTTGTAAGTTAACTTGTGGAGCAGCTTAGGAGATGGAGTGGGTCATCTATGTATCAGAAGATAGGTAGTTCCACCCTGAGATCTCCCGTCTGCATGTTGAAGTGATAGCTATACCCAAGATACTAAACCTCAAGTTTCTTTCAGTGGCTGTATGTATGATTGAGTGAGTGTATGCATGTGTGTGTCTGTCTTTCTGTGCAGAATAACCTCCGATGAGCAGATTAGCTGAATGCAAAAGAATGCATTTGTGTGTGAATGTTAACATGTAAGTGCTTTGAGTAGTCAATACACTTTCCTTTTTTCTTTTGTACAATGTCTCTTTGATGCTTATAGGTATTAGAGCTTTTAGCAGAGATTCATGGGAAGATTCCAGCTTTGATTGACTTCGAGGGTACCAGGACGCTACTCCAGGACAACCCCTCACCACTTAATGTTGTCTTACTGCAAGAGATCCAGAGATACAACACTCTGCTGGACACCATCATGTATGAACTCTGTTTTCATTATGCCTGAACTAGTACAATGGTGTAAGAAAAAGAGACGTTGGAAGAAAGGAGTGTGTGCTGGTTCTCATGTCAAAAAATGTACTGCACAAAAATAACAATCGTCCACCTATTTGTATGTGTGTTTGTGTGTTAGTTTGTCTCTGGTGGAGCTGGAGAAAGGAATCAAAGGCTTAGTGGTGATATCATCCAGCCTGGAGGAAACCTTCAACTGCATCTATGACGCTCGTGTACCACCACTGTGGGAGAAGGTGCCTGACACACACACATACACAAACAGAGTACCCATAGTAACGCGCACTTTTGTCTTGAGTCATCTTCAAAACAAGATCTTTTGAGGTTACAGATAATGACGAACACATGTTTTACTTCAAGTTTATTTTCCCATTTAGTTATATAGGGTGGAATAGCATATGTCCTGTTCAGCTGCTGAGACAAAACACAGTGGCATTTTGGCTCGGAAGAGTGTCATTTCTCTTATACACACTGCTCAATCCACTCCAAGGCCACCATAGAGGTCAAAGCCTCCATCTGCAAACTAATTGTATTGTACTCCTCTCAACAATTCCTGTAGAATATAATAAATTAGACTAGAAGAGCCCAAGCTATACTTATGGTAAATTGAAAGCTGTTCTGAGACCACTTTTAGCATTTTTAACTTTTTCCCCAGCTGTTGGAATCACTAATCACTGAAAGTGAT
>JAPZDV010000016.1:5002518-5042518 GCA_029814665.1 Acanthurus lineatus
TGATTCTAATTCACTAATTCTATTGTCTCTGATTAACAAGCATTAGCTTCCTGCTGCCATCCAGTGGAAGAGTATTTAATAGCTCCGCTCATTGCAACACAGGCACAAGCACTGAACAGAGTCTTATTATTTGCAATGACTGAGTGATGGTTTTTTGAAATAGATGAAATCTAATTTTCAACTAATCTATGAAAGATTAGATGAAATCGGCAAATTTCCCAGAGCACACCTGACGATCTCTCACGGCACACCAGTGTGTCGTGGCGCAGTGGTTGAAAAGCACTGCAGTATAATTTACTCCTGCAATGATGTGTAATTTGTATTTGTGTTGTGTTTGTGTGTCTGTGTGCTAGCATGTTTTTTTTTTACTTTAGTCCATTAGTAAAAATAAGATTTTCTCAGTATGAGTATAATAACAGGAAATGTCAAATGGAAATGCCTCAGCCCCTGCTCATGGATATACCTCTATCCTACATTTCTCAAAGCCTTTCCCCTCTTAACCATTTGTGCACTTCCTGACCCAACTCTCTGACATTCTGTAATAATCCTTTATGTAAATCATACATCTCCCCTTCTTATTTCCTTTCTAAAACTGCTGTCCTTTCCCCCTTAATTCCGTGGTAATACCGTTGTTTTTTTTTTCATCTAGGTGATTGGGAGAACAATTGTAATCAGCTCCAGAAGATGCTAATAATACGCTCCCTGCGTCAGGACCGCGTCTCCTTGTGCGTCACTTCCTTTATTGTGAATAACCTCGGCTCTCGCTATGTGGAGCCACCTGTTCTTGACATGAGGGCTGTAAGTGTCTACTGACATCACTTTAATCTTTGTTGCTTATTCTGTCCTGAATATTGGTTCTAATGTGTTCAATATGAATCTCATTTGTGTGATTCAATTTGATTATAGGTCCTCAGTTTTATACCATGTCAAGTTATTTTGCTCATTCAATCACTTTCTCTGCCCTCTCCCCAGGTTGTGGAGGAATCCACATGCAGGACCCCTCTGATCTTTGTTCTGTCTCCTGGGGTGGACCCCACAGGGGCCCTGCTGCAGCTGGCTGAGGTCTCTGGCATGAGCAAGCACTTCCATGCTCTCTCTCTGGGACAGGGACAGGCCCCCATTGCCAAGAGCATGATAGAGGAGGGGGTCAAGAATGGTAAAATACCATCTTTTCTCCATCTTTCCTCCTGTGCTTCTGTCCTGGATTCATTCTTAGCAGTTTTATTCTTCCCTACAGTGTTTTCTTTAGTTTCCAAAGTCAGTTTTACTTGACAAAGTGTACAGAGTGCTTGAATTATGCAACACACAAAAAGAAGTTAACAAGACATAAAAAATCTAAACATGTCATACCAGCTTTTCTTAAGCCCTCTGTGTTTATTTCTGCTCAGGTCACTGGATATTCCTGGCCAATTGCCACCTCTCTCTCTCATGGATGCCTGAACTGGACAAGCTGGTAGAGCAGCTACAGGTGCAGAAGCCCAACTCGAACTTCAGACTCTGGCTCAGCTCTTCGCCACATCCAGAATTTCCCATTACCATCCTGCAGGCAGGAATCAAGATGACCACTGAACCACCAAAGGTGCACACGCTCACACTACTATACAGGCATATATGCATGAGATTCATGGCAACAAATATCCAAGCTACTTAACTGTATATTGAGGTTTTTTGCCTGCACGTATTTACAATAAAATCTGCATCCTACATGTTATACCCTCTAATAAGTTAACACCGCCCCCTGTTGTCCTCAGGGTGTGAAAGCTAACATGAAGCGTCTGTACCAGCTGGTGACAGAGGAGCAGTTCAGTCGCTGCTCCAAACCCGTCTTCTACAGGAAGCTGCTCTTCTCCCTTTGCTTTTTTCACAGCATCCTGTTGGAAAGGAAGAAGTTTTTACAGCTGGGCTGGAACATTGTCTATGGCTTCAACGATTCTGACTTTGAGGTCAGGACTTCATCTGATTCTAAAGAAGACAGTGACAGCAGAGCTAAAATCTGCTCAGTCCACATGTTGGTACAGATGTTGTCTGTGACTGCTGATTGATGCAGTCATGCATAATGTTATGGTTTTGGCTTGATTGCATTGATGATTGATGTTTTCCTTGTCAGTAATCTGCTCAAAAATAAAAATATAGACTTAATCAGGAAGGTCATCTTATACCTTTGCAGACTGATGGACAGTTAGACTAATGAATAATGATAATCTACTTCAACTGTATAACCTTTAATTTATAAATGTTTTCGGGTTTTTCTGTTTGTTCGTTTCAAGTCTGTTTTTGCTACTTCTGTCTAAAATCTGTTTTTATCATTTGATGCCTCTCCAGGTGAGTGAGAGTCTGTTGTCTCTGTACCTGGATGAGTATGAGGAGATTCCCTGGGATGCACTTAAGTACCTAATTGCAGGAATCAACTATGGAGGTCATGTCACAGATGACTGGGACAGACGTCTTCTAACAACATACATCAATGACTATTTCTGTGATGCTGCCATAAACCAGCCCTTCTTCAAGTGAGACTCTTTTACACACTAATTTAGTCTACCACATCACATTGTAATAGTATTACTGTAAGCACTGAAAATTTAAGTATACACTGCTGAAATTTTAAGTTTCGTAGACAAAAGTATGTATCTTAAAAATTTTAAATGCCTATGTATTTAGATTTTCTAGTCTTGAAATGCATACACCCTGTAATCTGCTTTTCCTCTGCTAGAAGCTAGTTGTTGCTTCAACTGCTTATTGAAGTTCCTCACAGGTTGTAGAGTGCCAGCACCATCAAGTGGACAATCATATTATAACAGCTGTGAAAATACAAACATTGATGAACTTGGGCAGTGTCAATAAAACCCCCAGGCTTTTCTTTTTTTGTTTTGTTTTCATTTATCGCTTGCACAAATGATTTGACCATTTTTTTCACTTAAAAGAGAGTTATTCTCTTTTTTAAAATAAGATATGAGCATCAGCTCAAACCAACACAGACCATGCAAAGAAAATTGTATGTGTACATGTATATTTAAAGGACAGCTTTCAAGCATCCTTTTACATTCAGGCACAGTGAGTTATGGGATGGTAGTGTGCAGCTGTGGTGAGGAGCAGAGAGTATCCTGCAGTAGGCACTTCACACATCTGCTGCATAAAGAATAGTATACACAAACACTTATGTCTATCTCGTCATTTATAAAGTGAGAAATTAGTATTGCTGTACTTATTACATCAAATTGCAGTAGATGAGATGAAAAGGATTTAGTCAGGGGTCATTATATTTAATAAAATAGTAACTCTAATAATGTGTTCCAGAAAACTGTTTGCCATTAAAACAGTGTATTAATAATAATGAAACACATTTAATGAAGATGCAGTGTCTTTTTCAAGGTTTGTCAGTGTCATGACAAATGAGAATTAAAGCACTCAAGTATAAGGTCACTAGGTACAGAAAGGAAAATAAACATGTATTTCCATAAATAAAAAAAATTGACTGACATTTTCTCTTTACACAGTTTTGAATTTACATATGCAGATAATAATTTCATTGTATTATTGTATCTTATTGTCTTGTTGATCACCATTTCTTATAAATGAAACATGTGTCACTGACTTTGTGTTTTGAATTTTGTCAACCCCCTTTATCTTTCAGGTTGTCCTCCTTAACCTCTTATTACATACCCCGAGATGGTTCCCAGTCCTCCTACAGAGAATATATCAGCATGCTGCCATCCACAGAGCACCCTGAGGTGTTTGGCCAGCACTCCAATGCTGACATTGCCAGCCAGATCGCTGAGACCAGGACGTTGTTTGACACCCTGCTGTCCCTTCAGCCCCAGGTCACCAGTTCCACGGCTGTAGGGGCCAGGCCTAGTAGGGAGAATAAAGTAAGGGGGAAACAAGGTGGAAGAAGGGAAGGGTGGGGACTCATTTTCATTGACTAGCATTAGATGAGACCAACAATTTTATATCTACATTACAGTTGACTAGTATGCTGGGTCAAACTGTACCACCTTTACTACAGAGTAATCAGAGTATGAAGATAATTCAAGTATCTCCATGTAGTAGGAACTTGGGAAGTTCTAAATTTCTGTCCTCTTTAAATCTGTTATTAATACTGTTGAATGTCTTTGCTGTTGACATTAAATATGAGGGGTTTTTTTCATTCATATTTTTTGCATATGCTCAAAAACTTTTAAAGATCAATGCTGTATGGCAAAAATATAACTAATCATCTACAAATAACTGCAGATTATTTTTGATCAAAAGCCTGCCTGTTTTCCACCTATTTAATCGCTGGAGATATTTTTTTAATACAATTTGATCAAGACAAAATACACTACAATATCCCACCCACTAAATGTAAATGTTAAGTTGAGCAAATTCTATCACCTTGGAAAGGACTATAGGTCTGTAGTCATCACAACACACCACGGAAATAACGACAGTGAGATCATGATGAGGTTGAATGCTGTGAACTCTCAAAAGTCAGTAATGCTAGCTGCAAGAAGAACCACAAGTTTTTACTGGAATATTTTAGATGTTTATCAATGATGTCATATCCTCATCTAGCTTACTTTACAACAATTCATTTGTTGGCGAATGTGTTGGGGATTTTTTCCGATGTGTTCAGCAATCTGGATACTATGTTTTTCATGTATAGGCATGTTACTTTTCAGTCCAGCTTGTCTTCAAGATATACACTTATATAATCTGTCAGCATTGAGTTCAGTATAATTCTCAGATCCCCGGTTTGGTTTTCATCCTTCTTGGTTAAGTATGTCGTGTGTGGGTCAAACATTGGTTTACACAGCGGCTTGATCACATGCTGATCTTTCTTTCCAACCGCTACATATAGCGTGCCACAAGGAGTCTGTGATTGAGATGAATTTGACATGCTGTACTCTCTTGGCCAAGTCTGTTTTGCAGCAGACCAGTCATACTCAGTGCAGTTAGCTTAAAAAGGCCCTCTTCATGAGGCCAATGCCCATATTTGACTGATTTTTCCCAGCAATGCTGAGACATCCATATGGTTACACAACCCTGGCAGATGCTCCTCAGTGTAATAAGATAAAGATCTTGGAATCTGTGTATCTATGCAGAGAACACTGCTTTGTAAGTTTAAGGACAAGTCTTTGCCTTAAAATAAAATAACAAATGTTCTGTTAATCATTGATAAGTATTCTGGTTGTCCAAATTAAGTATATTATTTACTTATTATGCCAAAAAACTCATATTGTTTTTTAGCACTCCCATATGCAAACCCCACTCAGGTGCCATTTTAACAGATTTTATTTTTCATATTTTCATCTGTATATGGGATATTTTGTATTCAGGCTTTGATTCATCATCTCTCCTACAGAACTTCTTGCCATTGTGGTCAAGCCAAAAATTACTGTTTTGTTTTGTTTAGCTTAAGATCCCTCTGAGGCCATCAGCTAGTCTGTGTTCTCCATCAAAACAACCTGACTGTTATACAATTACACTAGTTTTTCGTGTGCTTAAATGTACTTAGAATGTTACTGTGCGGACAATTACATATAAGTGTTCCAGCTGATAATGACTTTAAGCAATGTAATCTCATCATGCAGCTATTGTTTAGTGGGTCTTGCGGTTATTGGAGTGTGCTGGAAAATGTGTGTGTTTTGAAAAGGATTACCATCAGCAGTCACAGCCTGAACTTTTATAAATCCTCCAATTTCATGCAGCTCCATGACCTGGATCTGCTGTTTGTTTAGTGGAAATACTTTTGTGCAGTGCCCTTGTAAGTTGTCTCATCTGCTTTTGTACAATGTTTTATTGGTGCCTCCAGGTATTGGAGCTGTTGGCAGACATTCGTGGGAAGATCCCAGCATTAATTGACTACGAGGGCACTAGAGCACTACTCCAAGACAACCATTCACCTCTTAATGTGGTCCTGTTACAAGAGATTCAAAGATACAACTCTCTGCTGGACACCATCATGTATGAACTGTATTTGCTTATGTGTATATGTTGAAACTTAGTTTTATACATATGTACGATATATACATATTGTACCGTAAGAAATGCTAACATGGCAGAAAACAGTTGCTCACTTACCCAGTCTGTTTGTTCTTACCGCTATGCCTGAATGAATGGTACAGACTAGGAAGCAGCCACTGCTTAACACCTCCACTTAAAGGGGGTAAAAATAACAGAATTGTTAGTAACTGTGTGTGTTGGTCATTAGCTTGTCCCTGGTGGAGCTGGAGAAAGGAATCAAAGGCTTGGTGGTGATGTCATCCAGCTTGGAGGAGATCTTTCACTGCATCTATGACGCCCGTGTACCACCACTGTGGGAGAAGGTGCCAGACACACACACAAACACACACAGAGCACCTGCAACAGCACACAACTATTTTAAGTCCTTATCCTTGGGTCCTTTTTCTGCATCTTGAAGTGTAATTATCAACTTCTTGCTATGAGATGATGCACATACACATACTGTAAGTATGTTGTGTGCAGTATGGTAGGTGAGACTTCCTTAATTGAGACTGCACCTGCTTCCTTTGTTTTATCTTGTTTCATAAGGTGGGCAGACAGAATACGATGAGGAAGTGCTGTTGGGTCAATAATATCACTCTTGGAGAATTGAGTGGACTTGAATAACATGAAACAAAAACTATTACATCAGCTTAAGAATAAATTATAAAAATGCTTTGTAAAGGGTAGCAAATCATGAACACATCCAAGGTAAACAAGTGCAACAATTGTAGCCTTTGTTAGTGTTGGCTGCACTGTGCTGTAGAGCCAAGCATTGACCAAGTATATCTTTGTGAGGTTGACAGACAGATTTATTTTTCCATTACTTATTCTGACTTTGTTTACGGCAAAGCTGTTCTCTCTACAGCGACTAGACAGATTTCTGTAGTTTGCTGCCATTTACAGTAGAGACCATTCTGATTTTCACTTGGGACTCATGAGTTGTGTTTTGATCTTTGTGATTGTGATCTAATCAACGCAATCTATTCTGCTCCCTTTAGCCAGTGAAACAGCTGCAGGCCTGTCTCTGTACTGACTCACTGGTCTGTTATTAAAGGTGTATTTATCCATCACTCTGCCTGGCTGCACAGACACACTCTTATTGTTCTCCCCTGTCCAACCACACACACATATACACACACACACACCAAGTGATGGGGCTCTGGCTGCATTCCAGCTGCAATTCTGTCTGAACACTCTATTCTGGCTTCATTATCACTGGTCCTCTCTTTACAGTGGGGAAAGAACACAGGGTGCTGTCGGTCTGGGTCAAGGGGTTAGAAAAGATTCTAGCTATGAGTGTGTGTGTGACAGTGTGTATGAAGTGTATGAGTCAGTGGAATGTGTGTGTATGTGTGTGTGTGAGCAAGGGTCATTCAGGGCAGTTCATGTTCATCTTCAAGTGTCTGATTCTGTCCTTGTTGCGGTTTTTGAATGAAAGCATGTATGCAGATGCATGTGTACTTGTGTGTGTGTGGTGTGTGTGTGTGTGCATGCATGCATGAATTTGTGAGTTGCTGTTCATTAGGTGGAACATGCCTTGGCCCGTGTTGGCTGAACAAAGCCAGCGTCTGTGGACTAATCATCATGTAATAAGCAAAGTAAACCTTCCAAGGCCTGCTCCACTTTCCTAAAAAGACCCTGAGCTCATTGTGCTGAAGCCAGCGGTTTATTACTGCTGGATGTGCATTCGCGTGTGTGTGTGTGTGTGTGTCTGTGTGTGTATCTATTTCCTTTTATAGGAGTATTGGATAGCTATTAGGGCCGCTGCCTCCAGCTGAGCTTCTCTATTCTTCTGACCACTAGGACTGATCCTGTTTTTGCATGCATAAGTTTACTCACCTTCTTCTTCATCTTTGCCTGTATATCATTCCTTCTTTATCTTCTATACAGTGTTCTCACTGTTCTTCTGTCATCTCTCTCTCTATCTTCATGCCTCATCTGGTCAAAGCAGCCACAACAGCCCCTCAAAGACTCTCTGTCCTGCTTATTTATCCCTCCATCCCTTCATCCCTCTCCTCTCCGCCCCTCCTTGGCATGGCAGCCTGTCATTAGTTCTGAGCTCACCGACTCATGGCTTTAATTTTGGCCTGCCTGCCTCTCAGTCTCTGGCCATTTGTATCTAGTTTCCTCACAAGACTCTGCTGTTTGTGTGGGTGTTTTCTGTGTGAGTGGTCATGGACTGTATAACATATGTGCATATTAAACATTTTGAAAAGATGTGCATATCTGTTATGCAAAATGTAAAAAGGGTAATGATGTGTCACTGACGCCATGGTCATCCCCTCTGCAAAACACACAAAAGGTTTTCATGCCCCTGGTCAGGCAGGGAGCAAAAATGAACAAAAATTAGGATGTGGTAAACCAAATAAGCAAATAATAAAGATAACTGCAGTATTGATCCTAAAATCTTTATAATATTTTGGTAGAGTGAAGAGTAATTACTACTACTGAAGTAGTACATTTTGTAATGAGGCCTTACACCGAAACAAAACAAAACACAAACAAAGCACATCAATTTTACATGTAAATAGCAAAATCATATTAATGGTAAAATCATTTTTAAAATCACAGTTATGTCATGTCACAAGACAAGAGCTATTTTAAAAGCACTGGCTCCACATTACATATGTTGGTATCTACTCTGCTCTCAAGCAGAGTAGATTTATTTGTTTTGCTCTCCAACTGTGTGACACCAGCACAGCTTTCAACACTTAATATAATCACTGTTCTGTTATATAACCTCCTGCATTTATTACCTTTGTATTTCTTAACTGTCAAATAATATATGCAGCTTTAAATCTTGGCTGCATCAAATTTTCACACTATTTTTAATGTCTTGCAGACCAAATGGGAAATCAGTTACTTGAAAATATAATGAGTAACTGATAGTGAAAATACTTTTAGTACTTTATAATAAATTATACATTATTGTTGATTTCTGTTTATCATCTGTGGTTTACTGCAATTATCATTTCACAATATCAAATCAACTGAAGGAAGTGAAAAATGTCACATTAAAATTTAAACATCACTATGCAAATGCTTCACTTGTGAATTTTCACACAATTCTCCCACACCACCCCTGTATCCCTCCACATGTGTTGATAAGGCCTGAGTGCTGCTGCACCGCACTGAACTTGTACTTGTTCCTTTTATGAATAGCTGCCAACAGCTGGAAGCATGAAATGACTGTAGATTTGCCATGTCTCTTTTTCCCTCTCTCTGTGCCACTCTCTCTGTCCACTAGGCGTACCCTTCACTGAAGCCCCTGGCAGCATGGACCAGGGATCTTTGCCAGCGAGTCAATCAGTTTGCACGCTGGGCAGAGATGGCCCAGCCCCCCAACTTGTTCTGGCTCTCCGGCTTCACCTTTCCTAACGGTTTCCTTACCGCTGTGCTGCAGTCCTCTGCTCGACAGCACAACGTGAGTGTTCACACAACTATACACACACGAGCAGAAAGACAGTTTTATAGCCAAACACTGCCTTTATTGTCTCCTTTTAGATTGATGGCTGCACATTTTTGAACTTAACAAATAAATGTTTTAAAGGAATTTACAAGAAAAACACAATCAACTCTGTGATTCTACATGCAAAGAGTAACTGGGAAAAGTAAACATACATATACTACAAGATGTTTGCATAAGAACAGTTATAACTCAGGTTTCACACTTGTCTCCAGCAATTATGTTCAGTTTCAGTTTTACAACACACAAAATACAAACATAAAATCAGCTTGGACAATATGTTAGTTTTCAGATAAATCGCCGTCACTTCCTTGTGCTGGTTTGGCAAACAGCCTGCTGATCACTCTTTTCTCCTACTCTTTGGAGTTCATACATTAATCTCAGCTTGTCATAACCAACAACCCCCACACTAAATGTTGTTGTTGTTGTTCACTTGATTTATTTAAGGGATATAAATTCTTGCCTGCCAGCTATACAGTATATTTGAAAAAACTATTCCAGTATGGCTCCACTGCAGTGAAAGGACATTTTGGACTTATACCACCAGCAGTAAACATTGTGTGAAACTGTTCTTGCAGACGTCGGTGGACATGCTGTCTTGGGAGTTTATAGTGTCCACTGTGGATGACAGCAACCTTCTTTACCCACCCAAGGTGACTCCCTATACACACATCTCTATTTCCATAAAGATTTCCATAAACTTTCGTGTTCTGAGCCATTAGCTTTCAGCTCTCATCACCACTTTGCTTCACATTTTTCATTTGTACTCAAATACTGACCCTGTGGTTTTTGCCAAAAAAACGTATTTTTATTCAAAGCAACACACCACTTTGTGCCTCTCTTCCCACTCCTCAAATCTGCTCTTGCATTTTAATTTAAAAAAGCAGTTTTACAATTCAAATTTTGACATTGGTGGAAAACATTTTACTTTGCCAGATAGCTGCAGCACAGAATTTCTGTCATTCAGTCTTTACTCCTTATTTCTCACTCACTTCTTCTTGTGTTGCTTTTTTTCATGTATCAACTCCTCTGAGCTTACTCCTCTCTGTTCTTTCTACCTATGCTACTTCAAAACTAATGCACACTTCCAGCTCTTCCTGTCCTTTGTGCTGCTTCCCTTCTTGCTTCTTTTTTAGCGCTCTGATTGTTTTTTCTTTGGTCCAAACTGTTTTTTTCTTTTTTCACCTTTCTTCTGTTTTCTCTGCTGTTCTCCTTCATTCTGCTTCCTCCTGTAGCTCCCTTTCTTCCCACCATGTTTCCTCTTGGGAATTTTGATTATTCTTTCCCCTCACTCTCTACCTTATGACCTACCCTCATGGCTCATTCTCCTCTCCTTTCTGTGTCACTCTTGTTTTTCCTCTCCCCTTACTTATCCCCTCTCCTCTCTGTCTTTACTTTTCAACTTTCCTGCCATTTTTCCCATGTGGACTTCCCCTTCCCCTTGTTTTCTCCCCTTCCTCCTCTTCCCTCTTTAAATTTCATTACCTAATTGGCATTGTTGTGTTTCATAAATATATTTTTCAAAGCTGTATGCAGAATGTCACCTTCAAACATCTCCTGCCTCACCCCTCCCTGCCTCTCCTCTCTCCAGGATGGAGTGTATATCCGAGGTCTGTACCTTGAGGGGGCTGGCTGGGACAGGAAGAATTCCTGTCTGGTGGAAGCGGAACCCATGCAGATGGTCTGTCCTATTCCCACCATCCACTTCAAACCTGTGGAAAACCGCAAGAAAACGGCCAAGAGTGAGTTGTTTGTAACTTTTTGTCGGGGATTTCATTTCTCTATCCCACCTACTGTCTATTTATTCTCTCTTTTTATGTTTTCTCTTGTGTTTTTTTGTATCTTTGATTTCTTGTTTTGGCAACCTGTTTACATGCAGTTTGTGATTACATGCCTGGTGATTTCACTGTCTCAACTGTGTCTCTTGTGCCTGCTTGTGTTTGATTTGTGTGTGCGTGCTTGTGTGCATGCTTGTATGTGTGTGTATGTGTGTGTGTGTGTGTGTGTGTGTGTATGTAGGTATGTACCTGTGTCCATGTTACTACTTCCCGGTGCGTTCAGGTAGAGCAGGCCGAGCGTCCTTTGTGGTCAGTGTAGAGCTCAAATCCGGAGCTGTGACTCCAGACCACTGGATCAAGAGAGGGACCGCTCTTCTTATGAGCTTGGACAACTGAATGGCTCAACACACACACGTACGTGCACAAACACACATATGTATTTTCTGTTATACCTTGTTTTTACACACAGTTTTTTTTTTAATTATTTTAGCTGTGAATGACCTATTATGCTGTTTATTAAATTAGTTTCTATCTTAATTTGTGCCCTTTATGTTTTAAAGACTACAAAGCTACATTTTACTGTAAATAAATGCTAGCAATGTCTTAATTCTCAGGTGTATTCTGTAACAAAAGGTTTTTACACCTGGGGCTTAATAAAAAGGTTTAGTCATTCGTTGACTCTTTGAAGTCGGTCTGACTCAATACTGGTAAAGTCCCTTTCTCCTCTCTTTCTTATTTGTCTCCTTCGTTTGCTGTCAGCCGAACGATTATTCATTCCTCTTTACAGACATGTATCAGTCTTTCCATGCTGACCCCCTTTTGCCCTGCTCAAACAAGACATTTACACACCAGCACCCACACACACATTCACAAGGAATAGTCCCTCACTGTGAACTGTTGTGTTTCACTGGAAAACTTGCTTCTTTGTAACATCTGGATCAAGTGACTGTCTGTTGGTCATGTAAGTGTCTGGTCTGCTTATTGAATCCCTTGGTGTTCTGGTAAGATGTTATTCGTTGTCATCTGTTTTGTGTGAACAAAACAGAATTGACAAAGCACGTCTGTAACAGTGTGAAAAATATGTGCAAAATAAGTGTCAAATTCCATCTTCAGGGCTTTAGTTAAGAAATGGATTTCCAGTATTTTAATGAATCCCACATTTCTCAGCTTCTTGAATTTATTGAAAAACTAATCAATTAAGTAACTAGGTAAAACTAGTAGTTTTACAATTCAAACCAAATATTAAAAAAATTATTTTGTGTAAATTAGATTTATCCTTTATTTGGCACATCGAGATACACAGAAACTTTCACACTTTAGGAAGCACACACACATGCAGGCACACATTCAAACAATGCAGTTAATCAAGGTGAGGTAAAGTTTATTTTTATGCTAATACACATTTCCCCCCAGCTGAAAAAGAGGACAGAGGGAGGGAGCAACTGAAGGAGAAATGAACCTA
This sequence comes from Acanthurus lineatus, assembly GCA_029814665.1. Lineage (NCBI taxonomy): Eukaryota > Metazoa > Chordata > Actinopteri > Acanthuriformes > Acanthuridae > Acanthurus > Acanthurus lineatus. The sequence continues at coordinate 5,015,210 of JAPZDV010000016.1, forward strand.
TTCAAACAAATGAATTCTAATGAAGCTTCGCAGACGAGACGTTTGGAGTCGGTCAGCGTTGTGAGAGAGAAGGCCTGGACTTCCCCACTGCAAAGAACTCAGCACAAACTCCTGAAAAGGGAGGGAGAGAAAAACAAGAGAAGGACCCTGGAGAAAGTGAGCTGGGAGGAAGAATGGTCCAGTAATGAGAGAGGGGATCCAGAGGGGGGGGCGCCTGAGTTCAAGGTTGTATTCAGACGTAAGGATTGTCCCCCTGAAAGACTGAACACAGACTTCCTCAGGGTTTAAGAGCCTCTTTATCAGACCCAGGTCTGAGTGTGTGTGTGTGTGTGTGTACACTGGTGGTCTCTGGTTGGGTGGGAGATGGAGGGGGGCACTCATAGCAACATGCTGAATTCAAATTCAAATTGGCTTATTCTCAGGCCTGGTTGTAACAAAAATATCAGACTTGGGTGGTGTTTTTATGGATAAAAGCTTCAGCTGAAATGAACTAGAATTTGAATGTGGTGTAGAAACATTTAAGACATATTAATCATAATTCTTACTAACCTTCCCGTCTACTATGTGAATTGGATTCACGTATATTCTAGGACAGAATAACAAGTTTTAATTTTGCTATGCTTTTAAAAAATAGCAAATTTGAAGTGTTTCTCATTTTGTGAGAGGATGTGTCTCTGTATTCAAACAGTGAAAGTCTTGTTATAAAGCTGAGGTTTCTAATGCTGCCTTAAAAAATTAATTTCTTGAGGGCATTGGAAACCAACTTTTTCCATCTGCTTATCCATTCTGAAACTGTTTAACAGCTGGTGCTAAAATGCCTACCTGTTGAAGAAATGTGCACATTCATGAAGAATCTTTGATGAGGAAATCCAAACTTTTTCATGTTGTAAGGACATATGAAAACTCTGCAGATCCATAGAGCCTTTTTTGAAAATGTCTGCCATTAGAACACAGCATGTGGAAATGTCTTATCAGGTTAAAGTGTTAAATGTAATCACTCCACACTTTGCTCGGGACCCTTTGACAACACCTGAAGCACCCTGGGGAGTCAACTGAACCTCTGTTCTGGAGCTTCTGGCCTTGATCAGTTCACCTTTTGCTTTAATTTGCCTTACCAACATTTTCTTGCCCTTGTTTTCAGTTTCTTAAGAAATGACAGGGACCTGACCGAAATAACAGACATCACCAAAGCATAACTTTTGATTCCTCAAGTGGCTCTTGGGCCCATTAGTAACCACCTCCTACCGAGAGTTCGACTCTTGAACCAAATACTCATATTGGGAAAACCTGGAGTCCAGTTGTTCTCCATTGAATAGCAGTTAATAATGGAATTTTGGCAAGTTGTACAGTGTGTTTGCCAGTGACTATGGAGGCGGGGCAGTTAATGTCCAAGACTCTTCCACCGAAAATAAACCTGCATGAGGGAAGAGAGAGAAGGAGAGAGAAAAGGAGAGGAGGGAGGGAGGGAGGAGGAAGGGAAAGAGCCTTTCAACGGGGACAGAAGGGAAAGAATCTCCGTTTCAATGGAATAAAAACTGCGCAGTTTCTTTATGGACTGCCTGCTCTGATCGCGGTGGACTATTCCTCTCTAGGAAATGGATATCAGTTGTGTTTTTGGATGATTAGGGATTCCGTGCCCATTGCAATCCCCGCTGCCTTGGAGGCTACAGGAGCTGGCGATTTTTTTACCAGATGGTCTTCAGAGGAGGAAACGAGCTGTGCAATCATTTAGAAAGGCGATATGACTGTGCAGAGATGCAAGATCAGTGATGGGTCTATCCGTCATGCCTTGCCCATGGGCGAACACATCCACATTTTCTCAGCATGCCTTGTGATCTATCTGCGTGTACAGTGCTGCCCGTGTCGACGTTTGCACCTAAACGCGTTATGGATGTTCAATGGGGTTTCATGTTTTTTGGGAGAGGGCTTTTAGGGGGGTGCGTCATCCGTGGCTGTGGAAAGAAGATGGACTGCTTTGCAAAAAATTTTTTCCACATTTACACTATTTTAACAACGAGAGTCAGCACGGCACCTCCCCAGCACATTTTGGATTGCACATAAAAGGTAAGCATAACGCACAGTATGACTCTATTAAGGATCCATGCTGACATGTGAGGCTGAACAGCCCGTTACCTAATTGTAACAGGGGAACCGATCGGACTCCATTGAAAACAACCTGAACTACAGTATCCTCATTCTGAAATAAATCAGAGGACACGGGCACCACAACGGCAAAATACGAGCCGCCACAGATCATTTGTATTTTGCAGAAAGCAGTTGTTAGTCTCGTAAACTCGGTGCTTAAGCAGAACAGAAACACTGTGCATCTGTATGAAAACGGAGCAATTTTATTGTGTTTTTAAGCAGATGATTTGATCACATTACATAACAGGCTATATGCGTATATAGTGTAATGGGCTGCACAACTAACTTTACATGAATAGGGCCGATAAGTTTCCATACTGCAGCAGTTTCGGATTTTGTTGTTGCCGTCAGCTGTTAGATCCATTTTGCCCAAAATTCAAACCGAAAATGATGTTGGTGATGTCATGTTTTTACGGTAAGGAAGGAATAGCCCAGTTTACGGGAAGGTAGGTCTGGAGTTGGTGATGTCGCAATCGCCTTGTGTTGATCTCGTTTTCACGTTTATAAATGCATGAAAATACGATGGATCGTGCTCGTGGGTGTGTTATACAGCGCGTGGGTGTGATATTTTGCTGGTTATGGGTCGAACGGCGGCTTGTTGAATGAAATGCGGGCTCGCCAGTGTTGGAGGAAGGAGTGTCGCATTTTCTTTCTGAAATGTCATGTGGTGAAGTTGTGGCGGGTTCTCTACTATTTCCAGGAAGAGCGTTTGAATTCTCTTCCCTTCAATTTTTTTCCTGTCTCCACCCCTCTCCTTGCCGTTGCTGTTGCACTTCGGGTGTTCAGCCACTGGATGGCAGCCCAGGACAGTGATTTGGTTAGACTGCATGTTGGGCTCCGATTCCGTCAATCTGAGCTCTCAAAATGTGAGCTAAGTTGCACTTTTAGTGGTGACTGGCTACCCACAGTGCACCTGTGTTTCACATTACATAATGATAGTCTTTCATTCTTCATCCATATCTCACACTGCGGTGTGACTGCATGAAAAAGAGACAAGCGTCAATGTCTATCAATAAGAAAGCTCACTGACGACCGTGCTGTTGACGAACCTCTGTTTTCCCACAATGCAGCGCAACTCCAGGAGTTCCTCACAGCTGCAAGAAATAAAACTAATTAGGGGGGCAGCTACGAGAACACGGAACAAAACGAGAAATATTAGCATTTCGGCTAAATACTGAGATTATTTGTGATATAAATTTTTCAAAGTTGACGGCTTAAAAAAAAGTTTAAAACCGCAGCCCGGATGTTGTTGGCGGATGTTTGTGTCATCTTTCAGGGTAAAATAGTAACGTGTTTATATTCATTTCCTTCACTTAATATTTCAAAGACATTGTAAGAGCAAATGTTTGATTGTAGGACAGCAACGCCTCTGCCCAGTTAGATATGCAAGTTTGGTCTTTTAAATACTTTTCCAGTGTTAAAGAATTCTATTAGCAATTTTTTGGACGTAGCTAAATTTATGGCCAAGACTAAAACGAACACCGCCTGTGTTTCAGGTTAAGGTAAATTTAAAGCCACACTAGCTGCACCTAAATGCAACAATAGTCTCCCTGCTACTCCAAAGCGGGCCTTTTATGTTGCTTCAGAAGATTTAAAACATGTAGCCAGCTCTGTTACTGCAGGCAATATAATGGACATTTTATGTCACACTTCCCTTACAGTGCCTCTTTTATTGTGGCATCAGGCAAATGCAGCTCCGCTATTTTCCGATATGAAAAACAAGCACACAGTGATGTTAATGGGTCCACTGTAAGTAACACACCTGTTTGCATATCAAAACAGCCACAGGCCTCAAACAAGTCAATTAATCACTTGACTTGTTTTGTTTGCTTGCATTTAATGAGTCGTTTTCTGATATATTTGCTATTGTATGTCCACACAGTCATACAAAAATATAAATTTGATTTATTCCCAAAATTACCCCAGTTACTGTCCCTTTCACAGGTGTTCAGTGACTATAAATACTATCTGTTTTGTGGTAACTACTCTTTATCTATATGTCCTACCGTATAATAGATATTTATCTGAGTTATTTTAGTTAAGAAATCCATAAAATATCAAGACTTTTATGCAAATTAGCATGAAAGAACTACATGTCAGGACTGATAAAGAAACTTGTAAGTATTAGTGTGTAAACTGTATATTACCTGAATAAATTGCTGAACTGAAAGATTGCATATTCTCCAGTAGATGGCGACACATTCGCACTCAACCCTGGTCTGTGTCTGTGCTTTGTGAACAGCTGCTAATTTATTCCAGTGCAGTGTTGTAAAGGCAGACTGGGCTCTCTGAATACATGTTGTTGAATTATGTGAAGTTGAAAAGCAAGTAAAAACAGCTGACTCAGCAAAGTTTGTGGTCCAAGTTTTGCTGTCTAATTGGCTTCGCAGATTTGCAGGAGGGGTGTACTCTCTGAGTACTTTTCCACGTCCATGAGTGTTGTCAGGCATTAATCCTTTGCTGAATTACTGCTTGATAAAAAAGAAAACCCTGATTAAATGATTAATATTTATCTTTACCATTCACAGTGAAAGAATGAGGAACATGGCCAAGCATTATTTTGCAACGTTTGAAGAACCACCTGCGCCTGACTGAAGCCATAGGTGAAATGTTTCACTGGGTGTCTGACCTACTGTAGGCTCAAATGGGCAAAGGTTAAATCCCAAGCACAGCCTGTCAAGATGGACTGCGTGGGAATGGAAAATGCTGATGCCATACCTTACCTTGATGATGGTAAGATGGATAACAACCCACTAATGTTTGACAGATTTATTTAAGCTGTAGCTTTATTAGGCTCATACAAAGCTCTCACAGTCATTCTCTGACACACACCTTGTATTGTGAAACACATTCAGATTTGTTTATTATGTTGGAAACAGGATTTGGTATTGCACCACTAAGTTTTTACCTTTATGTCGCATTCATTGAATATTAAATCCTTCAATTGTAATGTTTTCATTCCTTTAATAGGTTTTACAAGGAACCTGGTATTTACTTTATAGCTTTAAGCCAGAAACATAATGAATGCTTTGAATCAAAGAGTCATAAATTCTGTGGTGCTTAAATTATTTTCTTAACACCAGCAGGCTAATTGGACTGATCTACGTCTGCATGGGCGCCAAGGTGTGTGCACTCTGCTACGAGTAGCCACCTGCCCAGGTAAGACCTCTTACCTTTTACTCAGACTCTGGCCTGCCTGCACTGACACATGGGATGCACTTAACTTCTCTGTTTAGTCATGTCAGGATGTCTGTGATTCGTGTTTAGTCTCTCCAGTAGTTGTTTGTCTGAGCGTCTTTTTAGAAAATAATATATCCCACTGAGCTGAATTGAAATACAGTATGTGCGTGTGCAGTGTCTGATACTGTGTAGTAAAACATCCAGTTTAGAAGCTTTTCACTGAGAGATGCATAAATCCCTGCTGATGTGGGATCAAATCATTGTAGAAACTCCTCCTCCTTACTATTTCCATCTCAGCTTCCCTGGTTGTTTCAGAAAAGAAAACATACTTAAGGGATTTTGTCTCCTTTTCTCCTCAACGGCCATAAATCTGCTTTAAAGACAACAGTAACCCATTAAAAAAAAAAAAAAAAATAGGAAAAAAAGATCTGCACACTGTGTGTGGCTCCCAAGGACTGCAAAACAAGCTTTTGTCCTGAAAGGGTTGCAGTCAAGCTGGTTGAAAGCAATTAAAAGTGTTGGGAGCTTTATACAGTCCATGTTTTTTCCTAAGTTTTACAAGTATCTTTATCCTACATCTGGGCAAAATACAGGTTGGATGTTCACACAGCTACTTTTCCATAACGCACTCAATTTTTTACCGTCTTTCACAACCAATGGCAGTGTAAGAATGAGTCTCTTCTTGATAGCATGGGTCACAAATTTGACGATGCATACTTAGATATGGCACCCAGTCTTCATCCGTTAGGTCCCCATCATTATCCTCTTCCTCTGGTCTAAACTGCCTTCCAGCATCCTTATCGTCCTCTGTACCGACTAAATATTGAAGATTAAAATGTCTTAACTTTTACCTTAGTTCTTGTGAATATAAATCTTTTTCTCTTTCAGTCGAGTGGTTTCCATTTTCATTGCACCTACATAATTGATTGGGAATGGGGCCAGAGAAAAGTACTCATGCATGCAATGCACTTGAACTGTACATATGCGACACTCTTGCTTATACACACTCAACAAACAGCAGCTCGATTTCATTTTCACATACACAGTCCTCAAACAGTCTCTGACACACATCTCAAACACCCCAAAATTCCCCTCACCTACTGTTCTGATCTCCCTCATAGACACATACAGACTCAACTCTCCCACCCAAACCTACACTCTCTCTCTCTCTCTCTCTCTCTCTCTCTCTCTCTCTCTCTCTCTCCCCCTCCCTCCCTCTCTGTAATGCCAGCATCTCCTGCCAAATCTCACACACCTGGGGTTTTCCATCACTTGGCCTGCTCAGCTTTATTACATACATTTACAGCTGGCCATGAATCAGATCCATTATACACACAAACTCACATGCACATAAACACACAATCCTGCTTAAGACCAAGTAGACACCCTCCATTGTGCATGTAGACAGATGCACGTGCACATAAATATGAAGCACAGTCTGGCTGCGTGCTTTTTTCAAGAAAGGATGTTACTGAACAGAAAGGAGGGGGATAGGATGGGTTGTTGGAAAAAGACTGACATGGGCTGTAAAAATGTAAATCTTGCTCACTTGTATTTAACATGAAGCATTTAGTCCAGTACTTTTAAATAGTATAAGTCAAGTAACTGCTTTGCATATCTGTTCATATTTATATTACATCAATTGATTGTGTTCTACAGGTTCATATTAAGTGAAAATGATTTGTGGATAAAACTGTAAAACCTTACTCACCACTGATCCATATGTGGTTTATATAGTGGAGGTCATACCTTTATGTTTCACAGACTGTCATGTTGAAACTGGTAAAACTGTAACTGTGAGTGATGGCATCAATCAGCATGACAGCTCTGCTAACCAGCCTGCATCTGTCCCTGGACTCATGTACGTGTGCACCCCTCACCCTTTAGATGTGGCACCTTGTGTCACATTCCCCTCAGGTTTGAGTGTCATGGTGTATCTTATCTACCATCATTACCTCTTTTAGCTTTTTTGTTCACCGCTACTGGATAAATGTGTCACAAGGCTAGTGCTGTATTCAGATGGTCAGGTTAAATACTGTATGTTGCTTATTAACTCTAAATGTTCTGGGGTTTGAGTTCACAGCCTTTTTGTGAGCCATTACCTTGTGGTGTAACGATTCCAGAGGGTCGACTTTAATGCTGACAGTAAATCAAAAGCTATGATGATGTCACCAAACTTGAGTTGCAGAGCTTGGCAGCTCCCTTCACACCAGGGTTTTAATGTTGGCTCGTTGTTGGTGAAATAACTCCATATGCTGCACCTGGGACCAGTTTTGTCAGATGATTTATTTAGGCAGGAATCTAGTTTAAGACATGGTAGATGATTGGCCAGTGACGTGCGGTCTGTTCAGGGCGCTGGGGTGCCACCCCTCTTGCAATTACAACTGTGAAATGCGTGTTGTACTGAAAACTTGTCTTAGCTGTGTGTGTGCGTGCGTGTGTGTGTGTGTGTGTGTGTGTGGACAGTTCAGTAGTTACTCTCACATAAATTATACATTGTTACAGAAACATACCGCCTAAAGTCTTTGTCTTTGTGCCATACTTTTCTCCCCAACAGCTGTGTGTGTGTAATACGTTTGGCTTTTATGGTTGCACCTGATTGGTTGATACCACATGCCGAAAATAACTGGAACTGCAGAGTAAGCTGCTCAAAGTTTCTGTCTGGAACGGAGCCATCAATGTACAGCCAAAAAGAAAAGAAAAAAAACAAAAATGTGATGAGACTTATGCAAGTCCTGAAGTGTCTTTTCCTATAATGTTTTCAGTGGATTTGAGGGAAGATTTACGGAAGTAAATTTCCGATTTGCTTTAGAGATGTCATTCTCAAGAAGTTTAATCACTCTGGAAGACTCAATTTGTTTCATGTTTTAAATCTACTGAAAATATTTATTGTTGCATATGTTCTAGACCACCTCTGTGTTCAGTGCTTGCTCATGTCCAAAATATTCCCAGAGCTACCTGTAGGGCTCTAGCATTACTGCCTCCTCTGTGGAGGCAGGTGACAGTTTGTGAGAGTACAGGGTGTAGGACAGGACATAAGCACTTGGCATCTGTTTTTCCCATCTGCTTTGTCTACATCCTCCTCCTCCTCCTTGTTCTTTTCTTTCTTCTAAATGTTCCAATCCATGTGCCATCCACATGTGCCACACAGGCTGTGGAGGCAGCACAGAAAAGGATCCATGCTGTCAGAACATTCAGTGTTTTTTTACACTTAAGAGGAAATTCTCCTTATTAATGTTTCTTTTTTTTTAATATTGACTTCATCCTATCACAGTGTTGATGCAGAGGTATGGATATTTCAGTTGTTGTAGCCTTACATCTCTTCTTGACTCGTTCTCTCACTCTCCATCTGCTGCTGTTACCTGACATTGAAAGAAAAGCCCTTTTCTACAGATGTATGTGTGAAAACCACCTCAGTCCCTGAGAATGAAAGACATGAGATGAAAAGGGAGAAAAATACTTTCGGTTAAAATGAGAAGCGATTTAAGGGAGGAAATAGAGAGAGAGCAAGCGGTTGAGGAAGATAGGTGGTGAGAGCTGACTCAGCATGACCGGGGGGAGGACGGCAGGAAGCAGTGGGTGAGGATGAGGATGATCATTCTCCTCCTCCTTCTCTGTCATCATCAGCGTTGTCGTTGAGGGAGGAGTGGCGTAGAGAGGAAGGAGGAGAGGTGGAGCTGACATCATCCCCCTCCTGGAGGTTTGTGAGGGTGTATTACCACATTCTCTCTGTTAAAGCTTTACAGTCACATTTATATCATCAGCTGGCAGAAAAACAAAAAATCTCATTCAAAAAAGTACATGTAAAGAAAAACTATCAGTGAATAAGAGGACAGAAATGCAGGGATGGAAGAGCAGAGGGGAAGTCAAGAGCAGAGGAATGAAATGATGTGATAAAAGATAAAAGTGTGCTGAAGGAGAGCTCCACTGCCTCCCTGGTTATATAATTATCCTGCTGAAGAGGGCATGGGGTTCATGTGTGTGCATGCTAGTTCTCATGTGAGCTCCCTTTGTAGGCTCTTTGTGTTTGTGTGTTTATTTGTGTGTATTGGGGGGGCAGAGTTTGCAGTGAAGATGCCCAACATGCCTCCTGTCCTCCGTGCTGGTTGTTTGGCCCGAGTTACCCAGCTGTCACAGGCCTCTGCTGGTATGCTGTGTGTTTTTGTGTGCATGTTTTTAATAGTGCAGCTATGTATAAACTCTGATGCCTGTTACTACGAAACGTTCCGTGCTGAAATGTGTGCCTTTGTCTTGAGGCCCCACGGTGGTTTTGAAGGCATTTAGAGGAGGTTAGATGGTGCAAGATTTGTGGAGGAGGTTGAGGTAATTTAAACATGTGTGGGCGGGGCAGAGACGTATGTTAGGTGATGTGGAAGGTGTGTGGTCTTTAAAAAAAACTATAGAGGGTTAGACATTGCTAATGCTTTTTGTTGTGATGCAACAACCCTTTTAAAGTGTTTCAGACATTTTCATTCTTTTCTGAGCATATGAGGAAACTGTGTAATCAGATTCATACTGTAAACATGGTTGGCTAGTGTGTGTATTGAAGAACATTGCAGAGAGAAAAACAAGTCAAATACAAACTACTGACTCATTATTTCTTCTCAGGCGTGCTGAGAGCCAGATGGAAGCTGATTGCAGTCTTTGAAGGATGTTCAGATGTTCATATTTTAACAGCAGACGTGACAGGGGCTGACTCGAGGCAATGCAGCCATCTTGCTGGCACTGACTCTTTGAAGTTTGCTTACAGTGAGAGATGAGAAAGTCTAAATGCCTCTGTCTCCTAAAGTGAGGCAACAAACACCAAAATCTAGAGGACTTTTCATCATACAGAGAGCAGTGACAGGCAGTTAAGATGAAGTCACCGATTAGTCTAAAACCTAAAACTTTACGGACGAGGCCTCCAGTTATTTCACTGAATAACAATGGTCCAATTGTTTGTCTTGTTTAGTTTTAGTCTTTGACAGCCTATAATAAACAAAACCTCTGTTCATTTTGAATCTGCTTGTGCATTTGGCTGCTGGTTGCGGATTCTGGGTGTGTGCTTGTATGTCTCTCACAGTGTGGCAATTACAGCTTCCACCAGAGAAATATAGATGTCATGTCTATGACATTGTCTTGAAATTTTGATTTGATTTACCTAATCTGCAGCTGAACAGCCTCAACAGAAATCACAGCATAGAGCATGATGACCAAGACAACCCACGTCCATAGTTGTGGCTCCTCAGTGTGCAGCACTCTGGCTTATCTAGTGGTGTGCGTCATAAATTAGCAGAGTGATCATTTAAAATTGGTCTCAAATGTCACTCGATCACTGAAGTTATACTGTCTGAATCTGACTAGATTTTTCAGAGATTTACCTCAATAAAGAAAATTACAAAACCTCAGTACACAGACTTTCCACTTCTTTTTTTTCATCAGTCAGGTTTTCTTTAACACATCACCACCTTCATGTTGTGAAACGATGAAAATGTAGGTGAAGTTTTAGCTCTGAACTGTTACAAGATGGGCACAAGAACTGGACCTACAAACAGAGAGGTTGCTTTAACTCTGGCACAGACTCTGGTGGGTAATAGATGTTTACTTTCCAAACCTTTCATCAACAAATACAGTGCAGGTCCCCCTTAGCGAGGAGGCAAAAACAACAACACTGCACCTATATGCTGTGTTGTGATTTCTCACCCTCAGACCCTCCCTCCACCATTGCTTCTCGTCTTTTTTTCTCAGCTCCTGTTCTGGCTTTCTGACTCTCAGGTTTCTCCCCACCCCCAGCCCTCTACACCCCCATGGCCCCCCTTTGACCCCCTGTTACCCCCATCCACCTCCTCACCCTCCCTCTCCCCAGGGCAAGCCAACAGCTCTCAGTCCTTTGTGCCTTCCTCCCCCTCCCTCCTCCTCCACCTCTGCCTCCCCCTGCCTTTGTGTGTGAGAGGCCAGCAAAGGGAGAGAGGAGAGGGAGGCTGCAGGGGAGAAGAGAGGTGCCAGATAAGAGGATCCTATAGATCAGATGTAAAACTAGAGCCTGAACATTTTTATTTGGACATGTTCTTACTTCACTCGTAGATTTACTCACATCAAGTGAAGATGTGAATTCACCTTCCTGCAGTGAAGTCAGTGTCCTTTTGTCCCTGATTCATATACATGTGAATATTAATGTACAATAGAAATGATATTTCTCACAATTTAAACATTTTTTTGAAATAGCTTTTTTGGTGACAAACTAGTAATTAAAATGAATATCAGTTTAATTGGCCTTACAATGGTGTATACCATACCAAGAATCATCAATATACTTTTACACAGACTGCAAGTGAAGGATAAAGTGATATGTAAGTTATATTTTCACATACCTCATTTCCAGTTCTTTCTTAAGGTAGAAGTTTATTTTGACTGTTCAAAGCTTTACATGGAAATGTTGTGTTGCTATGCTAACCTGGACTTGTGATGAATCTGAACTCTTAGGCTAGCAAGCTCGTAACCTCTCTCTATCTTTGTTGCGTTAGACATGAACGGCTGTTCTAATTTTGTCTGGTTGCTTGCAATATTCTGTATCTGCATGGCAGGGTGGGTAACTCTTCAGCTTAGCAAGGACACTGTGTGCTTTACTTATGAGCAGCTGTTTGTCCAGTCCAGCAAGCCGGCACTTTACTGTTGTTGCTTGGTTTAAAAGTGTGGTTATTTGCAGTTTTTGGTGTTTTTTTAAACAAAACTTAGTTTGCCAGTCTCTTTTGTCTCCAACAGTGTCTTGCAGAGTGGCATCCTGCATTTTTTACCACTTCTCTCCAGTTCACACCTGAAGTCCTTCTTTCCTTCTTTCATAAATCTTATGCATTGCTTAAGGGTTAAATAAGGCTTAAATAAGTTATAGTCACAACACAGCATCTCCCCCTTGTTTAATGTCAGTACTACCCTGCTTATTTGAACCTGACAATCACACTTATTTCTATAAAAGACACTCCTTGCACAAAACCAGAAAAAAATCAAAATACCCCATACAATGATGATTGATGATTGTAGGATTTCAAGTTCGGGTTGTATTAACAACATCGTGGTCCACTTTTAAAGACACATTATGTAAAAGTTAATTTGTCGTAATAAAGTTTATTTCAAGTCAAGTTTATTTCTGGTGGAAGAACTGCTTCTGATATGATCATATCATGTGGACTCTCTGTGTTCTTTTTTTTTTTTTAGAGAGAACATGAGACTTAGAGATCAACCTCAAATAGTCTGGGTATCACACATTACACAAACAGTTTCTGAGAGCTGTGTTTGAAATCGTGTCATTCATAGAAACCAGTAAATACACTTGCACACTTTGGAACAGGTCACTGAGTTCAGAAAGTGTAATGAGGCCTTTATGTGGCTAAGAGAGCTTTACCGTTTGTGTTTGTCTTTAAGTCCAGCTAAGGTAGCCAGATACGAAAGGCGTCATTCACCTACTGACCTACCTGAATATCTCACAGAGCTGCCAGTAGATGAACAACACAAATATACAGAAAGAGGGACATATGAGCTCATGTGTGTGGGGGTTAGAGTGTAAAAGAACCGGAAAGAGAGAGAATCTGGTGTGTTAATGTACAGATGAATGTGTTAATGAGCTTGTCTCAGTATGTCATTTGCTGTCAAAGACCCACAGCACCACACATGCGTTTGTAAAAACCCTGGAAACGGACAGGTGCAGAAAGGTGCACGCCTGGCACATTTGCATGTGTATGTGCATGCTTATCTGTGAGCCTGTGCGTTTGAATCTGTGTGTATGTATGTGTGAAATCCACTTGCAGGGAGTGCATGCTCAGTAAGAGAGTATTTTCCTGGAAAGCCAGCTGCCACTCCTGTTATCACAGCTAACTCGATTAGAGGAGCTTCTGCAGCCGAGCCCTCTGCTCTGAGAGCAGCAACTTGCATGTGAACACACACACACACACACAGCCACATGCCATGAAGGACCTCTACTCTAGACTTAATCGAATCAGCTAAAATAAAGTACATTGAATCTTCTACTAATGCAAAGTTGTAACCCTTGCACTTAAAGCTTATGTCCATAAAGCTCCATGAGTCACATGTTTGTATACATATTGGCCTTTAATAAAAAAAACTTTGTCATACATATACCTAACCAGAAAAGCTCATGTGCAGTCAGTTGCAAATGAAAAGCAGCCAGTCTGACCTCACAAAATTTATATTTACTGTTGTTTTGGTAAAATTACACAATTAAAAATTTGACTCCAGTCTCTAGGATGATCTGCCATATTTCTCTTTAAACTCATTGGCCTCAGTGTAGCCTCTTATATGGCACTCTAATATGTACTTTTACAAACCATTAATAGAAAACAGCACTTTGCAACTGTTGTACCAATTAACCACAGCTAAGCAGAAATGTCAGTTAGGCAGCCAGCCTTTTATGTGAGGTGATGACCTTTCCCAGTGATCATGCTAATCATTGATCACTTAAACATAGGCTACCATAAGAGCCCATTATTGTCCTTCTCAAAGCCTTCCTATGGACAGCGGTTATAATTAGGCCCCGGTGTAATTGGCTGACTAATTGCTGTTGGTGGGATACATACATCGCCCATCGTCAAACCCACGGGGAAGCTCGCCTATTACTTTTAATTACCTGCTGTTAAGTTTGACAACTGACCCGAGTGCTGTTTTTGGTTGTGTTTTGTCTTGTGGGAGGGGAAGGGGATACTGGATATCAGCCTCCAGTGTGGACATGGCCACAATGGCCCAGATGGATCACTTCTGTAGTTATACACACATGCACACACACACACACACACACACACATGCACACACACTGTGGGGTGAACATGCTGGCTTTTTAGGCAGCAGACCCATTCATCATGTGTCTGTCTGTAGAGGAGCTGCTATTCATTGTCTCTCCTCCTGCTTATTCTCCAGGAGCCAGTTTGTCTCATGCATCTCTCTACCTCTCTTACTTCTTCCCTCTTTGTCTTTCTGCCCCTTACATCTCTCTCCTCTTGTCTTTATATCTTTGATACTCTCTCCCTCTCGCACACCCTTTATACATCTCTCCTCACTGAGAGAACAAAGAGGATAGAGGACATAGCTAGTTACTCTGTCTAGTGCTGTGTGCCTGTACATGTGTTTGAAATGTATGAATTGCGATGTTAAGGACTCAACCCAGTAAGCTAGTTTCTCAAGTGACACAGAAATCACTTGAGCAGCTTCAGTGTTTTATGGATTAGGGCTAAGAAGCCAGAACAGACACGTGCTCTGTAGCCTGCTTCACCCCTTCACTTAATATCACCTCTTATAATGGCGGCTCATACTCATTAGAAGTGGGACGTACAAAAAAGTACAAAGAAGATTACATGCGCTCACACACGCAAAATGTGCTTAGACTGCCACTCGCGCTGAATGTGTAAACATATAATGTGTTTCCATAATGCAACTTCTGATTGTTGAAGTTGAAGCTGTTGACAAAATGTTGATTCCATCCATTCTATAATCACTTGATCCTTTTGAGACATTTTTATATATTTTAGATGCACTAACAAAAGGCACCCATCGCAGCAGTATGTATTGTGCACGTCTCTTTGCAATGAAGTTGTCAGCATTGGTATTGGTCGCACATGACTATACAAGACAACTTTATTATCTATGAAATATGACTGAATTTTGCTTCCCATGTGACATACTCAAGACTATAATGTGAAAAAAGCGTGACACATAATGAACTTTTAGCTTTCTCTTGTAATTCCCGTTGTGTCCACATTTGTTGTACCTGTTTTGTTGGACCTTGTTGTGCAGCAATCTTGAGTGAGTGTTTGTGTAAAGCATTTTTTGAAATGTCACTACCTTCTTTAGGTGCTTTTTATACATGATAACAACATGTGTAATTGCTTGAGCATTAACAGAGTAAATGTGAATGTGTGAAAGAAATTTCGGATTGATGCTCCCCCTTCCAACCTTAAATCTGAGGAAGAACTGTGAGGATGGTTTACTTTCATTTGAGGATGCAGACTGACAGATGGACAAACTCAGAGTGTGACAGTGTGTTTCCTCTCCTCATTATGAGTGTCAGGGGGAACTGATCCAAGCATTTCCTGGGTTGCCTGTACTGGATGAACTCTTATTCCAGCTCCTTAGTGTACTTCAGTAAGTGTATGCACATGCACAGGTGTGAGGGACAGCACAGTTAGTCTTTTGCGTTAGCTTGTCTGCCACATGAGCTTTGTTTATCCCTGCTGCTAATTGCTTTGAACTAAGCTCGTCAAGGATTGGTAAACATTGTACAGTATGTACAGTATGGTCTGTGCATGTGTGTGTGTATGTGTGCGCCATTTGTGTGTGTGTTTGCATGTGTGTGTGCACTACACAGGCCACATCCAGGACCAAGAGCAGGGTTGTGTTGCCATGGTGAAAATAAAATCCAAAATGCAGAGTTGCAAGGAAACCCCTGATTGGCTGGGGAGCCATGCATGGGATTGTGATGCATGCTGTCAGCTGGCCAATGGGATGCAAGCTGAGCCGGGGCTGTTGCTAAGGGGAGTAGCTTGGAACAAACTCAGCTGGGTTTTCTCTCCCTCTCTCCCTCTCTCTCTGTGTCTCCCAGTCAGTTTCTGGCTCGTTCGCCCGCTCTCTCCTGCTGCTCGCTCTGCCTTTGCCCTCATTGACTCCTTCTCCCCCCTCCTTCCTGTCTCCTCATTGCTCTCCCCCCGAATTTTTTTTTTTTGCACTTCTACACGTGCGAAAGGGGAAAGAGCACATGTTGAAAAATTCACTGAATATTTCATGCAGCTTGTTGTGTGGGGCTGGGGCAATATCCAAGGAAGCCCTGCACACAGGGTGATGTGTGTGTGTGTGTGTGTGTTTTTCTGCATGTATGGAAGTTTGCATGTTTGTGTCTGTTTGTTTGTTTTATTGTGCATGTTTTCTCAGTATGTGTATTGTTCTGGGCTTTTGTTTATGTGCGATTGTCCCAGTCTGTGTGTGTTTTTGTTCCTGCTCATTTTGTGTTAACTCTTTGTACCTGTCTTTATGTGTTTGGGCTCTCATGTGCTCTTACCCTCAGAGTTTGTGTTTGTATGGTCTTTTAGGTGTGTGAAGGGGTAGTATGTTTTTGTGTGTTCAGTGTCTGTGGGTTCATGTTGGGGGGCTCTCCAGGGACTTGGAGCTCTCCAGCTGAAGTGGGGTGTGTTTGAATGTGAGCCAGGCAGTGTTAGGTACGCGCCTAGCGTCACGTAGTGCTTAACCCCCTCCACTACCGCCCTCCTTTACCTTCTCAGTTCCCCATAGCCAATTTCTGGGTGCTGGGGATGTTTCTAAAGACTAATTTACTGACATAAAAAGAAATTTAAACTTCTAGTCTAAAATAAGGAAACATTCGAGAAAGTAGGATGTTGCTTGTAAAAATATTGCGAATAAGAGCCATTTGAAACCCTTCACATTCTTTGATAACCAAGTCATATTTTAGATGCTATTATACAACATGGCACTTTGTACTGTTTATTATGAGCATTGCACATTACATGAAACATGACGGACGTAACATCCTTGATGCAACAGTTGAAATAGTCATTTAAAATGATAAATGATTTAAAACAGAAAATTCAATGTTTTTTTAAGTCCAAGTCCAAGTCCAGGTGTCATGGATTTACAGTACAGGATTGCTAGTCTCAAGCAATCTGATGATTTATAAATGACATTCCCATAATGCATGACTATCAGAGCTTGGTATTTACCATGCTAACTCTACAACTACAAACCAAGAAGTAAATTAATGGTCTGTGTTGGTTTCTCAGGGTTTTTTTTGTAGCTTTCAACAGCTTTACTAAATGACAAAGTGCATAAGCATAAGTACTGTATTAAAGTCATAACTTTGGTCTTATGGTTTTTAATATCCCTATTGGTGGAGATAATCCAAGTGTGTAAGGATAACAGCGAGTATACTGAGATGGTAAAGCTCAGAATTTTTTTTCAGTCTTTTGCATTGTAAATGAAAATGAGTCCCTCTCTAATGTTGTCAACCCACTGAGCATAAAATCAAATTATAGTAGCCTTTATTTGCCTCCTGTGCCAGTGTGTGAGTTAATGATATACACATTTGGCATAGGAGTAGGCTGAGGTATTACGTGTGCATCCACTCAAGAGACTGTGGGTTAGCATCAGTCACATGGACTCATCACCAATTATTTATTTATGACACAGTTGCTGGATGACTCGTCAAACTGTTTGACTTTATTTGTGCAACATTTCAGTTGTGCTTGTTGTTTTCCAGGCAGCTCCAGAGGATGTTAATATCTTGATCAAGTTAGATCTGAGGTCAATTAATGAGTCATGTTGTGCTCTGTAGTAGTCAATGATAAAACTTTGCCAAGAGGCAGCAGCAGTACAAAGAATGACCTTTTTGTTCGTTTTTAGAAAGGCAGGAATATTTTACGTCACTCCACAAGTGGGCAGAAACAGAAACAAGGCATCCGCTCTGTCTACACATTTTTCTGTCTCTCCCCCCTTCTGTTTCCTTCCTCCTCTCATTTCCTCCTTCCACACTTCCTGTTTCCTGGCTCTCATCCTCTCTTTGTTCAGATTTCTCTCTCACTAGTACTTTTTTTCTCCTTCCGCTGTCATTTATTTTGTTCTGCTGTGTGTGTGCATGTGTGCGTGTATGTGTGTGTGTGTGTGTGTAATGGCTCTATTGTGCCGTCAGCTGCCAAGGGAATCACTGAAGTGAGGCTTCCTACTTATGAATTAAACTCACTAAGAGCATGGCTGGCTTTAAGATGACATAATACACACACACACACAGAGTTATGCACCATGACCATCCCATAGCCTCCAATTATTCATTCATAATAATCCATCCAATCAGTTCTTCATGATGAGAGATGGAGTTAAAAGAGGGATGAGTGAAAAATTGGGGGAGAGAGAGGCACTCACTTGCTTCATGTGAAAACAAAGCAATTACAGACATTATTTGTTTGATAGCTATGTGTGTGTCTGTGTGTGTGTTTGTGTTTGTGTTTGTGTGTGTGTTGTACTTGCTCCATAGCATCAGAGTGAGGGCATTTTTGTACACTGATGACATTTGGTCGGACACAGTCAACCTATGCAACTTTAAAGAGTTATTTCAAGGTAAACACTTTGTTTTGATGATTTTGAGTAGGTCGTCCATTGTGATGGTTGAGCTTAGAATAGGGGCTAAGTAACGCATTATGTCATTGAGTGTCCTCACAAGTATGGAAGTGTGTATGGTTGTGCATGTCTCTCATATTAAAAAGTATTCACATGGCTTTAACATAACAGGTTCAACAAAAATATCAGGAATGAGAGCACTTCAGAATCCTTTTTTAAACTTAGGTGTCTTTTCAAGAACACACTCACACACACGTGCACATGGTTTCCACCTCTGTAACAATGGAAAACATTATACACGTGCATGGGCACACACACTGAGAAAGTTTCCTAGTGTGCACTTGTGCAGTCAGTGGGACTTATTGGAAGAGAAAAATGCTGTCAGCCTCTGTGCCGTGGTTTAAAAATAGAAATAACACGAACACATTTATACACAGACACACACACATGGCTTGCAGCTCAGAAACAGAAGAAATGAAAAGCATCTGAGTAGCCCAGTCCAGTGCCTTTCCCCTGATATGCCATTTTTTCCTCTTTTTCTTTTTCCTCCATTGTCTCATTTGTCCTTTCTCACTCTTTCCTTCACTCCCTCTGCCTGCTGTTCAGTCGATCTCAGACAGAAAACCTGGACAGAGACAGCAGAGAAGAAAGAGCAAGAGAGAGTGTTATAATCAGACATGGGAATCAGACATGCCAAGTTTTGCATCACTGCAGTGCCACGTCCATGTGTTTGGGTCATAGGCACATGCAAGTGTTTGATGTCCTTCACTGCATTGCTGTGTGAGTGAAAGTCTGCCTCTACTTAAATGTCTGTGGTAAATAGTGACCGTGAGACTTTGGATGATGGAATTTCAGTAATTTCAGTAATTTCACTTTCTGCCTTACAGGCTGGGATTGAGAAGGAAGCATTAAAAAAGACAAAACAAAACTGAAGGAGTGAGAGTAGAGCAGGTGTCATGGTGAATAACAGAACACAGTGTAACTGCCAATATTTATCTGTTTACAGAGAAAAGTTCCCTTCACCGCTCTGTACATCTTTCCATCCCCTCTGTTTCTGTGTGTGTTTTCCATGCAGCACAGACACAGTTCATTATCCCTCTGATCACTGCTGACTGCCCCTCCACAGAGAGAGAGAGACAGAGAGAAGGGGGTGGAGCAGTGAAGAAGTAGAAATTTAATGTCACACACAACGAGAAAGAAAGACAGAGGGAGGAGAGAAAGAAGAGAAAGATGAAAGTAAATCAGAGAGAGAGAGAGAAGATGATTATGCAGTTTAAGATAATCCTGGCTTTGAAGAGAGAAGAGAGGGAGCGAGAGGGAGATGAAGAAAGAGGAAGACAAAATGGATGAATTATGTTTCTCTATTCTTTGCCTGCATTCTTTCTATTATTTCTTCACTGTTCCTCTTTTGCCTTTCCTTGCTCTCTATTTCTGTGTCTCTCTGTTATGGAGTTATTTTTAACTCAGACTTTCTGAAGCACTCACTGCCTGTGAAAATGTCGTGAAGGGAAAAACTCTAAATTTAAAACAGGCTGATAAAACAGAATAAAGTCTTCTGACGTGGACTCACTGCTTGTGATGTGCTACTGAAAAATACTATTATTACATGTTGAACTGCACATTATAAGACAGCAAAAGAAATAACTGTGGATAAGGAAGTCCTATGACTTCTGTTCTGACTTGTAAAGGTGGTATCAAAGACAACGTTTTAACCTTATTCTTACAACCACCCTCTTTTGATTAAACACGATACTGACAGGAACAGACATGAACTTATTTTTTTGAGAGAAAAAAGAACCGTCAGTGTAAAGATGGGCAAGGCCGTAGAAGTTGCACGGTGACTCACTGTTAATCAGTGGTTTGATGGAATGGGACCTTTTTATGAAGACATATAGTTGTGAAAGTGGATTGGGGTACGTTTTCTTTGCATTAAGTGAGAGAAATACTGAGGTTCAAAGTTCGTTTTTGTCCCAGTCAGTTGAGAGAATTTTCTTGCCACAAGCTCAATTTTGTAGTTTGTCTGGATCCTTTGATTCTATTATTATTTTTTAAAAAAAGTTCAACTGAAAAACGAATAATTCCATTGCACCTAGTCAAAATCCATTTGCTAATGAAGATCATGTAATGTGATCACATACAATAATCATTCGTAACTAAAGGCAATAAGTAGTCTTTGTGTCTTTGCATGTGGTGAAGGTTTGCTGACGGCTATCAGGTTAACCTCAGCTTTTCATCATTAGAGGAAACAGTTAATCTTCAGTTTCACCTCTGCCTGTTTGTACACAAACTCTCCTCTCTCATATTGCGGTGCTTACCTAAACTTGTGAAAATTTAGCTTTAATTCATGCCTACTGTGTGTTGCAAGAGGGTGTGACCTTAGCTATCTGGACAGGGGCATGTGAAGTAAAGCAGTACCTAGCACATCACAGCCCTGCATCCTACGACCCAGCAAACCTTTTTTCACTTATGATGCTGGCATCTAATGTTAAGTATAACATAAGCATCAGGCAGTGCTTTCTAAATAATATGACAAAATCATGGCAGTGGCAAAAATTGTCAAGAGCTATTAAGTCCCTGTTATATGGCATTTAGTCCCATCCTCTGCTTGGAGGGAAGGTGATCTCTGTCTCCTTGTTGTCTCCTTAAGTTCCGGACATTTTTTAGTTCCTGTTTTTCTTTGAATTAGCTGCTTGCTGCTGCTTACTGCTTTTAAATCTCTGGTGAGTGGGTCACACACTCAAAACACTGTCTACATTTGACACCTTTGACTTGACACAGAAATAGATTCAGCGCTGTACCTTCCTTGTTGGCTTAGAGGCGGAACAACATTAATCCCCCATCCTGCCTTATAATTATTATACACAACCAAGAGGTGAATTAAGGACACAATATACCCACCTTAGACAGCAGGCTGTCTAAAAGGGGAATTGCTTTCCAAAGGTATTTTGGAGTTTGGGGTCCATGTAGGTCCAAACCTGTGTTTCCAAGTAAGGATTACTGGCTGCTTTACGAGTTAGAACCTTTACCTTAACATCAGTATTACCCCACTTCTCTCAGCTTGCTTAAACTAAGCCAAACTTCAGAAAACTCACTTAAAACTCTTGCTTACCAATGTGCACACTTTCTTTCTCTCTCTCTGTCTTTCTCTAAATCACTCACTCTGTCACTCTTCTGAAGACATCTTTTTAGATGTCTTTAAAAAGTCAGCATCATGAAATGACAAAGTAATCCATCCCTGACAGAGACACCTTGTTACTAAATCTTGGAAGTGTTCGACACTTGTTCAGTTCTGAGTTTTGAGAAGGGTTTTTTAAAGGGGGGGGGCATAATGAGTTGGCTAAAATAGACAAACTATGTTGGCCAATTTGCAGCATGAATCTGATTCTGTCTGTCAAATAACGCATGCATGGCCATGTAAAAAACATAGTCTGCTCTTCTTAGTTTCTGAAATAGATTTTTGAGATTAATTTTTTCCTCTTTTTTTTTACTACATTTTTCAACTGTTGGGCCATAAATCAGTTGCCTGAAACCTTAAACGCATATCCTGAAATGCTCATCCCCTGCTGTTTTTATTATTTCTTCAGCATATCAAGCAGTCTGATTGTCAGTCTGTGTGTGCGTATGTAGCATAATTGTGTGCGTGTGTAAGAGAAGGACAAGTTGAGTTTCTAGTAGCAAAGTGAGAGACGGGTGAACAAGTTGATGTACTTTTGAGTCACTTGAAGTGTTTTAAGCAGCAGGTGTTTTTCAGCCTAAAGATTGTGTCCATTTTTTATGTAAGGAAAGCCAGTATGCATACTTTTAGCTGATGTCCATGTGAAACCATTCTTTATTTTTTGTACACTAACAAATGTTTTGGGCCAAGTAGTTAATATTTTAGCATAACCAAGTTGTAATGTTTCTTCTCTCTCCTTTTGTCTGATCCAATATTCCACCTTTTCAATCTCTCTCTGTGTCACTACGATATGACCTCTTGGCCACTGACCTCATCAATAAGGGGCTCATTTGGGGGAAGGGCAGGGTCAGGGGTGTGTGTGTGTGTGTGTGTGTGTTTGTATATGTGTGTGTGTGTGTGTGTGTGTGTGTGTGTGTGTGTGCATGTGTGCCTTTTTGTGTGCATGACCCTAATGGGGCCCCTAGCATAGTTCGATTGAGACGGGGAGACAAGTTGGGAGGGGTCTTATGGGCCTCCTATTTTCCGCCATCTTAGGTTTCTGTCTATTGACCGCAGCAGCTACCCCAGATCTCATGTCTCTGTGTGTTTCTGTGTGTGCGTGCAGTATCTGTATCTCATGTCCATTCTTCTCATGGCAGTCTTGCAGGTGAACAAGCCCATCACTCATTCTCATCTCTCTTTCTCCCTCTGTAATAATTTCAGCCCTGGCTGTGTGCATCTGTTCCTCCACCCCTTCTTCTTTCCTCTTCCTGTCTCCTCCCTCTCATCCTTTTATTCCGTCCCACTCTCCCTGCCTTCCTCCCTTCCTCCAGTCAGGTGAAAGGGAGGTGAGAGAGGAGGAGGAGGAGGAGGAGGAGGAGGAGGAGGAGAAGGAGAGTGGGAGTGTAAGCCTCACTGTCTGGAGCCAGTGGCAACCTTATATCTCAACAGAGGGAGACAGCAAGAGGAAGGGTTGATAGTAACTTGAGCTTTAGTGATTGTACATTCAACACAGAGGTCATTTTTGTAGACACTGGATATGACTCGACACACACAGACACACACTCAGTCTCCTTCCTGTGCCAGAAAGATGTATACATCGAACAAACACATACTGGATAAGCATATTTTCTTCCCCCATTAGTGATGTAATCCCAATGCAACGTCGCCGTGGTGATTGTCCTCTCCTATCCTCCGGAAACAGGCTCTGAGGTTTGTGGCTGATTGGCTGATTGGCTTGTCCAGGCAGCTGGAAAATGGAGTTCAGTCAGCTCTGCGCCCTCAGGCTGCTTCATGCTCTAACACATACACACAAATGTACATACACTTAATACTTAATATACTCAACACAGATATCTGGAGGAAGGATAAGAGAGAGGGGAAAGGGAAATGGAGAGACTTGCTATTAGAGGAGGCAACAAGCAAAAAGGATTACACATGATAAATCTTTTCAACTTGGTTTGAATCAATGAAACAATTGTTTATCAGTTTTACAAGGCTTGCTACACAGCTTTGGCACCATGTCATATAAGCAGTCATTCCAGTAAAGTGAATTAATTAGCTAGAAGCAGGAAAGGTAGAGGGATACAGAGGTAGAACAGAGTCACATGAAGGTTAAAAGCTAAAGAAAGAGAGACTGAAAAAAAGGACATTGTGCCCCTGAGAAAGCTATGGAGAGAGGGACAGAGTGATAGAAGGGAGGTTTTATTTAATTTAATCAAACATAGCGTTTGATTGTGAAACAGTGTTCATTGTTTAGCTGCACTGGGCTGAATACTGCCGTTGCTTTCTTTCCTTAAGTTGTTCTTAACGGAAATCGGATCTTTTCACATCCTCTGCTGCAGCTGTTGAACTGATTCCAGTAAAAATATTTTCTGGGTTTGATTCAAAGACTTTTGCTTTTCACTTTTATATTGATGTGTAATGTGAGGCTTAGAAGAGCTGGTTTCTCGAAGTTGGCCCAGCCAGTCCCTATCCCTTGAGTTGGTTGGACCTGACCTGTTGAATGCTGCCATAATACTTAGACCAATGCAGGACAGAACAGTTTATCAGATCTTACAGACTGAGTTTAAAGCTGGTGTAAATTGTTAATTCAGGTTTAAGTCAAAACATAACATAAACACACACAAACACAAGTAACAGCATAAATCTGTGGCACTGAAATCATGGGGCAGTTAATCAAGAAGAAGATCAACGGAAAAATAGCCAGTAACTGCTAATTTATCTAACAAGAATGTCAATCAATGACTGGCTCTAGTTTCTCAAATGTGAAAAATGTGGGGTTTAGTAACTTTTATTTCTTTCTGACATTTTACTAATGTACCCATTGAATTAAGAGAATAATCTGTAAATTAGTTGATAATAATAAATATAAAAAGGATATAGTAGAGTAAGGGTTTGATGCAGTGTTGTACGCTGAAGATTTTGACCTCTGGAGGCACCGTAAGGCAATGTTTTTACGAATTGGTCCCTGTTTTGTTTTGTTAGCAGCACAGATAATACAATGTAGCACTTATACTATTCTGCCAACCATGGGTGATGGTAATAAAATGCCAAGAAATGTCACAATACAACAGGAAATGGTGTAACATGAAACACTGAGTGTGAACATGCTTTGTATGCATGCATGCTAACTTTGTAGCTAGCAATCACTTACAATTCATAGCATTCTGTTGCGATATTGTGAAATTCATCACCCGCAATTCACCCACAATCACCCGCAATTCATAGCATTCTGTTGCGATATTGTGCTGTAGAGCCAAAAGCAAAGTTATTTTAGTCCAAGTTTTTTCCTCTGTGTCTGTATAATGAGCTCCGGGCCACTGCAGCTCAGGTTAGACAGCAGACAGGTTTTGCAGCCTCACAGCCACAGCACAGTGCCAAGGTGAAGGAGTCCTCACCAGGCTGAGGGGACCAGATGTGTCAAGTGGTTGAGCTGGGGGGCACAGTGCCCCCATGGGGCCTGTTGAAGTGCCTTGAGGGGGGGCCTGGACTTTGAGCAGCCCTTCAACCCCGTCCCTCTCAGGCCGGGGCTTTTCCTGGGCAGCGTGGCGCAGTGTGTGGCCTGGCTCTGGGCCAGAGCAGCCAGCCAGCCTGCCTCTGCCAGCCTCCCTCCCCTGAGACCCAAGACAAAGCTGGGTCACGGCCAGACACTCCACGCTCTCTGTTTATCTCTCCATCATTCCCCTCCCTTCTCTAGTCTCTTCTTCTCAATCATTGGGGGTCACTGTGTCCCATTTTCTCTCTGTTTTTTTTCTCCATCACAAATCCAATCTCTTCTTCTCTGTACCTCGTATACTTTCTTTGTTTTCCTTTCATTTCCTTTTGTTATACCCTGCAAATTCATGTTATGTTTGTTTTTAATCTCTTGGTTTTGTTTATTTTACCATCTCACTCTACCTGAACTGCTCCTAATCTCTCGTCAGTGTCCAGAGTTTCTCACACATCATTTCAAAAACACACACACATGCACACACACACAAAGTCATTGTTTGTTTCATCTGCACACACACACACAGGCTCATAGGCAAACTGAACCCCCTCCACTCACACACATAGACAGACCCCCACATACACAGGTTTACAGGTATCAGCTATCCAACTGTGTATGGGTTCACAAACACACTCTCCCACACAGCTTTCAACCCAATTCACATTCACACACATTCAGTCTCTCTTCAAGCCCCACACGCAGATGTGCTATTGCAGTTTTCCCATGTAAACACACATATAGCCCAACTCAACACATGGCTTTCTCACACCCACACATACACCCCCTCTGTTCTCTGTGGTGCGTGTGTGTTACAGTGTGTCTGTCATCCTGTCGCTGTGTGTGGGCCCCACATCAAACCCTCTGCTAACCAATAAAGGCTAGTGCTAGCCACCAGGCTCAGACTGGCTAGCATGCATCACCCCCAGAGAGTGTGAGTCTGTATGTGTGTATGTGTGTGTGTGTGTTTGTGTGTGTGTTTGTGTGTGCGCTCCTTCTTCCACAGCCACCCACAGTGCTGCTTCTAACAACTCTGGCTGACTCTGATACTTTATGGGCAGACGAGTGGTTCTCTTTCACTCTGCCTCTCGCTCTCTTTGCCTCTCTCCCTTCACATCACACTCATTTTCAACTTTGATTTATTTGCCCTCTCTTACTCGCACTCTGTCTTTCTCTCCCTCCCTCTTTCTTTAATGTTGATTTTTTTAAATTATCCATTTATATGATCTTCAGTGTTGTTACTCTGTTTTTTCCTCTCTCCAATATCTTTCTAATTGTCACACTCTTTGTCAGTCTGCTGGCCTCGAAATGACTCCGAACCACAAACTTCACACCTCACATGAAAGAACAATACGCACACACATGCAAGCCAAAGAGCACAGCTTATTGTGCACACTCACACAGGATGCTACCTTATTTCCAGGAGTCTGTTCAAGAATCCAATTTATTTATTTGTTTTTTGTTTGTATTCCGCCTTTTTTAATCTCAGTGTCCTCTGTTGACCTTCTCTGCTCATGTTGCTATTGCTTATTAATCTTTCAGCAAATCTTCACAAATTATATTTCATGTTAAAACCTTTAACACCCATCGATATGGCAGCACTATTGCTTTTTCCACAGGAGTTCTTCTCTGTGCATACCATCTTGTTATAAAAATATAATATTTAACGAACAACCTGGGTGTTTTCAGAGGGGATGTCCCAACAGCAGCCCACCATCCTGTAGTGGGTCACAGGGGCCTGAATCTAGTAGATCTAGAGGGTTTTTGGGGAATAACTCAGTCTGTATCTTAGACAATGGACCCTTTTTTATTTCCATTGAAACATGTCACAATATGCCTGCTGTTAAGAACTTATCATATCAACACATGGACTAAGAGGTCACAGTGGTTTTGGTTTTGTGTAAAATAACATGATAGTTGAAATTAGTTTAATTATAGGTTTCTGTGTAACAGCTTCAGAGAGATTGTGTCAGGATGTAGTGTGTCTCATTACATGAATCTTAAATTGTCTCTCTTACAGCTCTCACTGACTTACCTAAGATCACTTTCTGTTCCTCCAGGTCTGTCTTTCTTTACAAACTTGACTTAAGTAGGCTGACTGAGGATCAGTTTTTAAGTTACTTTGCAGACAAAAGAGAGATTGACTAAAGGGCAGATAACAGGTCTTTTTCTATCTCTGTCTTTTTTCTGTCTCTTGCTGAAGGGCACGCTGACCTGTTATGGACTGATAGTTGCTTTA
>JAPZDV010000016.1:5046215-5069316 GCA_029814665.1 Acanthurus lineatus
GATCTTTTATGTGCGACAGCCTCAGAGCTCAAGTTGGAATCCAACCCAATTAGAGAAAGCCTACAGCACAATTAAGATATGTACACTCATTGTAGATACTGCAAGCACACCTTATTCCACCAAGAAAAGTTTTTTAAGACTTATTATCATTCCTAATGCACCCGGAAATAAAATTAGTTAAAAAACAAAAATATATCACAAGTGAGGCAGCTTAAAATTGCAGAGGGGATGTTGTTCTTTGGCAGTGCAAGGAGAGAGATGCCTTTAAAAAGTGGTTCAAGAGATGTTTTTGATGTGTGGTAGCATTGCACAGCACCTTTTTGTTTTTGTATTTTATTTTTGTCCATATCAGGGTTTAAAAGTTAATTCTTATTGTGTCTTGCTATTGGGATTTAAGACTTGAGCTGTTACCTTTACTTTACTTTACTTTACTTTACTCTCACTCAACCTCCTTTGTGTTCCAAGTCTCTCTCTTCTTGTCATGCATACATACAGATTCTTTATGTCAGCAGTATATAGTCTCTCACATCTTTTGTTCATCAATCAGCTAAGCAGCAGAATGTTGAAATAGTCAAACTTCCTCAATCCTGTTCCCACACAGCCTCCATACCACACCCAGACAAACAGACCTCTATAGCATACAGACAAGGGCAATAGAGACAGAAAATGAGAGCTTCATAATTACATTTATTTAAAGTCCAGTTGGTCTAATGCAGAAATTTCCCATCTAGGAAAGGCGGAAAGGCCAAAAGGAAAACAAATACAAGTTAGGAACATATCCTAATGACTAGATGAATGAAAGAGACGAGGCAGATTGCTGAAGAGACAAAGAGGAAAAAGTGACAGAGATGAGAGCATATGGATGGGGGAGGGAGAGAGGAGGAAGAGAGAGAACTAATTAAAGAAAGTAGAGTTTTAGTTGGGTGTTGATTCCACAAGGAGTAATGGTCCCCAGTGGATGAGATGAGGGGAAACAGAGGAGATAAGGGAAGGGGAAGGAAACTAGGTCCCCATACACCATATGTTCTCCATCTTCCCGTCTTTTTTCTCTCTCTCTCTGTAATTCCCTTTCATTTCAGGCTTTGCACTGGCTCACTGAGGAAAGCTGATCTTGGATTGCTTTTCCTTTCGTTGCACATCTTCCTTAGCGTTCTGTCAACTATTGCAGTGTGCTGCAGGTTAAGTAAGGTGACAAGGGGATGGAGTGGGTGGTGGTGTGGAGCCGGAATGACTGTGTGGCTGTTTGCATATGCTTTTGTGTGCATTTCACAAAAGCTCAATAGCTTCCATGGTTTGTTCTCACAATCTACAGTGTGCTTATTGGGGACCTCTGTTTGCTGTTCCGTCTGTAAATGTAGATTTCATTATTTGTCTTGCACATTTTGTATATTTTTTTTTGTTTAACTTATTTACATTAGTTATTGCTTGAAGGTGGATTTGTGTGCTCGTGCAAGACTGCAGCTTTGCCATAGTAAAGCAGGTTTGGTCACTATAGTTTTTAGTGCTACTCTGTAGGTTGTACTTTGTCCTACAGACTTGTGAGTACAGTACAAGTCCACGTATACTTGTTTCATTCCTTGACCATAGAACAGGAACAGACCACAAGTTTAAAATGACATGTCATCTAAATATAGCAGCTAAACTTGTGCACCCTTCCCTCAATGCAGCCCAGATAACCACCCCCCTCATCACGGATCTCTCCACCCCGTCATGAAATGCAAGCTGCTCCCGCTGTACATTCCAACCAGAGGAATGAGCCAACTCCCCTGTAAATTAGAGAGCGGGGGGCTAGTTATTGTTTTCTGTCAAACAAAAGCAGTTAGAAAGCAGAAGTGGAGCAGCTTCCAACTGGTGGTTACTTGGGCTTACGATCCAGAGGCCTGGAGGAAAGCTGCTGCTGTGTCACCAGGATGGAGTGCCTCAAGGCTTAGTCCCGGGGCCCCTCTTTGGTCTCTTTTTTTCTCTCTCTCTCTCTCTGTTGTGAATGTGCATGTGTGTCTGTATGTCTGCCCATGTGTGGACCCTCAGGCTGTTGTCAGGCAGATCACGGGAGCTGTTGTGAGTTAGCCTGGCTGAATGTGTCTACCTACATGCCCCTGTTCCCTAAAGAAAGAGAAATAAAGAAGGAAAAAAAGGAGACTGGGGATGGGAGGAGGGAGGTTATAACAGAGGGATGGAGGGAGCACATTCCTCGACGTGCACAGAACATGTCCGCAGGGGGAACTGCAAGCCCAGCAAGATTCACAGATATCCAACTCCTTAAAACAAGACTCCCCTCTTCTCCTCCTCCCAATCCTTGTCCTCCACCTTTCCAACCTCCCCCTCCCCATGGTGATAGAGTGGTTTAAGGGAAGGGATAATCTGTGGAGGAATTCCAAAAGGCAGGAGTCCAGGGATTATCCAAAGAGGAAAACGGTAGATGATGGAATATTCAAGGGTTTACCTGAAATGATTGCTTGGGTTTTTTAGGATCTGGGGTATGAATTTGTGACAGCATGACCAATGTCAGTTCGCAGCCAAGGTGATAAATTTTTACTAAACACTCAAGCATCAGCATAAAGATGGATATGCAGTTTCCTCACCAAGATGTTTACAGTATATAGTATTGAACTGCACTTGTGTGCTGCAGTGAATTTCAATTAGATATGTTTTCTAAATTAATGCAGTAGAGGTTCATGTAAAGACAGTGGGTCTGACACTGAAGCAGTCCAGTTCATGATGTGCATCCTCATCTACAATGGCATGTTCATACCTTTATGATATTTTGGGGACCTATTGTCCACAATTAGGACAAGCAATCTGAAGCTTTTATTTTTACTCATTGAAAGTAACACCAGCCTGTAGTCATATCCATTACTTAATAGAGATATATTAGTCTTTACTCAACTCCTGTCAATCATAGTCAGTAACCTGATATCTGTTTCAGTAGTAATGGGTTAGTCTTTTTGTCAGCCAATCAGACTTGATCTCATTTGGGTCATTCCAAGATGACGTCATAAATTATGGTCTACTTATAGATATCAGCTAGTATTTCTAACATTTTTCACAATTGAATTGTCAAAAGGGAATTAACTCTTACACACAGCCCAAATCAAGCAAGCTAAGACAAAATATAACCCCTGAAAAAATCCTGACTTTATAAAATACAATAGTATGTGTTAAAGACATGGATTTGAAATTTTCATCGCATTCATAAATTTTTTTAGAACATGTTTTATCTGTCTACCCCTGCCACATTCCCACAATCCTTCTGGACTTTACTTGACCCTCTGCATATGGCACAGAAAACCTGATGGTGTTTATTATAGCCATATGTGGCTATAATAAAATTAGGCTGGCAGCAGTTCGGTGTTTAAAATGCTGTTGCACTATCTGTGTATGGCTCTGTTATTGTAAACAAGCTGCATCTTTGGGTCTTAGCTCCTCCTGTGTCCTACTTAACTGGTCGATAAACAGGCTTTAGCTTTAATTATGGTGATGTCTAATATTGCGCCTTCTTACATCATGCTGGTATCTTGTTTGTGTGTTTTGTCTGGCCGTGTGTTATTTGTGCATGTCCGTCACAGTTTCTCAAGCATGTGTGTGTGTGTGTGTGTGTGTGGGTGTGTGTGTTTGTGTGTGTGTGTGTTTTGGATGTCTAAGGATATAATGACAGTGGGTGTATGTCTTGTCTGCTAGCTGTAAACACCACCACTCTGTGTGGTTGGTCAGTACATTGGGTTCTATTCTCCTTAGCGTCTGTGAGTCTATTTTCATATTTACAAGGAGAATTACATCAGATCCTGTGTATTTTTTAGCAGCCTCTGAATATTTTTCTGCTGCAATGTTCTTTTGTCTTTGTAGTTGATTTGTTTCTTGCCGTGTATCTCTGCGTACCTGTGCATGTATCATGTTTCACTTAAGTTGCTTGCTCAAGAGAAGCAGCTTTTCAAGTGCTCCTACTAACAAATTTCACTGCAGATGTGTTGCTTTGCTGTTTAATTTTTTTAGACACACATAAGCATTTGCTTTAATACGTTATCATGATATCTTTAACATCACACAATGGCTAAGGCATCATAGTTTCATTTATTGAGGTGTGAAACAGATAGAACATTAAAGGAAGTACCGCACTTCATGATACACTGCATATGCAAAAGTCTATGGACGTCCTAGTGAAAGTTCCATTAAAAGACAGTTTTCTGAGTTTGGTTGGAAAAAAGGACCGGCCAGCACCGAGCCCTCAACCTGACCCCGTTCAGCACTAACTAGCTTAGGCTTTGTCATCCCCCTTGGCATCTAGGGTGCAAAAAGTGCCTTTTAGTGTCTGTTCAAGAAAAACAGGGATTTCAGTCAACTCCAATGTAAAGGTGTTCCCGTCAATATTAGACACTCATTCAGTAGAACAAAAGACCAGACTTTAAGACCTGCAAAAACAAAAGTTAAACTTAGAGTGTCAAACTTATGAGTTTTTTCTTAACCTAACCCAGTATTTTTCTCCAAAAGGGTACCTTGTTTTTAGTATGAGATGCCAAAGGTCTTGACAAAAGC
Organism: Acanthurus lineatus; assembly: GCA_029814665.1. Taxonomy (NCBI): domain Eukaryota; kingdom Metazoa; phylum Chordata; class Actinopteri; order Acanthuriformes; family Acanthuridae; genus Acanthurus; species Acanthurus lineatus. The sequence continues at coordinate 5,050,746 of JAPZDV010000016.1, forward strand.
TGCAATCTTTGGCAGGTAGGGATTAGGAAAAGTTGGCCACAGACACCTTATTTATGGATTTAGTAAACTTCAAAGTGCAGATTTACATGATAGTGTTGGACTTGAATGTTCTGGATGTTAATTTCAATGTTAAAGTTCCACACTTTAGAATATGTCGAATTTATGTTAACTTTATACTTTTTTCCCCCTATAGAGGACAATAATCAATTTTTTGTTTTAATTTTTTAATTTGAAAACTTTATTTTTGAGATAGTTTTACATGAAAAAGATACATTTCCATTCTGAGGTTGGGTACCACAGAACTACAGTACTGAACAACTTGTCAGAATGTGCTGACTTTTTAAAGAGGCATGGCAAAACTCAGAAAAGTAATTTGCCATTGCCAATCAAAAATGTGTGTGTGTGTGTGTGTGTGTGTGTGTGTGTGTGTGTGTGTGTGTGTATGATCTTCTTATATATCTGCTTGTTTTTCAGGTGCAGCCCATATCTAGAGCAACTAGTTTGAGACAGCACACACCCAGAGTTTACTCAATGGTGGCAGGTAAGAGGAACAAGCATGTCTGTGTGAGTGTGAGTGTGAGTGTGTGTGGGTGTGTGTATTTCTACTCTAATAGATTATCGATGCACTGCTGGGTTGGTTGGCTACAGCAGACAGTAGAAATGGGCCTGGACTCCCTTGAGGAAACAAGATATCTCCAATATACACACACAAACACACGCAGCTAACACACACATACTGTGGCTACAGACACAGGCACAATGTGACTTTATAGAAAGAAAGCTCTCATGCGCAGGACTTTAAAGCACATTTTGCACACTCACACACACGCTTACATACAATTAGACACACCACACACCTGCTGGGTCTTTAGAGGAAGCTCAGCTCTATTCTGCCTGTATCTGAAGATGAAAGGAGGAGAAGAGGGGAGACAGGCAGGAGGGAGAGAAGGAGGAGGGATTAGAGGAGAGGAGGAAGAGGAGGAGGAGACAGACGGAGACAGGCAGAGGGGTACAGGACAAAGAAAGAGCGCAGATAAAGAGGAAGAGGAGGAGCAGCGATGAAGAGTGATAGCCAACTCTGCATGCTCCCACCTCTCCTCTCTTCTTCTCTCCCACTATCCTTTGTGAACAGATGGGTGGAGGTATCAGATTGTGATGAAAGCCAAAATGGGAAAAAAAGAAAAGACTGACACATAAATACAGTACACACACACCAGCAATCACACATGGCTGCTCACACACACACACACACACACTCACACTTTCACTCCAGCAGACAGATGTAGTACTTTGCATGCCTTACTGCTCTCTGTCTCCTCATTCTCCTCTACTATGATATTTACATATGATATAATCACACCGTGTGTTTGTATGTGTATGTGTTTGTGTGTGGTGATCATGGGCAAGTCAGGTCAGACACGTTCTACAATCTGGTTTCCGCTGAAGACATTGTACACACACACATAGCAACAAACGTGAAATGAGACCCAGTGTTGATGGGGGTTTTTTTCCAAGACAGAGAGAGAGAGAGAGAGATGGAGGGAGGGAGGGAAGGAAGAGAGGCTCCAGGCACATGATGAATCAGATGAACAGTGGGAAGAAAGAGATGAGGTGGGATGAAGAAAGAGGAGGGAAAAAAGGGAGAGAAAAAAGAGGGCATCAAACTTGTGAGCCCCGTGGGTCTTTGCTCACAAAGGGGTGGAGGGCAAACGGAGGCATGATGGAGAATTCAAATGTCTCACTGTCAGTATGCTTACCCACAATCTGTGTGAATCCATTGCACATCACCATGTAAAGTCCTGCTTGAGCCTGAAACTGATTACATTTGTGTCATGTAGTGAAATATTTTTAAAGCTGAACCAGGAACTTTTTTTCTGACAGAAAAGAACACATTATGGCATTTAAGAACTTCACCCCCTTGATATAACAAGCTGTCAATAAAACAGAGTACAGTAAGCTCATTTATACCAAACAGCTGCTTAATGTGATTGCCAGTAAATAACACAGGCATCAAATTACCCGTCTAACAAAAGATATAAGTGATGAAATATATGAAGACAAGTCACAGAATAAATTGTGGATATTGTCTTCAGGATAGAGAGAGGTTGAGGATTAGGGATAAAGATTTTGTTAGCTACAACTGCAGTCGAATGTTTTCCTATGACAATATCAACCGCAACATTAATGAGCTATTAGATGAGCACATCAATTCCGTTTTTAAAAGTTTATAGGCTAATTTAATTGATTATCTTGTTTGCAAGGTGTCTCTTACCTATGACAGTGGTATTTCTTGGTAGTAAAGTTCAGACTAACAGGTTATCAGTATTTCCATACAAAACCTTTTCATCAGCACCTTCAATGTGTCAGTCTTTCTTATCATTGCTCTTTTTAAAGTCATTTAGTTTGAGTCAGTTAGGTTTATTGTGTCAAAATAAGTCTGTATTTCTCCCATAGTGAGGCAAGAAGTAGGAAGGATGGTGAAATGTGTACAGTCCGATGTACCATGGGTCACAGGTGTGTGTTTGTGTTTGTGTAGTTAGTGTGCTTCTATGGTCACTGAGTCTATACATTGTAAGTCTCCTGCCGGTCATGGTGGTCAAATGTACTGCCAGCATGAACTCTGCGCTCCCAGTCAAACAAGTTTAGTTTATTTCGTGTTTTTTTCTGGCCAGACCACCCTCTTACTCAAATCTGGTTATGTTTACTTCCAGCTGTCAAGTGAATTTTATGCAAACTTAAAAAATGTACATAAAAAAAGTATAATGCAAATGAGGTGTTTTCCATCAGTCTGTTTCAAGTGAACAAAAACGAGCTTTCTGAATTTCATCCTCTTGAGAGCTGGAAAAAAAAAACTTTCAACAACTGATCAGTGTTTGGTTTTCTTGGACACAGCATTCTGTCAGAACCACAACAACATCAAACTATAAATGCCAAAAACTATCCCTAATGGAGAAATATTTTGACATTTTGAAAAATACATGTCTATATTTTCTTGCCAAGAGTTACATTAGAAGATAAATACTTTTCCCATATCAGCCTCGTACATATGAGTCTATGTTTAGCAGCTAGTTACCCTAGCGTAGCATTGATGTAAAGCAACAAGCAGAATCTTCAGAAAATTTAATATTTGGCAAGGATGTAAATACACGTATTTCTATATCTATTCCTTTAATTTTAGTACATGTAACATTGTCACTTCAAAATGTGTAAAAAAAAAAAAAAAAAAAACTATCTCTTTATTATGTAAATTTGGTTATTTTTTATGTTACCGGTTCAAACATAGAGGAATGTTTTTATTTGGTCGCCTGTCATTAACCTCAGGAGTAACACCAGTGAGAGAAGGAGGAACGGAGTCAGCAAACGTGACTAAATATAGCATGAATAACACTTTTATACATCACTTCATCTGTGAACATCAGTCAGTCAGATTGATTTTTATCTGCAAAGGTGGCTGTTTAACATTTAGGAAAGAAATCCCATAATCCAATGTTACTTCACGAGTCCTCAAACTACGTCTTTTGTTTTTATTATTTTGATTGAGGGACATACAGCGGCAGAAAATACATATTATGCTTTCAAAGGTATTATTACCATTTTTTGATATTTTTGGTAGCCACTGCCTTTTCTCTAAAATCTCAGCAATGTGTGGTGCAGCTCTGCAAGTGGAACGAATAAGATTGGTTGAGCCAACTTCCTGTCAGAAGGCAGAGTAGGGAAAGGGAAAACAGGTTAGCATTGCTCTCAAATTCTGCACAGCTATAAAAGAAAAAAAGCCATGTGGATGTCTTAGAGTGACTTTGTACATGTTCTCCTCCGTTCACCACTTTACAAAAAGTGCTTCAACACAGCATGTAAGTTCCTGCCGTCATTGAACGTGTTTCGCTGTCTCCAGTCAGATTCTTATTTTCACTGCATCAACAGTTTTTTCTCCCCATCTCTCTGAGGTAAGACTTGCTATGTTGAGGAATCAACAGCAGAAGGGGAAGGAGAGGGTAAGATATTTGATGGAGAGAGAAAGAAAGAGGGGAGGGGGTGCCAGGAGAGACAGTGCCTAAACCAGTGTTAATTGAACACAGCTGTACCTCGTTAAACATTAATTGGCAATTAATCAGCTCACCCCCCCACCCTCCCAGTTGAATGTAACTTGAATATATCTTTTAAAAGAGAGAGAGAGAGAGTGTGGGGAATAAAGTAAATTATTCACAGAAGCACAAGGAAAGCCTGTTCTAGCTCAGCCTCCCTCTCCCTCTCTCGCTCTGCTTCTTTCTCCTCCTTCTCACTCTTTCTCTCCCTCCTTGTGCTCCATTCAGCCCATTAATCTAGTTTTCTGCCTTTATCTCCGCTTTCTTCCTGTCATCCATCTGTAGTTCATCCAGAGATGGAGAGAGAGCGAGTGAAAGAGAGATGTCACAACAAAGAGGAAGTGCCAGAGGGGAAAGGAGGGATGGAGGAGGAGAAAGAAAAAGCCCTGATGCTACTGCATGAAGGGAATCATGACAAACAGAAATATCAGTGAACAGCATTCACTTTGTCCTCATTTAATTTGGCTTATTTTAAAAAAATGCGGTCAAAAATGCAGCACATCCATTCAGGGTTTTTAGGTTGTAGGATTCGTAAAGCTGCAATAGGAGGACTGCTTGTTCTTTGTCCTACTTTGGTCTTCTCACTGCAAGAGTGTTTATCACAGCCAACAAGTAGAGAGGAGAGACAGCCAAGTATTTCGCTAAATTTCTGCTCATTAAAACACAACTCTCTCTCTCTTTTCTCTTTCAGTTAGCAGAAATTAGGGATTAATTGCAGAGCATCAGGGCTCACCCCAGCCATGTCTACGCTGATTTTATTTCATTTATTAGATGTTCCCAACAGCCACTCTGGAAAGCAGAGTGAAAAGTTGTCATCCTCGTTTAATAATTATTCAAAAGGGGATAACGGTGCACTTTTTGACAGTCTTTCTTTGAAGGCATCTGCACTGTTGCATTAAGTTGCACATATGAAATGTTACAGAAATGGATGTTTTAAGAATGAAAAAAGTCCACCTGATCAATTTCCTTTGAGAACTGTACATGCTTGACAGATTGTCGGTTTTAGAAAGCTAAAAAAAGATGCACTCCTCCTACTCAGCCAATTCCAGTGTCGAAAAGGTGTGCAGTGAGAGAGCCAACACCAACAGAAGAAGTGTCTTTTAAACTTAGCCAGCTAGTGTGGATGTACCTTCAGAGCAACCTGTGAATGCTGCTGAAGTTTATATCCAGCGTATGTGGCCACAGGCTTTTTGTGTTCTCAGTGTTTGAAGACGCAGTGTGTTTGCAGTAAATCCAGTCTGTCCTGCAGTTCCAGTGTGCCGGGCTGTTCTGCCCAGTGCTGTTGGCTCTTATATAACAGTACTGATTAGAGCAACAAGGATAACCTGCCGTGCACTCGCTGACACACATTCTTTCTCTCCCGCCCTCCCTCGATATGGCGCTATCTCTTCATCCCTGCTCGCACTTGTTTCTCTCCCTCTCCTCAGCTATTTCCATCTCGCTCAATTAAACGCTCTCTTAAACGCTTTGTTTCCTTTTGTCTCTTTTCATTATCCGTTGCTACCTCCTCTCTCCTCGCTCTTTTTATCAGTGTCACTTTGGCTGCATCCCAAAATTCCCAGCCTCTCTCTGCTTCTACCTCTTTTTTCTCTCTTTTTCACTGTCCTCTCTATCAGTCGCCATCAATCTGCCCTCACCATCTAAGTCTCTCTTTCTCTCCCTCTCTCTCCGTCTGGGCTCCAGCTCAAATATTACAAATGCTATTGCATACTGGCTAGGGGCCAAATGAGCAGGGGATAAATCAATACAGTGAGAGAATTATGTAATGTGCCACCATATTGACTGGCCCTTATTCCTCCTCCTCCTCCACCCTCCCTGGGTGGTTTCCATCTTTGCTCCTTGCTCCCATCTTTGCTGCTCACCTTGTTTTTTACTTTCCTTTGTTTACCTTTTGCCTTTATTTAAACAGGATAAAAAGTCAGAGTCTTGTTTACAGTCTTGTCCTCAGGCTCAGTTTTGGGGAAAAGACATGTTCTGTACTCTGAGTAGGTTCATTCAACTGCTGTCAGCAAACAATTATCACCTGTTGGAAGTGATATAGATCTGATTGCCAGATAATTAAAAAAATGTCTTGGTTGTGTAAATGCGATAAAAATATAATAAGATGATAAACCTGGCACTGGTTTGAATCATAAAAAAGGCTAATTTAAACCCATAGTTTCACTAAACACTTAGAAACAAGCAGCTTAGTTTAGAAGGAAACAGTCTTGTGATCTTTGTACATTTTTGGTCTGTATGTTTACTGGTTCGTATGTTCTTGCACAGAGCTTAATTACAGTACACCTGGAGCCCCGGGCAGTTCATTCGAAAGAAACATGGAAAAACACATTATTGACTGGTGTATACATGCTGTGATGGTGCACTTGGTTTATCTGCAGGGCCAGGTTGTATATTTAAGCTTGACCTGAATCAAAGAAGCTGTTGCCCAGTGGTGGCTCAGTGAAGAGATGCTTTTCTAGGTTTAAATCTTGGCTTTGACCTTTCTGTGTGTGGTTTCTTTTTGTGTTTGTTTGTGACATACTCTTTTACTGAAACACTGCACACTGGAGCTGGTCTCGATGGAGAGCTCACATCCTCCTCACTAGGGGGGTGGCAGAGGAGAGTTCAGGTGGGCTAAATGCTGAGGACAGTGCTGTGTTCATGTAGAAACCTGGTAGCTAAGGTGTTTCTGCTACTCTGTACAAGAAATACTCCACTGCTTTTCTTACTTTACAGACTTAAGTCTGAACAGTGCTTCTGCCCCCCAAAGTCTAATCATGCACCATCAGTGTCTTTTAATGATCTTATCATATAGAGGGAACTTTTACAGCCGGTTCATTGTGTAAAGTCTTTTTTTGGGTATTGGCCTAAGTCACAGGATATCATATTCCTTTCCCTGCTCAACCAATGAGTGTTTGTTCGATGCACCAGCCTGCATGTGTGCATGCACTTTGTAATTTTTGGAAGCAAGCAGGTTGGTTCTTCTGTAAGCTCCTGAGCTGGTTATCCAGAAAACGCTTATCTGCATCACTATGCAAAGTAGTGTTAGCGTGTATCCTTGCAGGTGCCTGAAGTCAATTTAAAAAGTTTACACTTTTAGCCACTAGTTCATTCTGTTAAAACCCCGTCTTCTGCCACACAGTGTAAACAGACACACAATGCTGCCTTGGTGTGTCATGAGGCATGATGTGTCTCAACGATGTTGATGTATAGTGCTACATATCATATATATGTAGGGTGTTCTCTGAACAGTAACATTTGCATAATGTGGAAATAACACTTGCTTATCAACCCTATATTTGATCTCTTGGTCAAGGAGCTGCTTGACTTCTTTGTTTCTCCAAGTTGCAGACATCTTAGATGCTGTTCTTTTTCTTTTAGTGAGCTACTTACTGCTAGTAACTGTTTTTAAATCTCTCCCAAGTAGGTTGCACACTTAACTCGTTGTCAAACTATACATCCCTGTCCAGCTGTGATGGTTTTGCTTATTACATAGATGTTGATTCAGTTTATTTTCTATCTCTCTTGCTTTCTGGAAGAACAACAGTGACCCCCATTCTGCCTTCCTAATGTTTAAATGCAATGGTGAGGCACAATTACAGCCCAGTATTCCAACCTTGAACAGGCTATGTATCATTAAGTAGTCACACACCAGGTGGAATCTAATGACACACAACACTGGATGCTAACAGCTTCATCAAAAATGATTCTGTAATACATTTGTGATGATTCAAACTATGAGCAGAATTCAGGATTTGTCTCTTGACTGTGTGAATTCATTAATTAATCAGAAGTGGCTATCAGCTGTAGAAAACTTCCATAATAGTTGTTCTCTGATAAAAGTGTTTGACTTCAAACAAACATGGATACTTTACAGCAGGAGCTAAAAAGAAATTAACCTTTTTTGAGGCCAGACCTATTCAACAACTAGCACAAACTCAGCTGTTGATTTTATGGAAAGTCCTCAGTTTTGCCTTCAGGGGTTTTGTCTCAGTTGTCTCCATTACCTTTCCATTCTGGTCATGCAGTCTGGAGCTATGGCTCCTGGTGCCCTGACTTCTTTATGGAGAGTGGGGGAAGAGGAGGGGGGCCGGTCTATAGGAGTCGGTGAGTGCAGTATTAGTTCCTATATTTCCTCCAGCCTCTGCCCTGGTCAGAGAGTGCAGCGGCTCCATGCTGTATTTTCCATACCGTCACCCCCTACCCGCCCTCTCTCTCCTTCTCTCTCCCTCTCCCTCTCTACCGGCTTTCCAACTGTACTTTTTCTCTCCGCTCTGGAATTCCATCTTCCTGCACGTGGCCGGCACTCAAGAGGGCACATTCTGCTTGTGTGTGTGTGTGTGTGTGTGTGTGTGTGTGTGTGTGTGTCTGTGTCTGTGTCTGTGTCTGTGTGTGAGGGTGTGTGTGTGTCTGTGTGTCTGTGTCTGTGTGTGAGGGTGTGTGTCCGAACATGAGCTATAGGAAACATCTCTTGGTGATCTTAGTGAAGAAAATGAAACGTGAAGCTTGCATTTGTGTGTGTGACATGCTAACAAGTGGGAACTACTTGTTCCACTTTTCCAGCCTGCAGATTTTGTGGAGCTCCAACATAGTTTCTGTGCCCATTGTTAATCCAGTCCACTTTTACATCACATTTAGTAAAAAGTCAAAACTAAAAAAAACATAGAAAGTTTAAGAAACTTATTTTCTCTCAAAATGTCATTTAGAATAGTTTTAGTTGTTTTTTTATTGTCTGATTACTCAGGTTTCACACAAATAATACTCTTCTGTAGAGCTTTTGCTTTATTTCACAGTATACAAGAGATTTCCTCTAGAAAACCAAAAAAAAAAACACACACATTCCAGTGCAAAAAGAAATGAAATTTATCTTTTAATTTTTTTCCGGACTTGTTTTCATCCTTATTAATAATAAAAGAGACATGCAACCAAGTAAGAAACTTGAGCTGTTAGAAGATCAGATAGTTTCAAGCAAAACCCCAAGTTAGCCAGATGTACTGGAAGGGAAAACAACTGCAAATGGTAATGCTATTCCACAAACTGTCAGTTGTAAACATCCAGTCAACAGACAAATATTGTGGTTTAACCCAACTTAACCTATTGTACTTGGAGTAGCTGTAAGTTGTACACATGTACTGTTTTTCTTTTTTTTCTTGTTTTCCTAACAAGGAAATGTTTTTTTTAACATTATTGTTTATATATGTTTAAGCAGTTATTCTACAAAGTACAGTGTAATCACAAATTATGTTTTTGATGGACAAATTTATGAAAATAAAATTATTTTGAGACAAAAATCACATGAAACCAGAACGGACCAAATTGACAACAAAAAAAATCTCTAAACTCAGTTAACAAAGAGGAAACGGGGGTAAAGCAATCATCTAATTGAATTCATTTAGGTAACCAGAAGCAGAAGTTCAAAGAAGTAAATCCAATCAAAACTGTAATTGCTTGCCTGACAGATGTAAGTAAGTCAGGGAGAGGAGTCAAAGTCAAAGATATGGAAACTGAACCTGGAAGTCATTGTTCTCATTGTGCCACATGTTGGCTGTTTTTTATGCTTAACTCTGATCGCTGGCTTCACACATCTGTTGGTGCAAAGATGACGGGGTAATAAATTCACATCTGTGCTGCAACACACACTGCAGGGCTTTGTAAACCAGATCGAAGGCTATCTGCATTTGTATTGATTTGTTTAGTTTTTTTAAATCATCTCTGTGTGTACTGTAGGTCAAAGAATGTCTCCATCAGCCTTACATCACACCAACCAAGGAGAGAAATCAAGGTACAGAGTGAACACAGAGGCTCCTTCTGCTCTCCAATCCCATCTGTTTGACACACAGAGGTAGGGAGGGGAAGGATGGAGAGAGAGAGGGAGGAGAGAAGGAGGGGTGGTAGACGAATGAGAACGAGGCCAGATCAGGCTGAGGGAGGGTTGGGGGGTGGGGGGTGGAAAGGGGGGAGGTGCTGTTTAGAGAAAGGCAGGGAGTGAAAAAAAAAATCAGAGGGAGGCTGGCTGGGGGGTTGGGCTCCGAGCCTGTGCATGTGTATGTGAGAGAGGGAGAGAGAAAGCAGCAAGCGAATGTGTATTGTGTATGTCTGTGTGTGTGTGTGTTTGTGCGCGTGTGTGCGCTCACTCTGTTCCTTTCCTTTCTTTGTTTGACTACTGAGTGGGAAAAAAGCGAGACAGAATATAGAGATAGAGAGAGAGTGAGGAAGAGAAACACAGACAGAGGAGAAGAAGAGGATCTAAAACGAGAGTCACTTTTTTAGAGAAAGGGATAGAAGAAGCAGAAAAGACAAAGGAAATCTATTTTAGTCAGTTTTTATTTTCCTTTTTTTGTGCAGGTTGTAAAATAAGAAAAAATATACACCAACAACAACGACAACAGCGCTGAATGCTTTTGATAACAGTGTCATATTCAGGAGCAGTGTGTGTTTTGTGTGCTGGCTCAGTACGCGTGTGTGCGTGCGCTGAGGAGGTGGGGGGAGACAGCCTGTGCAATTTAAAGGGAAAATACAAGGCACACACAAAGCTGGGAGCGCAGGCAGGCAGGCAGGCAGGCAGGCAGGCAGGCAGGAAAGCAGGAAAGGCAAGGAAAGGAAAAGGTAGTGGGAATCTGCTGAGCTGGCTGACGCTTTAACTAACAAACCTCCTTTGGATTTTACTCCAGCGAGCCGACTCTACGTCCCTCTCCAAGCTCAACCTGAGCCCGGCCACGGTAAGACAAGCTTCCTATCCACAAGCTCTCAGCTGTTTCACCGCTACTGCTCTGCAGACAAAAGCAGGAGAAAGTTGCTATGTGTGTATGCGTGTGTGTGTGTGTGTGTGTGCGTGTGTGTGTTTGTGTGTGTGCAGATGGAGAGGAGCTAAGCTAAAGGCTGAAGCTAAGGCTAAAAGGCGTGAGGAATGCAGCACAAAGGGAGCTTGTGTGCTCCAGCTGGGGCTGTGTGTGTATGTGTGTGTGTGTGTGTGTGTGTGAGTCTTTGTGGAAAGGCTTGAATGTTTATGTCACGGGGCTTCCCAAACTTTTGCATGTGAAGGATGCCCCAAAATAGAAAAGCACCGGACCGCAGAGCCCCTTTTTGGTAAAAGATTTGTCCTTTCTTGGCTGATTGTGCCCTAAAACTGGAGAGAGTAAAAGCTCCTTTAAGATTAGTCTTTATAAAGTGTCTCTTAGTGCTGCACGTGAAAAGAAAAATTCAGATATTACAGCAATTGTCAATTTGCTGGGACACAGAAGGAAACCCTGTCAAGAGGAGTCACGAAGGTCCTAACACGTTAGTTTAAAAACCAGTGGTTCATGTCAGAGCAGGGAGATTTAAATACCCCTGATGGCTCCACAGCCAGCTGGCTCACCGGCGCGGAAAACAAAACACAAAAGTAGTTAATGTTTACTTTTTCTCTTTGTCTTATTTTTCTTCTCCCTTCTCTCTCCTTCGTTCCCCCTCTCTCATGTCTTTTCTCTCCCTTTCATCATCACCCTTCACTGCTCGCTGATTGAAATGCCAGTTTGCACAAAAGGTTTCTCTCTTTCTTTCTCCTCCTCTTCCTCATTTTCTTCTCCTCCTTATCCTTTATTTACAAGTTCCTCTACTCCTTCTTTTATCTCTCCATCGTGAAATAGACAGGTGACATGGGTCTTGTGACTTTGCTGCCTAAGCATTAATCTGTGAATGCCTTTCTCTTCCGGACACATACACAGACACTGGCCCTCATTAGCCTCTTAAACACTCAAAGCTCAGTGCAAGAAAGTGTGTTGTCTTGTCCTGTGTGTTGTGCTCTGGGGGCTTGCAGCTTGTTCTTGTCAGTAGTCGCTCCGCTGTCGGCACCCTTTTTCTAAATGTGTGTGTTTGTGTGTGTTACTGGAGCCACGGAGCCGGTGTTATGTGTGTATGTGTGTGCGTGTGCATGCTCCTCCCTGCGCGAGTGTGTGAGAAACACAACACTTGTGCCGGCGTCTGCCTGGAGCTAATATTGGTGTCAGTATGTGACTGCATGCGTGCGTGTGTGTGTCCTTCCCTGTCCTAATTAAGTCAGTGCCCACCCCAACCCTCCCTCCCTTGTTTGAACCAATACAAACATTCCTAGAATAAAAGCCTCACTAGAAAGACATCTCACGCGTACTACTGTAAACTGATCCCTACAGTACTCCTCCACACACACACACGTGAGCGCCTGGCCCGCACATGCGCACACAAACACCACAGACAAGGCAAAATTACTGTTACTATTCCATTTGCTGCCCCCACCCTTCCTGTCCCCCCTGGGGAATTTCCTCCTTTCTCTCTTTTCATTAGTTCATTACCGGCGGAAGTAGAGCATCATCTACTCTCTGACATTTCTCTTTCCTTTTTTTTCGTGTTACTTTTTATTTTTTTTATTCCTCCGCCACTTCCTGTCCAGCTGCGATTATCCAATAGTGGCGTGCCAGGCGCGGTTCAGCCAGGGTCGCCTGCTGTGGGCTGGAATACATCATAGCTGCACCCTCACTACCTCACATAGCCTTGCCCTGATTAGGAAATACTGTATACAGGACACAGCCAGCACTAATGCTGCGCTAATCTGTTTATACTGTGCTGCTGGTTCCCATGCTGAACACAGAGAATGGAGTATTGCCACAGAGTATGCTGTGACATGATATATTACAGTATGGTAGGTCAGAATTGATTATGCTTGGATGGATTACTTTTACACAGAGTGCTGTATGTTAAGCAAATGGAGTAACTACTTTTTAGAAAATCTTCTCTACATAAATTTGAAAATAAAAAAATAGTATGTGATAAATAAAGATGTTAAAATGGTACAACATAACTAATTTACATCTGGGTAGGATGAACTTTTATTGAAATGGAAAACCATGTTCTGTTAAGTTTTTATGAGCAGTTTCATGGTAAGTTTAGCAACCAATATACTAGAAAACATTACAGAGTGTAATAAAATCGAAGTGATAGTACAGTTTATGTCAGAAAAGACTATTTCAGGATTTTTTATTGTTTGGTGCATTTGTCAGGTTTTCTTTCTGTGCCATTTATGTTGGATATATTGCGTGTGGCATATGAATGCATAAATACTTTGAAAATAAGTTGTGTTTTTGTGAAAAATTTGAAAGAGCTTTCACTCAGTGCAAAGGACTGAAAACAAGACAACGATGAAAACAAAAAAATACACTGGTCAAGCTTAAAGACATAAAACAAAAGGGTTATGGTTTTTGACATAAAGTGCTGCTGTTTTATGGTATTTACAACGAGGTGATGCAGATTCCATTACTTTCCACTATGGCTGTTGTTTTTTTCTCTGTAGGCTGCAGTTTTGCATAGTCATTAGTTGGAGGAGGGGGAGAACAGACCCAGCTGTGAGTGAACGTGTGTGCTTTGCCGATGCAGATAAAATATGGGAATGTGGCCCGTGATGACAGTTGATTCTGGAGCTGTCTGTGTAGCAACAAGCCATTTCCTGCTCTGAGAGCCATTAGGACGCCACCCAAACCTCCCTCCCCCGTCTGTCACCCACTATGCACCCGTGTTCCTCTGCAGATGTGCACACACAAACACACTCACAGTGGAGGTGGTGGTGGGGGGGTTGTGTTTTTGTGATTGAATTTGTGTGTGCATGTGTACTGCTCCCTCTTTACCCCTCCTCAGCCCCAGGGCACTCCCCCCACGGCTGAAGGGGGGGGGGCATTCATTGGAATGGAGGCTGAGATGGCGAGGAGGAGGAGGGTGATTGAGTGTGCTGCCTGGAGAAGAAAAAGGGAGACAGAAAGAAGAGAGAGAAGAGAGGGGGAGGGGTGGACAGCCTTGTGTTAAAAAGCAGGGAGAAAAGGGGGAGGAGAAGGAGAGGAGCAGACAGGCAGGAGGAGAGGTCCAGGGGTGGAGGTGAGGGGAGGCTGGCTGGCTGGCTGGCTGGCTGGCTGGCTGGCTGGCTGGCTGGCTGGCTGGCTGACTGACTGACTGACTGGTTGGCTGGCTGGCTGGCGCCGTGGCTGAGTTGTGTCTGTGAGGAGAGGGTCTGGAGCTGAGCTAAAAACAGCTCATGTTCAAGTAATAATTAAGTGCACTTTCATGTAAATAAATGTCTGTTTTTAACTCTGTATATCTCTGACTGATAGAATGTTGTATTACTTCAACATTTAGCCAGTCAATGAAAGCTATTTCTGCAGGTCTGAACTTTAAGTGACCAGTGTTTCTGTGAAAAAGTTAACACAGATTGCAATTCAGTAAAGTAAAAGTAACTAAAGAGGTAACCACATTTGTCTTGCAGCAAAGGGGATAAAGCTTCACATAAATGAGTGAAGCTCAGGAAATATGAAGGTTTTAGGAAAGTAGTTAAAAGCTGAAAAAGTTTTGCAGCATCAATATCAAAGAGTGGAAAATCAAGCATGTATCTATATATTCAACTTAGTGTGTGTATAGTATAGTATAGTATAGAGTGACGTATTTAGGAGTTTGTGTTAGATAGTGTTAGTGGTTTGTACTAACGTATTACTACACAGATGCCCATTATTTATTTAGTTTAGTAGGAGACAAGCGTAATCGAACTGTAGATGTAGTGGGTAGTACCAGCTGGCCTTGTCTTGTCTTTCCAAGATACCGTGTAGTGGATTAAGTACTGCATATACATTTGTGCGAGAACTCACAGTATTACCCTTGCACTAAGTCAGCTGTTCAAAGATTGTCTTTGCCAGAATTTGTGCCAATTACTTGAGTATCCAGGCACTAGTGCTAAGCATACATCTTTGCTTCTCAGACACACAGACAATACTGTAGTTGTGTTGTTATACTGTGGCAAACATTCTGGTCTGAGGCTTTATCTATGACTAAGATTTATATTTAAAGCACAGTTAAATGCTCAGAGGGATAAGGTTTAGGTGGGTGATTCTATTATGCAGGGGCAGAGAGCTCGGGTAGACTAGCTTTGGCCTTGAAGCTAATATCCTACTTAAAAATTAGCCTAAGTGACCGTTTTTAATGAGCAAAGAGAAAGACAGTGAGAGAAACAAACATGACAGACAGGTTAGGCAGCCTGGTGGAAGGTAACATCTGCATGCTGCCATCTGACCTCTCTATTTTTTCAAGTTCTCTGGATCTGAGCTGCAGTCAAAGAGACTCACAGGAGAGCGAAGAACTAAAGAGATGGAAGAGAAAGGTCTAGACATGAAGAGATATCAGGGAGAGTGAAAGAAAAATAGCCAAGCTGAAACATTTTGAGCATCCCACACACACAAGCACACACACAAATATACACACATTGCTATTGGCAGAGGTGGTGTGTTGAATGTGCACATGGCTTCTTTGTGTGATAGAGACGGGCTGGGGTTTGTTGATTTAAGGTAATGGCTTCCAGTTGTCTCAGTCAGGAGACGGCTGTGCCACTACTACTGGGGTTAGACAGGTTGGCAGACATGGTGAAGTTAAAATCCGTAACACACCCACTTGCATATTTAACACACACACACAGCACCTGAACACAGATATTGTGTGACTGTTATATGGGTTTCTTGTGTTGGCTCGTGTAACACTGAGCCTGTGACTGACTAAAACAGGTGTGTGTGTGTGTGTGTGTGTGTGTGTGTGTGTGTGTGTGCGCGTGTGTGCGTGTGTGTGTGTGTCTGTGTGTGTGTGTGTGTGTCTGTGTGTCTGTGTGTGTCTGTGTGTGTCTGTGTCTGTGTGCGTGCAGAATTCCTCACTGCATGACTGATTTTATCACTCCTTGGCAAAGGTCAGTGGTGAAACTGTGTGTATGTTTATAACATCTCTTGCATAATGTGCGTCAAGGGTTGCAAATAGTTAAAGTGTGCATGCTTTGTGAAGAATGCAGATGTCTTTAGCTCCTGATGAAAGGGGAGGGAATGAGAAAAAAAGAAGAAAGAAAACTGCTGAGGGGGGTTAAACACTTAAAAGAGCATTAGATTTTGAAACCTGTCAGGTGTTAGTGTTTGACATTCACTAGACTTTGGGTCTTTCATCGTGTCTCTGCACTAGGCACATCTTTATTTCCCCATTAATAATGCATAAATATGGCTGTGATAAAAGAAAAGTGATCTTCCCTCTGTTGTATTGCTTGTGTTCATTATCAGCTGCTTGTAATGTCAGTGATGTCTGCACTGAATCTCGTCCCAGTGTTGCACTCTAGGAACAGCTGCTAGATGCCTAAAATGTAAACCACATAAAATAGAATATATAATATAAGTGCACAACCACAGATTCACATAAACACACTCAAACACAAGACAACTGCCCATGCCTTGTGTTTTTACTGCACTCTGTAATTGTGTGCACTACAAATGCGCAGGCTCTTTGAAGGTTTCTGCTCTTATGCCGTTCTCCTTTTTGTTGTCACCGTATTTGTTTCTTTGTGGTGTTTCTCATCAAGTAATGTGGCGGCCCAGCTCCTCATTGTGTGTGCATGAGATGCTCTCTCAATGCTTGTGTTAAGGGAATGTGTGCAAAGCCAAGTGTATGTACTTTGGACCACTTTCAAAAGTATACGCAGGCTAGGTTTTTGCACTTGAGTTTGTGTGTTTCTGGAAATCTTAGTGAATGAAAGGTGAGTCTCTTTCACAACCTCGGTCAGAGAGTTGGGGTTGGTCAAAGGTACGCGTCTGCTGTGAGTGATGCAAGACTGAGACGTGGTGCTCAGTCCTGCCTTACCTAACTGGTCTCAAAGGTTTTACCAGCTTAAAGTGAGTCTTATTTCCCTCAGGGCCTCACACATAATACATGTAATCCTGTGTTCCAGTTTATGCTTTGTAGTAAGCTAAGCATCCCTTTGACTTTGTAGATGTTTAACTTTTTCTCACTAAGAACAGTTGTTTATCAGCCTTTTTAGATTTCAAGCATTTTTTTCTGTGTTGATATTAGACTGAAGAGATTTAATTGTTGTTTTTTTCTTTTAGATTTCAATGACAAAATTTTGCAAGAAGTCATTAGCACCACAACATAAATAATAATCTTTTAGCCTTATGTGACCTTGTGCACTGTAGCATTGTAAGATTCATGCTCCTTGTCTACTTCCCCGTGAAAACTTTAACTCTACAGACTGATCCCAGGGAAACAGTGTCTGTGTGTAATAAAACAGCGGTACACCAAGTTTAAATCCAGACCTCACTCCAAAGAGCAGGTTAGTACGTCTGTCAATGCAAAGCAAACACACATACATTCACACGCGCATGTCAGCTATGACTGTGACCCCTCAGTGACCCCAATCGATCCAGCTGATTCACTTACAGTAATGCATTAATCTGATCATGTTTCCAAAGAGATGGAGGGATAATAGAAGGAGAAGAGGAGGAAGAGGAAGATGTGGGTGTGTGTGTGAATGTGTGTGTCAGAGTCAGACAGCTGTAATTAACTGATCAACTGTGGTGGGGGGTTGTTTTGTAGATCTCTTTTCTTCTCTCTTCTAATCCTCATCTTCCACTCTCTTTCCTCTCTTCTTTCCTCTTCCTCTGTCATTTCTGTACCGTCTTTCCTATCCTACTCCATTCCTCACTGTCCTCCACCTTCTTCTCTCCTTTTCTTGTATTTTTTATTGTCCTCTCCTCTCTTGCTCTCTGTTTTCCTGCCCTTGCTCTCTCTCCTGTGTTATATTGCCTCCTTAACCCAGTTCCACACTGAACTCTGACCCCTCTCACTTGTGTAACTTTAATGATAACAGTGCTTTTGTGTGTGTGCATGTGTGTCTCATAATGTCTGTTGCTCCACTTCTTCTAAACACACAAGTCACAGCTGAGCCACACAGGAATTGATTTATTTTGTTAGTTCTGATCAAATCTTCAGATTTGCTCCTTAATACCTGCCTTGATGTTGTGTCTGACAAAATGACCCTGCTTTGTTT
Organism: Acanthurus lineatus; assembly: GCA_029814665.1. Lineage (NCBI taxonomy): Eukaryota > Metazoa > Chordata > Actinopteri > Acanthuriformes > Acanthuridae > Acanthurus > Acanthurus lineatus. The sequence continues at coordinate 5,068,644 of JAPZDV010000016.1, forward strand.
TGAGTTTTTTTTTTTTATTATTTTCATGTCAGTTGCACATTTGTAGGAATGTCAGATGTACACTTAGTGTGTGTATGAAAGAGCGTGCGAAAAATCAAAGCTGTGTCTGTCTAGGAAGGTTTATGAGGGTATCTGTGTCTCTGCCTGAGTGTGTCTGGAGGGCAGCGAGTGCACTGTGACCTTTATGGGTCTGACTGTGTGTGTTTGTGTGTGTGTGTGTCTGTTTGTGTGTTCACCCACAAGCCAGTAACATGATCCGTCTCAAGGAGTCGAGCCCTCCAACCCTCCTCTGTCTGTCTCCAGGCTGCTCCTTACCACTCTACTATATCTCTCCCTATCCATTCACAGCCTTCTCTCCTTTCTGTCTGCCCCCTTTCCTGTCTCTCATCCCTCTTTCCTTCATCCTGTCCTCTTTTCTTTCCCCCAACCTTTAACTTGTAAATCTGTGCTTACCAAATCTGGTAAGACATCTATCCGAACCCTCAACCCTTTTGGCCTCTCTCTGTCACTCTCTCTCTCTAACACACACACACTGTGATCAGATGGCTTTGATTGCAATGATCAAAGGGAGAAGTAGGTGTGTGTGTGTGTGTGTGTGTGTGTGTGTGTGTGTGTGTGTGTGTGTGTGTGTGTTTGAGTGAGTGTGTGTTTTTGTGTTGTGTTTTATTTTTGT
>JAPZDV010000016.1:5075171-5109745 GCA_029814665.1 Acanthurus lineatus
TGTGTGTGTGTGTGTGTGTGTGTGTGGTCCTGTAAAGACGATATGAGCCACCTTGTGGGGATCACGTGTGCCATAGCAGATAAAGGAGTCTTTGTGAGCAGATGCAGAGGATGCAGCTCAAGCATACATCCACTTAGACACACACACACACACAGACACACACACAATCAAGTATATTCACAGTAACTTCAGTGGACACACTCAACTGCTCTCACACGTTTGTTTCTCTGCACACTTTTGCTTTTAAGCACACCCTTACTGTTTAACTACTTAAAAATGTCCATTTTCAGCCATACAACTTACATACAACTAGGCATGAATTTATTGTCGTTAAGAGTGAACACACAGATACCAGTGTGATTAGAAAGGGCTGAGTCAGTCTTTTTGGTATGTTGCCGTTAACTAAAATGGCATTGTGCAACTGGATAGTACAGTTTAGCACCTCTGCACTGGTATGTGGGCTTGGCGGGGCTTGCCTGACCACTCTTCAGTGTTGTCTAACACACACAGAGCCGCAGATACAGTAAGAGTGCATCCTGAGCTAATGCTTATAGCTTCATAAACACACCCTCCTTCCTCATCCAATTTGCTTTTCATACTGCACACAAACACACGAAACAACATGTTGAGTGTGTTAACGAGTAAAGATTGTGCTGTTGTCATGACTGATTACCAGAGTCCCTCCACTTTTCACCTTCTAGGAGAGCAGTTTCTTCCTTTTTCCAATGTGTTTATTTGGTTGAGCTTGTATGAAGAGGATGCCTCAGGCCACATTTCTCAAATTGTGTGTGTGTGTGTATGTGAAGCGAGTTCAGGCATGCTGGCTGCCTGCTCTCCTTCATACTGATATTGTTGTTGTTTTTGAGCTACCAGTGGTGTGTCAGCATACACAGATTTTAGCATTATGAGACTCAAGTTATGTTGCTGATGCCAGTGTCACGCTGTATTGTAACACGCATGTTATGAGCTTGAGCGATCTGCACAACTCGTGTCTCTTCATCTCTGTTTGGCATTTAGAGGTGACAGTTGACATGTTTTTGCTTTTATGATTTACCAGCTGTGCACTTTTAGATTTCCCTCATTGACTGTACTGTAAAGCAAAGTTTACACAATGCTTTTAACTTCTTTGGAGTATAAATGTTCAGCAACTTTCATTGAAATAACCATGCTGCAAAGGCTTCTAAATTTTGACAGTATTGCTGCTAAAGTGGAAACTTTGGCCTGACTTTGGCTGAAGAGAACCAAGTATCCAGGTATCTGACTGCTGCTCTGTTTCTAGTTAGCAGGGAGGCTGTGTTATGCTCTGGGTATCTGCAGTCAGGTGCATTAGATGCAATTTAAGGGGATGGAGTTTATAGGTATGAGTTTTAGCCTTTGACGGCAAAGCCACGTGTAATTTTGGAGGACTGACGTCACAAGACTGTGCCGGCGTCGACTGCTTTGGCTCTGAATGCTGTCTACAGCTGTGAGGGACACACTGTGTTTGGCTGCTGCAGCGTGGTTTGTGTGTGTGTGTGTGTGTGTGTGTGTGTGTGTGTGAGTGAGTGAGAGAGAGAGAGAGAAAGAGAAAGAGAAAGAACAGTTAGGGTAAAAACAGCCCATGACAAGTGTTAAAAGCGTTATATTCATCAAACACTCATTTACACGTGCTTGCACAAACATCTCTCACACATACACTCCAAAAGTCTCCCTCACACACATAATCATACTGTTGACAGGTCCTGATTCTGGCAGCAGCCTTAGCCGGGCTGCTTTCATTAGCGTCTGTCTAGACACGATTTATTACCAACTGTTCACTCTTGTCTTCTCTCCTTCTCTGTCTGTCTCACTGTCCTCCTGTTTGTTGGCTGCCGAATTTTCAGACGGTCTCGGTCCGTTTGTCTGTGCCGTGACTTAAGTTAGTAAGTCAGTCTGTCACCCTCCTCCTCTTTAAGTGGGTGTCATTTCCCTGCCTGTCCTCAAAGAGGAAGTCAGCCTGTCTGTCTTGTCTCTCACTTATTCTATCCATCCGTTTCTTGCATGTCTATGTCTCTGTGTGTGCATTCGTGTGTGTGTGTGTGGGAGTCAGAGTGGGTGTGATGGTTTGAGAGCCAGGCTTGGTTTTGACCATGACCTTTTACTGAAGCCATGTGGCAGAAGTTAACTGAGCCAAACAGCCCCTACCACAGTCAACCTGACACTCCTCCTCAGTGTCTGTAGCTCTGCCAGCTCTGGCCGCACAAACACGTGCATGTTTGCAGGCAAATGAGACAGAAAACAGAACCGTTTCCTCTCTCATGTATAAAAACAAAAATAATACATTCTCCACCCAGTCTGATTTCAGTTTATTGGGCTTGAATGGTATACCATTCGATGCATTAGCCACATAGATTTTTAAATAGCAACAGATCTGAGAGGAAATGCAAAAACAGATGAGTCTTATTACCTGTTTAAATTTCTGGAGGTTTGTAAAGAAATTTTAAAACATGGAAACGTTAAGTTTATCCAGTCTAAACAGCTTTGAACAGCCATGGGGGAAAAGATTATAACCCATAATTCAAGGAATCTGTATAACGTGCTTTTGTACGATTAACCACCACAGAGTGAAGGAGCCTCCCAGTCATTAAAACAAGCTGAACAACAGTGCCTTCTTATGAATGTCTACTCATATCCCACTGTCAAACAAAAGTTCAGGATGTGGTGTGACAGCATTCTTAAGAGATCTGAAGATGTTCACAAAACAAAGTGTCCTTGCTTATGATTGCGTCTTGATGTGTGCATGCTAATCACCACCCATACTGTAGTATCTGCCCACAGGCTGTTGGCTTCAAGGTTTTGACCTATCCTGAGAGACATGTCGGCAGACACTGAACATAGACTGAAAGACACTGAAGGAGAAAACCCTGTCATTTACCACCACTCCTGCAGCAGCCTGCAATTGCATGTGCATCTGAGTGTGTGTATGTGTGCAGGTATGAAGCCTGCTGCCCTAACTTGAAGACACTTACTGAATCACTAGTGACTAAGGACTGGAGCAGCTTAAGCATGGCCACTCTACTCACGCCATGCAGGCTCACACATGTTGTGTGTTTGCCATTAGGTAAATGTGATAAGCTCAGTTTACTGTGCACTAGGTCAGTTTGTACAGAGCCCAGCAAAGCAGTAAGACACGGTTCCTGTACAAAGGAATGCAGGTCTTATGTTGTGCACACACAGGCCTTTGGAGCATTTGGTTAGAAGTGTGTTTTCATAATTGCATATGTGCAGTATGTATGGATTTGTGTTGAGAATTTAAATAGGCGTGTGTTTTCATAGTATATATTTGTGTATGTTTTTGAGTGTGCAGCCCTTAGATCTGTTCTTTTTTCTCACAGAATAGCACTCTTGATTGTTTGAATTTATGGGTTATAGAAGATGGTGTGTTTTCCCAATCATCTGGATGTGTTTTCTTAAGGGAATTCTTTCATGTTGAACTCATTTTGCTGATCTAGAGTGCTGAAGTTTTTCACTTTGAAGTTATGCTGCCCTCTGATACACCTGCACATTCATGTATACTGAGATATTTCTCCATTTTAAAAAGTAACACTAAAAGATGACAGCAAAGCAGATAATTCTGAAAAATGCTGGCACAGCATAAAAAAAACATAACCCCTTCAATTACTACAATTATAGCACGTCTTGCAAAAAATTGCAGGGTCACTCAGCAAAGAAGTTGAACCAGGCTCAACATTTGACACAACGCAGTCCTGCGTCATCCCACAACTCACTGCGTTGCTGAACCAAATATGACCAAGTGCCTGTTTCCAGTTACATTGTGATGTGAACTGCATATTTCTATTGTAAGCCTTATGACTGTCATTGCAGATAATTAACTGATTATTTCTGATGACTCTCCAGACTTTCAGAATCCTTCTGCTTTGTGATTTAAATCATAGTACAGTGATTGATAAGCCTCCCGACTATATATTTTTTGATTACTCCAATTGTACCTGTACCCCTTGTTTTTGAACACACTGCTGCTTTAGGTCTAAATGCCAGTTTTGATGTCTCTACTCAAACCCAAATTTATCTCCTTCCCTCATCTGTTTCTGTCAAACCAACTCTGCTCTGTATTCTCTAGCTCCTTGTCTCTCTCAACCTGTCTTGGTTTTTCCTCCCTTTTCATCTTTTGTCTGGCTCAAGGCCTTAACTCCATCCTACTCATTCCCCACCCCAACCCACCCCCCTCCACCCACTCCTGTCTCTCTTAGCCTGTATATCTCCTCTGCTCTCTACCCCTGGGCAGAGTCTCTGTTGCTCCACCCCTCAGCATCTCCCTTTGACATTAACCAGCACACAGAGAGAGAAGCGCCCACTGGTTAACCTTTACAAAAACACCACTTTCGATATCTTTCTATCTCTCCATCTTGCTCACTCAGCCTTTCATTATTTCTCTAATTTTCTGTTTCACATAGTCTCTGGCTCTGTCTGTTTTAATCCATTTAAATTAAATATAAATTATAACCAGTTTACTCTTTTCCTGTAATGCCTTGTCACACTCCCTCTCCCCCCATGTCAAGGTCTCTGTTTCTCTTTCTCTGTCTCTTTACCCCCCCACCCTCCCACCCCCCACACACACGCAGTCCTGATATTGATCAAAGTCAAGTCAAATGATTATATCAAAGCTGATGACATTTATTCAATGTGTCACGAGAGAATATATTCCACCCATGCAACAAATAAGCCTTTTAAAACATGCATGCTTTCTCCCATGTCTTCTTTTAAGGTGGCCATGCTTCCCCTCTCATTACCTACACACACATCCATGCAGCCAGTCCACCTTTACAGTGCAGCCAGCTGTTGCCCTTTAGGTGGTGTGACCTCCAACCTTGAGTTCAAAGGTTTGGGGCCTTAACCACCAGGCTGCAAGATCAGTGAGGGCTGAGCCAGCTATATCTGCCTGCTATTGACACAAGTGTCACACGAACACACAGAGCCTGCCTCAGGCTGTGTATATTGCCTTGGTTCTGTGTGCACAGGCTCAGCAGAGAAACATATGGAAACCGCCATGAGTAGGTGTGTTTAATGTTGCAGACGTGTAGGTAGAGTGTCAGAGTGGAACAAAGGAAGACAGGAGAGGAAGAAAATAGAAGAACAAAAGCAAGAGAGGTGTGTCAGCATGGATGAATTGGTTTACATGATACCGACTTCATCCACGGGTCTTTAGTAAATCATTCATTTAGTTGTTCCATGCTAACACTTTGGCATGGACATTAACCAGCAGTGCAGTCAAGTGTAGTCCTAACAAAAGCAAAGCCCTGTGTTGAAAAATGATGAATAAATATACCTTGCACCTTGAAAATGGACACAGTGTCTTTGTGTGTAGGTCAAAGGTTACATAGATGTCACAGGAGGAGAGAGGACAAGCTGATGTTAAATGTGAGGAGGAGGAGGACAGAGATGGTGACATTTAACTTGCAACAAGTGTTAACCACAATCATTTGTTAAAAGGGCAGATTCTGAGTATGTGACTGTATAAGAAATAGAAAGTGTGTGAGGCAGTTTGTTCCTCTCTTTCTGCAGTGTGTGTGTGTGGTGCTTTTGTGTGTAACCATGTCTGTTTTAGTGTTTGAGCACCATCGCAGGTGCTGCTTGTTCGCTAGGTGCAAGTGGAGGTGTGTGTGTGTGTGTGTGAGTGTGTGTTGTTAATGTGTGTGCTGGGGGTTGGGGAGGTACACCAGAGTGCCACCTGTTCTCAGTCATGTGGCCCAGCACTGACACTGTGAATCACTGAACAGGCGGCACATGAGGAACACACACCCACAGATGGCCACAGCACTGGTCCAGGCCCCACTGTGCATTCTGGCTGACACACATGCGTGGTTTCATAAGCCACATTGAATGACATATCAACAACACCATGACCACAGGACAGTCAGCAAACGTCATGCATGCACAGTGAAACAAGCGGATGGAATAACAAATGAGCTGTGGTTGTCATATGCAGGCAGAAAAAGGTGCTGATCTCTTGACCCTTGACTCAAGTGTTGATGAATTGCTGACCAGTGCTTCAACTCACACTGGAATGTCACAGACATGTTTGATCTAGTTTTGACAAAAAGTGAAAAGAATAGCAGTTCTTCATCATTCCCAGCACACACCACTGCAGGCTAATTTAACACCACAGATGTATGGAGAAATATATTGACTGAAGTGCTAAACATTGCTACCAAACTGAACTTTGATGACATAAAAGAGCAAACTTGTCTTTTCTTTTGTGTGAGTGTGTTTGGATGTAAATCAAGAAATGCAATAATATGCTTCTGAAGTTGTGCTCATTTCCTTGCTGCTGTTGTTGACACTCTACAACCTCCAGACTGACCTCTGTTCCTCCATGTTGTTGTTTCAGGAGGTTGGACGTGTCATGGTGGCCTGCTGAAAGGGAGGGACCATATTACCCATGATCACCAGGTATGGCTTTCTGTTTTTTGGGGGGGTTTTTTTTGCAATTGAATGCTTTTGTAATAATTTAGCTCTGTCAGAGTATTTTCAATGTGTTTTTTAAATTATTTCTTTCACCTTCTGCATTTTAGATATCTATATTTAATAACTGGTACCACTTAAGTACATTAAGCACATTAATGTTATATAGTTTGTACACACGCTCACACAAAAGCTCCATTGTGTAGGATGTAGGTTAGACAGGTAGAGCAACAGGGTGAGATGTGTCAAAGGAGAGTGAGTAAGACAGGAGTAGGAGTATATTAATTACACACACATCCGTTAGTTAAGAAGGCAGTGGGTTATGAAATGTGTGTGTGAGGGGATGGCTACTCCTTTTTAAAGTATCACAAATCAACTATTCTTTTGAATCATGAGTGTTTTGTAAGTCTTCAAAGAGTTGTGTACTTTATGGCCTCTGAGTCACTTATTAAACTTTCACTTCTGCTCTTCAAAGCCACATTAGAGTAAAGAAAGTGAATAATTTGTTTGCTGTTAACAACCAGTCCTTAAGCAAGACACTGAGTGTGTGGTAGAGTTTCCCATTAACTTTCCCAAATGATGGATGCTGGAATGATCCATGTCTCACATTAGTGTGATTGTAATGTTATAAATAAATAGCTGTTGATGTTTTAGAATAGTTGGAGCTCAAACAGGTAGACAATTGTGATAATCAGTTAACTAATTGGGAGATTTCTAAGCCAAAATACAGCAAATTCACTAGATCGAGTCAAATCTATTTTTCTCTGGGTTCAGGCTTTTGATGACACAACAAGCAGTTAAAAAAGTTAGCTCAGGCTTTCAGAAATTGTTTTATCCTAATAAAGCATGACTTTAAAGGAGATATGATTAAGCTTTAATAATCATCAGGTTAATCAAAAATAAAAAAAATAATAATTGGTTGCAACCCTAAACAGTGACTTGAAATTTCTTGAGTTTGAAGAGTAAAACCTCCCTCAAAAAATGTTCAGACTCAGTCCATATCATCGTCATGATTTAGTGTCAGAGCTTCTACAAACTCATTTTTATGCTAGAGATTGATTGCTACCAACTTAAACACATTAGAATAGTGTTTTTCCATAGTGGAAGTTGTATAGAATTTGAGCTGTACTGTAAACCATGCTCTTTTTTCTTTTTTTTTAAGCAGCATTTTTAACAAAGCTTGAATTTGGTGATAAACACATTGCATTTCTTATAAGTTCTTCACAAAGCATTCTGCCTGTTTGTCAGTGGCAATGTGACATAGACACACACACAGCTAAGCTGAGGCTTAGCATGGTCGCAGTGGTAAAAACCCTAATAATGCATACAATGTTAGTATGTATGTAAAATGTTAGCATGGAGCACCAGTGCCAGTTATCCACCAACCAGGAACACAGATGATTTTGATGTCCATGTTTTCACTTCTTAGGAGGAAAATTTACCAGTGAGACAGACTCTTCACACATATGATGAGATACCTTAAGAGCCATCGGAAATTTTTAAGCTCTTTTAGTGGAGTTTACTTCTCACTGTGTATAACTTTAGGAAAGTGAATGTATTAAGCATGACTGGAGTGCTTAGCTTATCATAGAGCTACAGTCAGGATTAGCCAGTTGTTTGAGAAAACTAGAGGGGGAGCCAGGCCCCCTGTCGGCGCCCTTTCCTTGAATAAGGGCCTTAATTACAAGGGCTGTAGTGCTTCATTCAGCGGGATACATGGCTGCTATATGTGGCTGTGCTAAGCCAGTCTGTCTGTCTGACTGCCTGTGTGGCTCTCTGTCTCTCCACGGTGTGACTGTGTGAGTATGTGCGTGGAGGTGATTATTATCGTGTCTGTCGGCCTCTCAGTGTACCCAAAAGGCTGACTCACGATATGCCACATATACACACTCTCACACACACAGTCCCACACACAATCCTACATATCAGAGGCTGAGAAGTACCATCTGTACCAGGGACAAAGTCTCCTACGACTACAGAGCACAGTCACTCGCTCACACTCACATGCATAGTTTCTTTTTTCTACTTTTGTTCTGTCTGGACCTCATCAGTATTACATGCTGTTTATTTTTTAAATCTGTGTGTGTGTGTGGGTGAGTGTGAGTGTGTGCGTGTGTGGGTGAGTGTGTGTGTGTGTGTGTGTGTGTGTGTGTGTGTGGGTGAGTGTGTGCGTGTGTGTGTGTGTGCATGCGCAAGGCTGGTATGACAGGAATTCTGGGGCTCGTACCCATGAGAGAGCTTCTTAAAATATATATTTGGAGTGTGAGAACTGAGCCGTCCTTGTCCTCGATCTCTTTAATTACACACACAGTCCTCATCACACACACACACACACAAAAATGCCTGCCTGCTTCCTTTCCACACACATGAACACTAGATTGCTGGCCATACACATGAGCTTTAAGAACTTAAACACATGGTGCTGTCCCTTTATTGTCCCTTCCAGCCATGCATGCACACATACACATACACACATTTAAGACCCCCAGGACAGACTGTAATGCCTTGGCTTCCCTTGTTGCCCTTGTTGTGGGAAAGGACAGATGGGAATTGAGCTCAGACATATTTAATATTCTCAAACCATTATTACATGCAGTAGTTTCTATGACAGAAACAGCTGGAAGAAGCTGTGTATGTGGGGGGCCATGTGTGTGGCACACTGGAGTGGTAACCATGACCACATCAATCACCATTCCCCTTCCTGTTCACTGTTGAGAGCTAATGGTCTCCCCAACACTCTTTACAGTACAATCATACACTCACATTCATACATTGGAACACCCAAAGCTGAGCAACGTCACACATTGTCCTTCAGAACACCCAACAGAAGCAGTAAAAGTCAAACAGCAAGAGCAACATAACATTTGCATATTGTATTGTCTGTCTATTTTTGTGCAAAAGAGACCAACGCAAAAATAGGATGGAAACCATACACACCAGTGAGAAGCAATGATATATAGCCTACACAGTGAATGCACTACTTAACAACTCTGATAGGTAATTAAGGACTGCAGCGATTTAGGGTGTAAGAGCTTCCAGATGACGCTATAAATAGTGTTTCGCTTCAGCTTTCTTGATTAATTATAGCATATATACAGATTATAACATTAAAAGTGCATTTTTTCTGAGTAAGTAGTTATATAATTTGTAATTAAATAACCTTTTAACAACAGTATTAACAACAGTTTGTTGCCTTTTACACCCTCAATTAGATTGAAGAGGAAATTTACTGTGTATCTGCATGCTAGGACATAATCAGCTGCTATAAGCTCCACCACTTCCACCGCCACTTTTAGAAATGAAAGTGGCCTCTTCATTTTTGCACTAGACCCTCACTTGTAACCACCTTTGCAGATATGTTTGCAACAGCATATGCTTCTAGCTCAGCCAACATGCTTTTTTTAAATCACAGTTAAGCTCACTGTACAGTGCTATAGGAACTGTATCTGCTGATCTCTTTAAAAAAAAAAACACAAAGGATCCACATACAAGCACACTGCCTCCCAGTGTCATAAACACCCAACTGTGCTGCGTCCCTCCTCTTTCTCAACACAAAACACATTATTTAACATTCATTGTCACTTGACAATAGACTCCAGATCTACCCTGGTGGTACATACCACACATGCCATGCACTTACTTCATCAGGGGTATGAATCTAACACACAAACATCTCTTGTTACTCTTCACTGTATGCTAGAGTAGTAGAAGTAGAAATGCCTTCAGATATCTCAAATATAGTGAAAGTAACTTGTTGTAAAGGAGAGAAAAGAACAGACGGTATGAAAATTATAGCATCATTGTCTTGTACCAAGGCAGAAAGGTTTCCTAATGTTCTAAATTCATTGTTGATGTTGTTGCCGTTGTTTTTAGAATTGGGGGGCATAAATAAACTGCATGTGTGTGTATCCTTATGTCATCATCTCAGCATCATCCATGACACTGTCCCATCCTCCCTGCCACGACTAATTTTGCTTCCCGTTGTCTTGCTGAGGCAGTGCTTTCTAAATATAACCTCTACTTGTGTGTACTGGAGTGTGTGACACATACAGCACTGTTGGTTGTGCCAATGCGGCTCTTTGGCATTATTACAGGGTACAGGATGGTAACTTTGGCGAAGAAAATCTGGAACAAATGTATCCGGCCTCAGAGAGACCCATTTGTGTTTTTCAAAGCCCTGTTTACCTCACACAGGATGTTAGCTGGCTGCTTCTGAACATGTAGCTTGTAATTCTTTCACTTGATTGTGCACCGTCATGAGATGTAAGATGTTAATGTCACCTACCGGACAGGAACATGACATTTATTAGCCTCATAACTCAGGCTTTATTTACAGTTCAGGTTCTGTGTGCGGTATTTTGATAATGAATAATACATCAGTTAAATATTATTCAGCCTTCAAAGACCCTATACCATTCATTTATGTCAGTCTGCTAGTTTACCTAATATACATGCACACAACAATGCTTGATACTCACCGTGTATTCTACTGTCCAATTGTATACATATTACACAAATATCCCCATGAATTATATATCTCATGATTAGAAAAATTATTGTGTATGTCTTCATTTAAACAGCTGAACTGAGCAATTCAAGTACAAGTATCTGAACAAAGATATGAATGCATGCACCAATACTGCAGTGCATCTCTCTAATAAGACAACTTTATAAAGGCCTCGTAAGCTGTAACTATGTAGCCTTATTTGTGGCAATAAATTCTTTTGGTAATGCTTTTTTAAATCAGTTAAAAGCATATTCTGAGAGCAACAATTAAGCAGCAAGGCAGGTTGTCCCTTTGGCTGATGGAAAAGTTTCCAGAAGTCAAAGGGGCCTTGGTCAAATTTCCTTGTATTAACAGCTGATTAAATATTTACTAATTAACTCAGGCAAAAGTGATATTTCATTAACGTAAAAGTCAAAATTGGCTCAGGTGAATTTTGTTCATTAATTTCTGTGAAAGGTATTATTTACAAACTCACAAACTCTGTATATAGTAAGTGTCTGTTGAGAAAGTGTTTCCTAACTGTGGTGGCTGAAATTGTCATATTTTAGGAACAATTTAAAATCAAACATCATGATGTTACACAGTGTCTTCCTGGTTGTTTAAGGACAGCGTTATTTACTGTGTTGAACATGGATTTATAAGTCCCAACATAGTCAATTTGTTACTGTTGTTTCATGGATAGTTCCCTAAAAGACACAGAAATATGAGAAGTATAAACCAGTTTGTACACCTGAAAGTGTTTGTGTATCTTCTGTGGCTTATAGGCCATATAAATTTATTACAGAGTATCCTGTAAAGCTGTAGTACCAGGACCTATTTATAGTCTACTAAATCTAACCCTAATACTGCGATACTGTATCTGTCTTCCTGTGTTAACGTGGCTTCAGGGAGTATTCTTCCATCCAAAAATAGACGGTCACACGGAAATACTGTGTGCCGCGGTGCTGTTCACTCAGTCGATCACGAGTCAGCCTAAAAACAACTGTGGCGTGAAATAAAAATAAAAAGGTACAAATGAAAAAAGCCATCAGCGCAGGGGGAGGCGGAGCAGCACCGGTACCTGCAGTCGGACTCGGTGCCAGTTTGCGCTGTCAGGGAATTCCGGGGCCGAGCACTGACGTCACATGTGTACGCCTCCCTCTCTGTTTGCGTGTGTCTGAGTGTGCGTGGCTCTGTCCCTTTAAAATAGAGCTAAGCGCAATACGATCCCAACCCGGCTGCTGGTGTGTGTGTGAGCCAGAGGAGATAAGGAGCTCGACGCTGAGAGACACAGAGAGACGAGTGAACTGGGCTGTCGCTGAGACGGCAAATACAGCCATCAAACGGAATAATAAGCCGAATATAGAGAAGAACAAGACTATCACGGACTGTAGAGAGGCTCTTTGGCCGTCGGACGGCTCAGGTTTCATGGTTGTTTCGAGAGGAAGCGACAGAGACTAGCAGGGATTATAGAGCTGTAGCTGTGCTCAGCTCAGCCGGTTGGTCGGGAATTTCTCTGCAGACTCGGAGCTCCAAACTTGAGGATAAAAAGACTTTAACAGCGAGCGTGGATCTCGAGTAACTGGATACGTATTTCTACTTGGAAATTATTTTTATTTTTGGAGCAATCATTGAAAATACTTCAATGACCGGTGAGTACAGGGACTGCTATGTAGCCTGGGAGCATTTAAAAGTCCAGTCAACTGTGTTTTGGTTGTGAGCAGGCAAGTTCATATGATGAAAGAGTCCGTTAAGACAAGATAATCTTCAGTGTGTATGGACACTTAATGTTTTTCCATTATGCACCTGGATTATATAAAACCTCTGGGATTGAGACTCATGACAGTATTGAGTGAATTTTTGTCATTAATTGAAGCGAAACCCTTGATCGGCTGTAATCGATGAGGTGGGGGAATTTCGATGTATTTTTCTCGACCACGACTCTTTAATCCCACGCTTGCGCGTGTCTCCGTTCGGCGAATTGTTTTCCTCATAGTCATGATTGATCATCTTTACCGGGCATGTTTAGCAGTTTGTTACACGTGGGTGCGAGTAATTTCTGAAAATTGGCTTTGATATGAAAATTGTGTTTATGGGATTTTTCTCGGTCAAATGCCCCGAAACACTCCCCACCCCCCAATTTTTGGGCTTGTGTCAGAGTGAGTAAAGAGCAATTCTATTCATTTTGGTGAAGAATTCTACCAATCTACATGGCTGATAATGACACCAACTAGGGTCCCCCACCAGGGAATCGTCCTCATACATTTATTCATGAAGAGGTGATAATGACCTGATAGTCTCATTGCTTTTGGACACTTTGGGTCCTGCTTTGGTCATTGTTGCCTTGAAAACTCATGATCATCCCATGGTTAGAAAAGGGAAGGAGACCTAGAGGACAGGGAGAGAAAATTGCCTGTGTAAGGGGATCTCACACCATTGTGTGTGTGAGTGTTGGTGGCTCTGCCGGAGTAGGAGTGGGGGTGGGCAGGATCACTGAGGTCGGCAGCCGTAAAGTGAATGGATAGCTGCCACCCCCATCACCCCCCAGTCAATCCTTGCGCACACAAAGAGCTGGATTGAAAGGAAGTGATTTGCATCACCTCTCATTTTGGGGGAGGGGTGGTGTTTTGGTGCTGCCCTTTGGGTCTAGGTTCCACCATTAGTTGGTGCACTATAGTTTGACCACATAGTGTTGTTTGGCTAACGTGATCAGTTATGTGAGTATCTCCCTCAGGGGGCATAGTAGTCTGAAATGACATTCTAAGGTGACTTTTTGACTTTCAAACTGGCGCTCTTATCTCGGTGCGCTTGATGACGTTAACAAAGCCCGCAGGAGTCAGCAGTTTGAGTTATGCAAGGTCCCACATCTGAATTCCCAGCTGGAGCGCACGTCTTTGCTGTTGACTCGTGAGTTTTGCGCAGTTAATAGTGCAGTTTTGCGCGATAAGTAAACACATCAAAGCAATGGAAGTTAAGCAAAAATAAAGTTGATTATTTAGGGGGCGTGGTAAGATCTACTTAAGAGTCAATAGTTGTCGATATCGGTGGCTGTAATTGCCTCACCGCCCACTGATGTTAAACGGTCGTCACCTATTTCAACTGATTTTCGGACACACGGTTGAGAATTTGAATGCGTGGCAGGCCGCGGGGCTCACTGGTCAGTTTATTGCCCATAATAAACGAGCTCAAATCAGGAAGAGCGAAGTGTGCTGGCATGGGGTCGCGAGAAAAACAACAAAAAAGAAACCCTTTGAAGGTTTACTTCCGATCGACTAGATCGATTGGCATGGAGACCAGCCGCGCGTTTTGTCCCTGCGTTTGATGTTTGAGGTTGTAAAAAGTTAAGTTGAATCGCTCCACACACTCTTGGCCGGCTGTGCGCTGCCTCAGCTCTCCCCCGCCCCCGTTTGTCCCGTGATCTCAATAGGAGCGTGTGTGTGAATGAAAAATCGCCGCCCATTTACTATGAGTGATGACGAACATGGAGGAATACTGAAGTGAGACACTTGTTCTAGAGGAGAGGGACGGATGACGGTGGAAATGAGGCGTTTATGTCAACAATAGTGACTGATTCACATAACTTGAATAAGTAGAAGAGAAGTGCGAGTGTGTCAGGACAGTTTCCCAATCACACTTCCAATCCACTGTCCACATATTTAGCTTTAATTGGGTGTTGCTGGATGTCCTAAGTAAATTCTGCATTACTTTGAGTAAATAGAGTTTTTATTTTATTTGTGTGATTGGCATGTGAAATGGGTCAGTAGGTTGACTTAAAGTGCTTACTCATCTAACACCACCTCGACAGTCGACAGTGATGAAACAAGAGCCATTTGTGTGTTTGTCTCTTTGCTGTGTGAGTGTCCAGAAAGATTTTTGGGGGGTTCTCTTGCCCCACAACTGTATTTGCTGTGTGTCACAGAAAACAGTAACAACTCAGCAAATGTGTGGTTTTTTTTCAAATGAATCAAATGGGCGGGGGAAGTAGTCAGATGTCATCATGAAATGTCTGTTTGTGTCACACCATGCTGTTGCAGCCTTTCCTGTAAAGCGTATCGCTTTTCCTTCAGACAGCAACACAAAACGAAAGAGAGGGAATAAGGAAGGTGTGGGACAACATCTGCCCTGTTATTTCTCAAACACTGCCCACACACTCCAACACGCCAGGCGTTAAGCAGGAGTTTTTCGACACTTTTGCCGGCACAGTGGGTAGAAACCAGTTGAGGAATTTCCTGTCACTCTCAGTAGGAACACTGAACATTTAAAGGGGTACTATCAATGCTATTCCAGCTACTACAGTATTTTTACAGTGTTCTTTATACTTAATACTCATTAAATTTATTAAATTACAAGCAGATATAGTGCTGATTGACCGCCCTCAGTACTACAGGAAATTACCTGCCGGTTTATTTAGTCTCCTGCAGTGCATGCAAACACTTGAGCTCACCAAGCATGTCCACGCAGCAGGGTGAAGGCTTCAGAGATTTGGCCTGGGCTAAGGGGGGCAAAAACTCAGTCAACCAAGTGTGGAATTCCACCATCTAGCGTGACTGCCTACAGTGGATCCTGGTATCTAACAGCAGGCGAGAGACCAGGAAACTGCTGTGAGCTGAAAAAACTTTTGCAATAGCTGTTGTTTGACAGTTGAAAGATTGAAAAAAGTGTGAAAAGTGCAGAAAACAAAAAACATAGTATTGCTTGTTCTGTTTGATAAAGTGCAAGTAAGTTTTGATAATCTTTGGGGTAGTTTAAGTATTTGCAGAAGAAATAGGATGCTAATGATGTAAATTTAAAAAAAGAACAAAATAGCACCAAAAGGGGGTCTCACACTTGCACAATTTAAGACTTCTTCTAGGTTTAAAATAATTGGGGAAAAATTCGTTAAATGTATCACTTACTTAAAAGATGAAGTTAAGAACATTAATAAATATTCTGCTTAAGTGTTTAGGGATCTCCATGACCCTGCCATATTGCTAGCCACAAGGCTATGACATCCATTACTGAGAGCATTGTTCATACATGCAGCAATGATCTCACTCCAGTTTCTGTTATACTGTGTTTTTGGACTCAAGAGCAGCAAGGAAAAACAAACCAGTGTGATTCAGTCTGGAAGTTATGGAGTGAACTCAGGAAGGGCTTTTTACAGGAGGAGAGTGAGCGATTCGAATGCAGCCAGAAGCTGAGCTAATAGCATGATATAATATCTCAGCATTTTGGACACAGATTCAACAGTGATGTGAGAGAAGGAAGAATGTTGTCCCTGAATTCCCCCTGGGTGAGTAGATCTGTGTTTCAGGGCAGCAGGGTGTTTACATCCTGTTTGTCAGTTCAGCTGAATAGGAGAAAAAGGGAAAGTTTTCCCTCTAGTTCACTTTCTCTCTGTTATCACTGGCTTTGTGCCACTGATGATAATGCCACAGTGAAAGGGAGGTGTGCAAACCTACGCACTGAGTGTGTGTGTGTGTTTTGTGTGTGACTCACACACAGTTACTTACACATGCTGTCACACCTTGGAAAGAATTTTCCTCCTTTCCTTTTACCTCCCCTCACCTCCTGTGAGTACTTTTGCCCATTTCAACCACACTGGCAAAATAAATGCTAAGTTTGCCAATGAGTAGGCATGTGCATCATGGGAAAAAATGCTTAAAAGATCAACAACATCGGTATTTAAGGAATCTGTAAACTGTCCTTGGACTCTTTTGGCCAAATGAACAAATGCTGTCGTCATAACAGAGGTGGTCAGCCTGCGTCACAGTCATTCTGATAAAGTCAAAACCATCAGTGCGTAATTACACCCACT
The DNA here is from genome assembly GCA_029814665.1 of Acanthurus lineatus. Lineage (NCBI taxonomy): Eukaryota > Metazoa > Chordata > Actinopteri > Acanthuriformes > Acanthuridae > Acanthurus > Acanthurus lineatus. Next base: position 5,091,896 of record JAPZDV010000016.1, read on the forward strand.
ATAAGAACAAGCTGCACCAGCCATCTGTACACATGCTGTCATTAACTCTGATGCATATAGGACCCACACATGTTAGTGGGGTTTTTGCTTTGTTTTTGTTATTCACACACACACACGGACTGCTGATGAGACATAATGTTGTGAGTCCATGGAGGAAGAGGAAGAGGGTGGTGTGTGTGTGTGTGAGGTCAGCTTGTCCTGTGTCTCAGTAAACATGTTGATCAGTAAAGACTTTACAGACCCTGTTCCTCTCTGTCTGCCTCGGCTCCTCGAGCTCCGTTAAATAACTGTTAGAGAAGACGCTACTGGTTTCCTGGGCAACTGTAACCAAGGAAGCAGAGTCCCTTGCCTTGTTTAGTGCGTTTCTGAACTAGTCAGTGTGTGTTTGTGTGAGTGTGTGTATGCTAGCTCTGGATGTGGAACAGAAACACCAGGAGAGATACAAACCAGTTTACGTGAGGGGGATTTTGAGGCTGTTTCAATGAAAAGAGTCAGCAGAGTGATGTTCTGCTTTGTCCTGGGCTTTGGTAGTTAAGTTAAGAAAAAGTTGGGGGACTTTTGAGTTTGCTCAAGTGTGGAAATCAAGAGTTACCATGATTGAGCTATTGTCAGTTGTTAATGAGACACCCACGTCTTCTCAGATATCCGGTTTGTCGGGATTTACACGCCGTTTTCCTTTCTTTAGAGAAACTAGTCAGGTGTTGAGTCATCCCTTTTTGTTCTGTCTCTTACACAGACAGCATTAAGAACAAAGTCTGTCGTGAATGTTTCCTCTGTAACACCAAGAATCTCTGTCTGTATCAGGGTACAAGTGACTGGAAGGAGGAGTTATTCACTATACACACACACACACACTCACTCACTCCCACTCTTATTCTCCCATCATACATTTGTCATTCACTTTTACCAGAAGCCAAACAAGGATTTTCACATAACACCCAGGTTCAGAGCCAAGAAAAAGGCTTTTCAACTCATTACACAGTCTGTTTTTTCGGTCAAGGCTTTGTGAGTCATTAGTCGCACACACGTGCCGTTCATACAAGATGAGTGTGTGTCTGAAACGTATTGTAGGAGATATGACTGAAACCAACCAGGTTGACGTGTTTCACATCTTTAGAGGCTCATATTAGTCACATACATTCACTTTCATTTACTTTTAAGTAAAGCCACTTTTAAACACATACAGTTCATATTTTTTCAACAGAAGCCTCAGTCTTCAAACCCCTCCCTTAGGCCTCTGTCTGTCTCTCTTTGTTCCTCTGACACACACACACACACACACACACACACACACACCCCCCTTAGGGAGGCCTACTTCCTGTGGTTGTGACGACAGCTTCCTCTCCCCTCAGAGCTCTGTTCCCCTTCTCTTTAACGTCACACACACGTGCATCTAAGCTGTGTGTGTGTGAGAAAAGAAAAAGAGATGCACCACAACAGCCTCCACCCCACCCAACCCCTACTTTTTTTTTCCACAAACAGATAAAAATGTAGACTAACGGTTTCTTGCCAGTGTGTTACTGGGGTCCGGAAATCTACATTTTAATGTTGTGAACACATTGCAGCCAAAGTATCATTTAGACTGTAAAAAACCAGTGGAAAAAGAGGCGGTGACAAACCATCCAGCGCACTGACAGGCTGACCACCAGCAGTCAAAACAAAACAGCCTTTGGTTGGTTGCTGCTGCAAAACTGAAGCAGCTCACTGTTGTTTAAAAACTAGTATCACATGTTCAAATAAGACGCAAGCAGAGGTTAAATGCTTCAGTGTTGGATCTTCCTCCCTCTTTGCTTTAAACCCCACTATATCATGGTCAAATGTAGAGCAGATGTGAGGGCGTGCACATATAAACCAGAAGCAGACAAAGTCAGACAAATAAGATCTTTTATCTGGCCTGTTTTGGCTGCCTGTCAGGAAGCTGCAGAGCAAAGAAACGGCCTGGGGGCAAATGGGGGCAAATGCTCTGTCCCCTGGATAAAGTGTTGTGTTGTTTAGGTGGATGTTAGCAAGAGCTAATCGTCAATCAGGGAGATCAGATGCTTCCATGTTTGTGTGCAGGAACAGTGTTTGCTTGCTGTGTCCTCAGCTGACCCAAACTCCCCAGAGTGTGCTGATTAAAACAGCATCTCCTGATTTTTCTGTTTGTCTCTGTGTAAGGATGTGGACGTGATGAAGTTAGCCCGTATCGCTGTCTTGGAAAGGCATTTGCTGACGTTTGCACATGCACAAACAAATAAACACACATGTGCACAAGCACACACGCAGGGAGCCTAGCAACGAGGTGGGGGAGGACGGATGGAGGAGCTGGCTGTTCCTCTGTGGGTGTGTGTTTGAGAGAGAGAGAGAGAGGGAGAGAGAGGGAGAAATGCATGGTGTTTCCTTCAGAACACGATCTCTATCTGGGACTGATTATGTAATGGCCAAATGGAGTAGAGAGGGCGAGGGAGGACAGAACAAGATGGAGGGAGGGAGGGAGAGAGACAGGACCATTCATGGCCTTTCCGTCACCGTCTGCCAGACGCTGCCAGAACCTTTCCCTCTCTCTAATTTCTGTTATCTGTCATTTCTCCCTGCCTTATCTGGTCAGTTCTTATCAGACAGACCCCACAGTGACTTTACTAGGGCAGTAACAATCTCCAGCTACCTGACACGACCCCCTCAAGCTTTTTAGTTTTTCAGTAGTCTTGTCCCACGTGTACCAGCCTCTCTCACCTCTCTTTCTAAATGTAATATTGATTAAAGCTACCATGCTGTAAAAAGTCAAATATCAAGCTTAGTGAAAAATTCATCTTGTATCGATTGATAAATCCTGAAATTTTACTAAAGCAAGTAATAAAAATGATACCAGGATAAAAAAATTCTGCTTTTCCTAGTTTTTTTAGCTAAATTGCTGGAAAAAAAACCCAGAATTTTTACACCGGCTCTGATTGATATTTTTTGCAGTGTATGTTCTCACTGCCTCCTCCAGTCTATTTTCCTTTTATTGCCTCAGTGTGGTTGCCTGGCTTGAGACAGAAGCAACCCATTGCTTGGCATGGGAGGGGAAGGGTGAATAAATTAAGGCCACTGCACAGATGAGATGGACGTCATCTGAACAACTTTATTTCAACCATTCGTTTCCTCCAGCTCAAGCCAGTGACTAAGCAAGCTTTCCTGTGCACAGCCACAAGCTCATGACATTGGTTTGTGTGTCATGTGGGACTGTGTTGGATTCATTTATTTTGCTTGTGTGTGTCTTTGTTTGACTGCACAGAGGATCCAACAGCTCCTTTATTTTCCTTCTAGCTTTTCGGTTGGCTCCGTTTACGACAGTTGGCCCAACTTTGTCTCTTTGCCAAAGCTCCTTGCTCAGCTTCTCTCAGCTGATAGTTGCTGTTGCTGGAACAATAAGTTGCGTAACTATGACAGCGAGGGTGTTGACAGTAACAGCTCTTTGATGTCTTCTGTCAATGGGGGGATTTTACTTGAACAAGATATATCATAGGGGAATTTTTTGATGGAACAGTAAAGTGAGTCAGTTGTTCGGTAATAAAGAAAACTTTTGTAGGCTTTCACTTAGAAGTCTATCAGGACGGAAGCATCAGCCATTAAGTTACTTGAACTGTTTTCAGTTACTGTTCTCAGCGGTATAGAAGATCACCACGGCTTGTTACGGAATCATTTATGTAAAAGTGAAAGCAAAAATCTCATCTAAGTCATTACGAAGCTTTTAAATTTCTAACGCCATTTTTTTTTCCAGGCAGTTTTTTTCATTTTCTCAGATTTTTAAATTTTCAAACATTTTTGATTTCTAAATTACAGACAAAATGTGCTTAAGTATACATGATTGTGAAACAGTTCAATCAATTTGTTTGCAGAATTCACCCTGTCGCTTCTTTTAAACTTGTGGTCTAAAAAAGTCCTCGCTCGGCCACAACCCAGCAGCTCGCCATCACATCCTGTTTATCAATCTAAACTCACGCAAATGCACAATCAACCCAAGAGGTGCACTTCATCAGAAGTAGAAATTACATCACAAGTCTGAGAAATTCCCGCTGTTGTCACAGCTGTGACTGCGCAGAAACACGCCCCCGGTCACCTGACTGTAAGTGGTGTCCCAGGAGGGCGGCGTTCAGGGTGAGTGGTTTGGGGTAAGCCCTCTTTCAGGGCATGAGTCATCGGGGGTTCCCCGAAAAATGAAATGCGTAATGCACGCAAACAGATGCACGCACACTCTCGCTTTTTTTTTTTTAGTACACGTATAGTACTAAACACTAATTTCATCACTTTGGTACCATCTGATACGACCTGAGCGAGGATGTAACACTGTCTGCTGTCTTTGTTTACTATCTGGTTTCAGAGTTGTGAGTTTCCCGCACTGTGCTGGTAGAGTGGCTGTGAGCAATGTGATAGCCAGGGTAGCAACTGGATTAGAGGACCGTTTGGTCACAACAGACATAAACACACACCCTCTATAAAAGTAGTAATTACAACCTCGCCACTGTGTCCCTGTTTGCACTCACCAGTCAACTCGGTGTCTTGCTAGAGTTCTTTTAGTGTCTCTTTTTCTTTGTGCATCTCATTTAGAACTTATACCCTGGCACTTTCTCCCTCCTTCTGTCCTTTCTCCATTATTCTATGTGTTTTATATCTTTACTTTTTCCCCAGCACTACCCTTCCACATAGTATTATAGTTGACTTAGCTGGGCCACCTCTTCCTGTTAGAGTGAGATCAGCCTCATTTGTGTGTCTGCTGCCTTTTTAAGCTGCACAGTCAGTCTCACCATTGTGTCCATGAGAGAAGAGAAAGAGTCAGTGAACAAGAGCCCCCCTCGCTCCCATTGTGTCTGCCTCCCTGCTGATTTAGCCCTTCGCCTCTGAGCCACCTTAAAGTTTCCACACAGCTCCGAAATCAGGCGTCACCTCAGATGTCAGAAAACCAGGAGGGGTGAGAGTAGTGACGACATGCAACCTAGAAAGTCAGAGGAGACGCAGCAGGACAAAAGAAGTTGTCAGTTCTTACTGAAAGCAAAGACTACCCCCATCTCTGAATCATGTCTAATGCTTTGTGGTTTTAGGTTTATGACAGTTTTGATCATAAATCTAGTATTGTTTTTAGTATGGCTTCTTATTGTTTTCATGACAGCTTGACATGAATGTTTTTGTCTTCTGTGTCTTTCAGGGTTGAGGAGACCCCAGAGAGATGATTGGCAGCCGAAGCTGAGACTTAACACAACTGTGAATCAATAACTTGGTGCTACTCTAAAAGGTATGCTCAGCAAGAGTAAGCGTGTTTGTTTCAGTTTGCCTTTGAGCATGTCATGTGCAGTCCTGACAGTTAGCCTATCTTCACATAGCAGCAGAGCCTGCTGGATGATGATCCCTATGAGGTGCAAGGAGAGAGATAGGAGGGCGGTGTGTCAATGTACAGCACTCCTCCCCTGGAAGCAATTGAAATATCCCGTACTGGGCTTTAAATAGAGACAGCAAGATCCAGAGTTAGTGGGAGGAAGAAGGGAAGTAAAGAGGAACTGGTGGGAGGAGGAACTGCTTATGACCAGATCTAATTTTGGAAAACTGGTGGAAGAGTGCTGTGCTGTGCAAGAGAGATGAATCATAACCTGTGTGTGCATGTCTGCTCTCCAACTAATGCATTATACATTATTTGTCACATACTTAAAAATATTATAACTGTGTGCTTTGAACATTTGGAGCTGCAATTAATAATGAGACAACTGTTTTTTTTTAAGTCACACACCCACAGTGATGAAAATTAAAGATACTAAACCGATGATCCTGTCATATTTAAATTGATGTGATATAAATCAGTGCAAGAGGGTGAAGTCATCAGATTAGGCGGGATAACGCTGTTTATCCATTTTTAAGCTTTAATCTTACTTAACAGTGTACAAAGTTAGAATTTAAACTGATTTTATGCTTCAGTATAAATTGTGTTTGTTAGTGTAAGTTTTAAACAGCAGTGGTGAAAAATCAGGTGCAAATACATCCCTCTCAGGTTTTGTCAGGAATCTCTTTTGTTGTCTTTTTTGAATCGAGGCTCTTTGAAACACAGACTTCTTTGTATCTTGACACCTTCTGCCTTTTGTATTGTGTGTGTGTGTGTTTGTGTGTGTCCGGTGTTTTAGAAAGCAGGGAAAGGAGGGAGTTATCTCTCAGCTTCTTTTATGCATTTTCCCCTCAACCGCTTTCCTTTGTGTCGTCTCGGTCTATGTGTGTGTGGGAAGGTGTGTGGGCGTTTTCATGGCACCGTTCCTACTCACCACTTCACTCCACCTCCCTCCATCCCTTCCCTGTTCTCCATCTCCATCTTTTCTCCTTAATCTATCTTTCCATCCTGTTCAGACCGTCTGTCGCTGCTGCCCCCCTCTCCCTCTCCATCACGTCTGCCGTAATGAGATTAAACCTTAGTGTATCCATCGGGCATGAACACACACACACACACACACACACACACACACACACACACACACACACACACACACTCACACACACACACTCTATATACACACACACACACACTCTATATACACACACTCTAGAGAGCGATGCAGCACACACATCACACAGACACACACAATCATCCACTTAAGAGAGCTCACTATTCTCTTTCAAATGCACTAAATCAGCACAGGCCTGATGCAGCTTGCACACTTGGCATTGCTTCCAACACCACACACACTCACACTTGGCATGTGACCAAGGCCTCTCACTCTTAGTCTTTCGCTCTGTCTCTTGTTATCAGGAGGCCCATGGTAAGGATTACAGTTACCCTAGGTCTGTCCTCATAGGTGAGCTCCCCACTGAGCCATCTGGGCTTCTGTAGTAATCCTGTTTTGTATTGACTGGCTTACTGGCGCCTCCTACAGGCCATATACAGCAGCCAGCTATGGACAAAGACATTCATCCATGATTTGAGACCTTAAGTTAATTCAGGATGTACGTGTTTCTAAGGGCAAAATGTCTTAACTAGATCAGAAAGCAAGGAAATTACAATGATGAAAATCAAATGTAAATAAGGCTTAAAGGGTTTAATTCAGGTTCTCTCTGCAGTCACAGTAAGCTCTTTCCTGCCCTATATTCCACTAACACCCTCCCTTCTCTGCTGGCAAACTCTCCAACTCGCACACATACACACACCAACTAGCCTATATAATAGAGAGCCCACTGGCATTTATTGACTTTTCAGTGTGTCTCTGTCTCACTGTTCTCATAGTGGCTCTCCTGTTCTTCTCTCTCTACAGCTAATAGGCTTTTGGGTTCTTGGTGCTAAAGCCAGAGGAGTCGGACAGTACAGATATTCTCAGTGTTGGATTGAAGCCCTCTCTGTGCTGCAGTGGAGGGCTTCACAGACACTGCTAGTTTGGTGAGTACAAGCTCTTTAATTCACTTTAATCACAGACTCTTTGTTTTTTAAGTTTGTAGCATACAGTTCAGAATGTTAATGTAAGTTAACACTTTAAAGAAGTATGTTTAAATCTAAATTGGCGTTTTAAATAAGTCTTCTCTTTTAAACTGCTGTATTTAAGTTAAAGAAGGGATAAGAACAGTTTAAAGAAACATTTCTGAGTCAGAATCTCTGGAATACATCCTTTTGATTTGATGAGCTGACAGTACAATAGATTTGGAGGTAATTTTTCAAGCCCTGGTGTTTGTTGCATAATAAGAAGTTTGACATTGAACCAAAAAATCCACTTTGGATGCCATACAATTAAAAGGATTGTGACACTTTAATTGTTTAGTATTATAATGTCTATTGTATTTTCTTACACAAAATATTTAATTAAAGGTCTTAGGTCATTATCGCATTTTTCAATACCATTACATATGTGAAATTTCATTATGTTATAATTAATATGGCTTTTTTATGGAAGCGTGTGAGTAAACTAAGTATTTCTAACATTCACAGGCTGGATGCATCACGCAGTAGAGCAGTTTGGCGGGCGTGGCACACGGGATTCCTTCCCTCTGGATGGACTCAACCGGGGACCATGGGGTCCCGTGGGCGGCCGCGCCTGGCAGCCACCTGCTAGGTCTGTAGCTATGACAACACCAACACAGGAACTTTTACTAACCTCTTTGTTAGCTGAAATCCATCAGGCTTAACCTGTTATTAGAGCGGTCGAGTTCCATGTTTTTACATCAGAACTGAAGTAAAAGCTCTAATCTACTTAACAACTTTGTTGTAAAAACTGCTAAGAAACATCATCTGACTGCACCATGTGTGCTGTCTGTTCCTCATCAGGTGTTCGCCTGGAATGAACCAACACCAACTCTTTTCCCATCTACCTCCTGGTCCTATGGGCGGACTGAACCATCCCAATAAATTCTTTAGTAATGGGTAAGACATGCAAGCAAAGGGCTAATTCATTAACATAAAACTACACAATAAAGCAAGTTTTTGGTGTCTTTTTTTGGTGTTTTTTTGGTGTTTTTTGTATTGTGTAATCCTTTTGTCTTTTTTATGTGTCCAGGCCCATGCGAGGTGGTGAGAAGCTTGAACTCCCTCAGCCAGTGTTACAAGGTCTACAGAGGGAGCAGCAGAGACCACCTCCTCATCATCTTCATCCTCCACCTCCTCACAGAGCATGGGAGCAACTTGGACAGCTGTATGAATCCCACCTCCCTCCTCAAGGGCATCCTGTTGTGCCCCTGCCTAATGAGCACTCACTTCGTCTCCATAATGGAGGCTATGCAGCAAGCGGTGGACCTCCCCCAAACCCCCATCATCCCCCCAGTAGGCCAAACCAAATGCTGAAAGTGAGTAACAAACCTACAGGTGATTTCATGGCAGAGTTTAACTATGTCAAAACAATTGTCATAGGTAGAAAAAATAAATCTGTTTACGATATCTGTGTTGTTTTTCCTATCTGTTTTAGTTTGGGGGTCCTCAGGAGCAGCATGTTCCCAGGGGTCCACCATTGCTGGGAGATGAGATGTGGGCTCAGGTGCACCAGGTAGGTGCTTTGTAATTGGCTATGATCATATTTCATCATCCATATAGACATAAAACAGTCCCCATTCTGGCTGTCTTTTCTGTTGCAACCAGACAGATAAAGACACACTCTATTTTAAGCCCCCGTCACTGAGATGGGGCTGAATATTTCAACAATGTTTTTGCACTGGCACTGCAGTAGTTGCTCTAGTTTTCTTCATCTGCCACACCATTGATCCTTTCATTTTTCTCTTTACAGCAGAGAGGCTACCCAGGAAAGATGTTAGGTGGTCAGCTGAAGAGACCGGGCCCTCCACTGGGAGAGCACTCTGTAATCCAGCACACTCCGCCGCCATCACTGCACATGTCTTCTCGCCCTGCTGCTGAGGACTGCCCTAGCCCTAGCAAGAGGAAAAAGAGTTCAGATCAGGTAGAAGACAAGAACAAACTTTTTTTTTCCTGATTTAACAAAACAGCCTCAATAAGTGTCCATTTCTAACCTCAGTCATAGATTTCTGCTGCATTTTGTTGGTAATTCTTATTAACAGGCTCTTTAAAATGACACACATTATAACATCCCATTCCCTGTGTAGGTATCCCATCCTGGTTTGCACCGTTTCCCTGGCCAGGCTTTATCTCAGCACCAGTTGTCAACCCACCATCTCCCTCCAAAATCTCCCTTCTGGAACCCCCTACACAAGAACAACAGCACTCCCTGGCAGCCTCAGACTTCTGACCATAAGAGCTCTCCATCACAAGAGTTCCAGGTTCATAAAGTAAGAAAAAATCTCTTTGTAACTGGAAAAAAGTAGTTGGAGCCAGAGTTGATATTTTAATGTTGACTGCAAACAACAGGGAAACTCTAATTTGACTTAGTAGTGCTATAGATATTGATTCTATTAGCTGACTAGACGGTAGTATTTCTGGCTTAGCCCTAATGTGTTTTATATTACTTTAATCATCATTTGATGTAATGTTACTCATCCTTTGTTGTTTTACAGGAAACCAACAAGCAAGGAATGGGCAGCTACACCCAAAAGTCCTCTCCCATCTCCTCTGCCCCTTCAAACCTCTCCCCTCTACCAAACTCCTCTCCCAGAAGCTACAAACATGGATGTGCTCCTCAGCTCCAGAAAGACGCATTCCAACCTCAGGCTGTAAACCAACAGTCCCCTCACTCTTCATACCCCAGCCCCAGCACCAAACTGGGATTAGCTCCACCCTGCCAGGCCATGGAGCCTCGTGGTCCTCACAACCAGAGAGGCCCTCTCATTGGGGGCCAAGGTGGCAGCCAAGCTACCTCTCACATTGCATCAACTCCAACTAGGGGAGACAGAGATCAACACCTACATGCCCAGTCGTCACCAGCAAACCCTGCAACCAGCAACAAGAGCGGCAGCAGCAGTAGTAGTGTGCCTTACAGCCACTTCCAGCCTCGTCCAGGGCTGGGGCACCAGGGTCCCACTCCTCCAACTCCTCCTGCCAGCAGCACCTCAGTACCTCAGCAGCAGAATGGGCCCCATGAGGCCTGGAGATACCAGAGCAGGCCCAGCAGTCACTCCCTAGTGAGTACAAGTCATTCATGCAGTAGCTTCTTTGTACCACATCCGTAAAGGTTTGTTTAGAGCAAGTGTCATGATTCAACACTACATGTTTTTACTCAATTTAACCATGAATCCTACTGCAGATGTTAAGATATTGTACATTTTTTAAGTAATGAATTAAAATGTATTTTGTGTGTGTCTCCTCAGGAGCCAGGCATTTACAGGCCTCCAGGACTGCTACCTCAGCACCAGCAGAGCAACAATCAGGTCGTGGCTAGTCGGGTTCCTGGTCCCTCCCAACACCCTCACCATCATGTCAGTCCTCCCCTGCCTCCAACCAACTCCACTCGAACACCTGTCATCACCCCCAATCTCCCTGTATCACAGGCCGCTTGCTCCATCAGTGGCTATAGTGGCAGCTCTAGAGGTGCAACTATAGTTGGTGTTTCTTCACAAACCTCAGCACCCCCTGTTGGTTGCCCTGTGAACACTGGCAGAAGTAATAACAGTTGGCAGAGAGAAAGAGAAGTAACTCAGACCTCCAGCAGTGGTGTAACTAGCCCTACCTCTCAGCTGGATGTTTTGCTGCAGCCAGGATGTCAGAGAGGCCAAACTGCCACTGCCAGCCAGGCTCACAAACAGGGGCTGCCTGTATCACAGCAGCGGGGACCCCCAAAATCCCAGCCGATGAAGGGGAAGACCTCTTACTATGCTCAGGCTGAACTGCAACCTCCTGCATTTTCCACCACGTCATCTTTGTTCTCCTCAGGAAACCAGAGAGCAGGGGACAGTGTGATTACAAGCAGTGTTTCAAATCCTCTTCCTAGCTCTCCCACTACATACGGCCCAGGTCCCTGCTCCACTGTCAACTCTTCCCCTCAACCATCAAATTCCTTGTCCTCCAGACTGCATCATCAGCAAGAATCTGCCTCAACACAGGTGTACTCTCAGCCCCAGATTCGTCCACCAGCTCCGACCTCTGTCCCTCAGTCCATCGAAGAGGCTCTAGACAAGCTTGATGCAGAGCTAGAGGGTCACATGCAAGCTGAAGAAAGAAAGAAGAGGGAAAAAGAGGAGCAAGTGAGAAAAATGAGAGAAGAGGAGAGACGGAAAAAAGACTGGGAGATGAGGCAAAAGCGGGATGAGGAGAGAAAGAGGAAAGAGCTGGAAAAGAAAGAGGAGGAGAACAAAAAGAGAGAACTGGAAAGACAGGAGGAGGAGAATAGAAGGAGAGAATGGGAGAGGCAGGAGCAGGAGAGAAAGAGGAGGAGGGAAACAGAGAGGTTGCAGGAGGAGAGGAAAAAGAGAGAATGGGAGAGGCAGGAGGAGGAGAGGAAAAAGAGAGAATGGGAGAAGAAGGAACGTGAAAGGAGGAGGCGAGAGTGGGAGAGACAAGAGGAGGAGAGTAAGAAGAGAGAGGCAGAAAGGCAGGAGCAGGAGAGAATGAAAAAAGAAATGGAGAGGAAGGAGGAAGAAAAGGAAAAACAAAGAGAGCTGGAGAGAAGAGAGGAGGAGAAAAAGCAAATGGAGCAAAAGAGGGAGGAAGATCTATGCAGTGCAAAAGGCAAAGAGCAGACTGCTATTGAAAATCTGGAGAGACTGCTCTCTGGTAAGACCTCCCCAACACCTCCACCTCCTCGCCTGTGCTCTGTTAATGCACCTTCTTCAGGCCCACTGCCCCCCAACTCCCAGACTTCACCCCACTACCCATGGCTAAGCCGCGGTGGCACGCCCAACTCAACTACTCCTGTAGAAAGGTTGCGACCGCCTCCCCTCACACCTCAGACTGAGTATGCCAGGGAAAAGCAGAGGCAGAGGGAGATGTGGAGCAACAACGGCGGAACGACTTTCAGTCCCTCATCGACACACAATACCTCAGGGATGAATCAGTCGGTGTACCCCAACAAGCCCCCGGTGATGCAAGCTGCACCCAACCATTCCAAAGACTCAGCTAAGGAGAGAGACAGCCAGCGCACTGTCCCCACCTTGGCACTCAGAGAGCCCCCCAAACTGTATCAGGCTTTCCCCAGGGAAAATCTTCCGCCACCACCTTTATCCTGCACCACTACAAGGGGAGTCCTCAACAAACAGGTGACAGGGAATGGTTCGGAAAATGTGAGGAGCTGCAGTGCTTACTCTGACAGTGCTCAGTTTGAGGAAGAGCCCTCGGAATTATCCACATTGCTCCCTGATGGCCTTGCTAACATCATGGCCATGCTGGATGAATCTATCAAAAAGGAAGAGGAGATGTATAACAGTGAAAAGACTGGGTCCACTGGCCTTCTAGATAACTTTTCTCCTACTGTTCAGCCTATCAAGAGCTACCTGTGTGCTCCAGACCTTATTCCAGCAACAAAGCATCAACCCAACCAGGAAGATTTTGGATCCAATGTGCATGCTAGCCCTCCAGTGCTCAGCCGCCAGGGCTCTCTGGCATCCCCCTGCAGCCGTACATCTTCTCTCAATGAGGAGGATGAGGACTATCTTAAACCTTCTCTAAATGGCTCTCTCAACCCTAAACAGTCAATGGACTTTGGAAATGGAGTGGGTAACACCAATTACCGCCATAGTGACCTAGCCAAACTTTATGGCTTTCCTGAGCATTCTAAAAGTGAGGCTGATGAGGAGGAGGATGAGGAAGATTCTGAGACCCCATCTTGTTCTCCACCACCCCAGAGACCGCACCTCCACCAAACAGGTGTAAACAGCATGTTCAAATCCCTAGCAGCCCTAGAGAGCCAGAAATATGCTTACCGTGGTGGTCCTTTTGGGCGACCCCCTCCATCTGCCCTGGGTGGGGTCAAATATTCCTCATCACTGTCACTGGGCCCTGACATCTGCCGTCAGCAGCAAGGCAGTTCTCCCACGTCAGATTCGACCAATCCACCATTCAGTCCCTGTGTACCATCTAATAAGTCCTCTCCTCCTCTACAAGAAGACAAGAAAGTGAAAGTAGAAAATGCTGATGTTTGGAGAGATGAAGAAGCAGAGGAGAGAATAAACTCTATCAAAGGGGAGAGGATTCCTACCATAAAGCCTATTAAGGTGGTGAAGGAGGAACAACTGCTGAAGACCATCTCTGAGTCTTCTCTGGCAGAGTTGGGCAAAAGCTGTGAGGTCTTGCTTAGTCGACAGAATCTTTCAAACACAAATTCTCTTGATAAATCCAATGGCCATTGCAGAGTTGAAGACAGACACAAATCAGAGAAAACAAAGGAACACAGAGAGAAAGACAGGAACAGGGATAGAGAAAGGGAGAAAGAGAAGAAGAGGAAGCATGGTCACAGCCACAGTAGCAGCAGGAAACACGAGGACAGAAAAGAAAAGAAGAAGCATAGAGAAAAGAGAGAGGAGATGGCCTTCTCTTCCTCCTCCTCTTCTTCCTCGTCGTCCTCATCATCATCTTCATCTTCGTCTTCCACTCATTCCAGCTCCAGTCACAAGCGGCACAAGGACGGCAAGAGCCACAAGGAAAAGAAGGATCGCAGAATTCTGGGGGACCTCAACCTCCAGAGCAAGGAGGGATCTGAGAAGAATCGGGGTCATTATGGCACAGATAAGAAGAAGCGTAAAGAGGCGTCCGGTGCCAGCTCCACCAGTGAGGGGAAGCATGCAGAATGTTCCTCTGAGCACAAAAAAGGCTCTGAATCTGGTTCTTCATTAGGTTCAACAGACTTCTTAAAACTGAAGGCACTGTCTGATGGGCCACCCAAGGAGCTAAAGATTCGCTTGATCAAAGTGGAGAGTGGAGACAGAGAGACATTCATTGCCTCAGAGGTGGAGGAAAAGAGGATCCCACTGGAGGAAATCAGCATCAAGAACACTGCCAGTGAGATCATCAGGTCTTGCAAGTAAGTGCAGGAAAATTTTACAAAAACACATATAATGTGAAATTTCTCATCTCATGAATTCATGAACCTGTGAAGATTGTCATATTTTTTCATACTACACACCCAGTCTAAAGTCCCTTATGACATTTTTGTAGAGAAGTAGCAGCATTAGAGAATTAGATAATAAACTATGTAGCTCATGACTCCAGTAGTAGTAGAAATGAAAACCTGTTTTGTATCTTTGGATCCATTAACGTGTTTTTTGTTTTTTAGGGGGGCCAGAGTAAAAGGGAAGTTCAAGGAATCTTATTTGCTCCCAGCATTCTCCGTCAAGCCCATCATGACCTCAGAGGAACCCATCCCAAGGGAGAAACTCAACCCCCCCACACCCAGCATATATGTATGTCACTTTGTTTACTAAATTTTACATATTTTTACTCATACACACTACCTTTCCTTCAGTCTTTGGTTTATCATTTGAAACCTCTAAGAACTTAACTTTTAATTAATTAATATACATTGTAATAAATAACCACATGTATGCTTATGAATCAACCAACTTTAATGTTAAATCAGTAAGCAAAACTGATACATTCTTTAAGGTCACAAAACAAAAGCGGCTTAATACTTAGTGTACATTGAAGACTGTCAATAACATGCTTGTGCTGCCCTCTTGTGGTGATTCACTGTGCTGAAATAGTTTGTGATACTGAGTGCTGACAGAATATTTCTTTCTCTGTAGTTGGAGAGTAAGAGGGATGCCTTTTCTCCTGTACTGCTGCAGTTCTGCACAGACCCCAAGAATCCTGTTACTGTCATCAGAGGCCTGGCTGGATCTCTCAGACTCAGTAAGTCAACACTCCGAGTGACTTTATACACAGTTGCCATCTACCTTCTAACAGTAGTATTGACTACATAATTAACATACAGATAAGCCATATACTTGAATCATCATAGTCTCACAAATGTGTGTTTAATGTATCCACTCCTTTATTTTAGACCTGGGGCTGTTTTCTACAAAGTCACTAGTGGAAGCCAATGCAGAGCAGGCAGTGGAGGTTAGGACTCAAGTGCAACAGCCTGCTGATGAAAACTGGGACCCAAGTGGGACAGGTCAGACATGGCCCTGTGAGAGCAGCCGCTCCCATACCACCATCGCAAAATACGCCCAGTACCAGGCCTCCAGCTTTCAAGAGAGTCTTCAGGTAAATACGTTCTGCTTCTGCTGCCACTGTTTCTCAACTCAAATACACTAAATATTTCAGTTTAAAGCCAGGCAGAGGGCGAGGACTTAAATGTCTCTGTGATCTGTCTTCAGGAGGAGAAAGGCAGCGATGAGGAGGACGATGAAGATGAGGAGAAGGAGAAGAAGCCATCCAATAGTTCTGATACCCCAATCAAGGACAGCGCTAA
Organism: Acanthurus lineatus; assembly: GCA_029814665.1. Lineage (NCBI taxonomy): Eukaryota > Metazoa > Chordata > Actinopteri > Acanthuriformes > Acanthuridae > Acanthurus > Acanthurus lineatus. The sequence goes on from JAPZDV010000016.1 coordinate 5,107,615, forward strand.
AGAGAGTAGCAAGTAAGGATAGTTTTATAGAGCATAAACTACTAAAACATTCTTGTTGCAGTTTGTAGTAATGTTATGTTTTTTTCATCAGTGCTGAGCACAAACCAGTGGGGAAGATAATTAAATTTGGCACCAACATCGACCTCTCAGATCCCAAGAGGTAAGCAACTTAAACATATCACTGCAAGACAACCACAATCTCTATGGCTTAATATGGTGATCCCATGATTTGCACTGCCCTCTACAGGTCGTGTCTCAATACTGCAGCATTTGTGTAGTAAGAGCATGTATAGATACTCAGCACTTATCTTAATACATTGGCTGATCCAAAAGATTGGGATCATGTCCTCACAAAACCAGAATTTAATCACTTGCAAATAGTACTTTTAAGCTTTGTCCCATTCTTGCTTGATGAGTAAGCTATTCAAGCATGAACCTTCCTAAACCAGCCTTTATATTATCACCTTTTACAATTAGTCAGAAAAAGTCAGATTAAGCATACTTACAAAAATCAGTGAAGGTGTTGAGTTAGTGTGTTATTAATGTCTAAACAGAATGGCAAATTTTATCTGTTTTTTCTTTTATGGAATTGGTGTTGTACATTACTTGAGACAAAAGTTGACAGTAGAGTTCTGACCTGTGATCTCTGCTCAGGTGGAAGCCTCAGCTTCAGGAGCTGCAGAAGCTGCCAGCATTTATGCGTGTAGCATCCAGTGGAAACATGCTGAGCCATGTCGGACACACCATCCTCGGCATGAACACTGTACAGCTTTACATGAAAGTTCCAGGGAGCCGAACACCAGGTAAAGGACACCCACACTCCATCACTGTATGTCTATAATGGGTGAAAGATGCCTTTTGTTAAACAGCAATATACAACACATAATACTACTTGGATTAGGATGCATTAAATTTGTACTTTCAAAAGAAATTCAATGATATATTTTGTCTTTGTTCAACAGGTCACCAGGAGAACAATAACTTTTGCTCAGTGAACATAAACATTGGCCCTGGAGACTGCGAGTGGTTCTCTGTCCATGAGAACTACTGGCAAGCCATCAGTGACTTCTGTGAAAAGTGAGTAGATGATGACAAATTCAAAAATGCAAGTTAACACCACACAGTTTCATGCATTAGGACATCATGTACAAGGTTAATTTACGATGCTGAGCCCTGCACATTCCTACATGCTATCAGCTCTGACAACTTTTCCTCTGATATAATTAGGCATGGAGTGGATTACCTGACAGGATCATGGTGGCCGGTGTTAGAGGACCTCTACAACGCTAACATCCCTGTGTATCGCTTCATCCAACGGCCTGGAGACTTGGTGTGGATCAATGCTGGAACTGTTCACTGGGTTCAGGCTGTTGGTTGGTGCAACAACATCGCCTGGAATGTTGGACCTCTCAATGGTAAGGAGTGTACCATCTAGGGACAAAATAACAACAATACTAGCAACAATATTAAGGACAATTTGTAAGATGGTGTTTTTTGTCTCTTAAACATGTTCTTGCAGCTTACCAGTACCAGCTGGCCCTGGAGAGGTTTGAGTGGAATGAAGTGAAAAAGGTCAAATCCATCGTCCCCATGATCCATGTGTCTTGGAACGTGGCCCGCACAGTCAAGATCACCGACCCAGACACCTACAAGATGATAAAGTAAGTACAGACAAACTGCACTCAGTAGAAACTTAATTAGTAGCAATATTACTTTCGTTAAGAGAATATATTAAGTTTTTGTTGAGACAGAGATTTTGATTCAACTCTATTGAGAAAGATGTTAATGTTGGTCTCTAAACCTCTCTGCTAGACACTGCCTGCTGCAGTCCATAAAGCACATTCAGATCCTGCGGGACCAACTGGTGGCTGAAGGCAAGAAGCTCTCCTATCAGAGTCGGGTCAAGGACGAGCCCGCCTACTATTGCAACGAGTGTGACGTGAGTAGCTATTTGTCACGAACTATGAAGCTGTGCCTCTCTATATGACGGACACACTTTGTTGTTAATGTCAACAGTCATTTACACAGACTGTGGTGCTGTTGTAATGTGTGGCTTTAATTCAATTCAATTCAATTCAATTTTATTTATATAGCGTCAAATCACAACAAAGTTGTCTCAAGACACTTTACA
>JAPZDV010000016.1:5109845-5123716 GCA_029814665.1 Acanthurus lineatus
CCGCCCCCGCGGGGGGCGGGATCGGCCCGCCCCGCTTGGGTTGAGAGAGACACCCGCGGGGGCCCCGAGGGCGAGGGGAAAGAGATAGATAGGAAGGGGAGAGAAAGCAGTGCTTTATAAGTGTTTCCAATATTTTCTCAAAACTACTACTTAATTAAGGTGAACTACACATCAGAAACACCACAGCATGACATATTACACACAACCACAATGCCCAAAGTTGAATCATCAATACTCTTTAACCTAAATAAATCTTCTCAAAGGTATGATTTATTGTAGGGTTTTTGTGCATTTGTTCTTGTTAGGTGTATGTAATAAACTGGCAGCTTAGTGTATAAGTATATCATTTTAAGTAAATTAGCAAAAAATTCACCACCTGTCGGCTTGAAAGATGGTTCAGTAGCTTGTTCCTGAGGAGGACAACAGGGGCTTTTGATTTGTTTGTTTTTTTGAGTTAGCCAGTTTTAAATAAAAGATAAAGCAGCTTAATCAATCTCCTTATTGTAATCACAGCATTCAAAATCCAGCTTATTATGTACACCTATCCTATTTTAATCAAGGAAATCAAATGCAACATTCTCGCAACAAATTCAACCTCTTTAATGACCATAAGGTACAGTGCTTGTTAAAAAAATCATTTTGGGGCTGTCATTTGAGGTGTATAATTGTATTGCAGGGTTATTTAGATGTATAATCTAATCTAAATTATGTTAATAGGATGAGAAAACATTTTGCAAATATCACAGTATAATGCAGTAAGTAGCAATGGCACCACAAACAATAGCCTCAAATGACCAGCAAAGTAGGATACAAGCCTGTAGTTAACTTTGTGTACATTAAATTAGTAACAACCACAAGAAGATAAGAGAAATACTAACCAGTAAAATGACAGACAGCATATATTTAGTTAAAATCACAGAAACCTGCACGTCACACTTTCACACTATAAAAATGTTTCACTGCTGAGCTCTTGAGGAGAACAGGCAGGAAGGTTTTTCTAATACTAAAGATTCACAATGGAAGTTTTTCTTTTAAAAATTGATAATATGCTGTTGTAAAAACTCTTAGATATCATATTTTCATTTTGTATCCATCTTAAATGTTTCTTAACCTGTCCCCCTTTCTTTCTCAGGTGGAGGTGTTCAATTTGTTGTTTGTGACAAGTGAAAACAACAGCAGGAAGACATATGTGGTTCACTGTGAGGACTGCGCACGCCAGCGTAGCTCTAACCTGACCAACGTAGTGGTGCTGGAGCAGTACCGCATAGAGGAGCTCATGAACACATATGACTCCTTCTGCCTGGTAAGAGCCCACATACCTCCATTTGATATCCCTGATTCATGCTTTCATTGTCTTCTTCATAGGATTTACTGTAGCCAGTTGTGCCTTGCATCCTCATGAATCTGGATGTTCCTTTCTGACCTGAAAAAAAATTAGAAAACAGAGTTATGTCAAGTTAATAGTATATCAGTCCAATTATTTGTGAATTGACTTTGGCTGTTGTGTTTCTTGTCTCACCAGGCCTCCTCCTCCCGATGACAGGCTCCCCTCCTTTGTCTCCTCAGCCATAACCAAAACTCCTGCAAGCCAGGACAAAAGACACAGTTTCACTTTGGTTTTTCAAAACACCCTTTCATTATTTAAGATCATTTTTGCTACTACTACTACTGCTAATACTTGCCGAACAGCCAGTTGAATACGTTTACTCATCATTACTGTTTACAAAAAGAAATACCAAGCCGCCAATACCATTACAGTTTACTCTCAAATGGTGCTTTCAACCAGAAACCCTGGCAACAGTGAAGTTGAGAACCAGGGAGCAGGTGGTGCTGCCATTGAACAAACTGTTGAGAGTAGTTGATAGTTTCAATGGCGTGTTTCTGTCAGTACCAGAAAGAACTCTTTTCTGTTGTTGTTGTCTTGAATACTGAAATTTGTACATGCTGTTTGCAATTTTTGTGGGGTGCTGTCTTTTTTAAATAATTTATTGTTTTGTTTTGGTTTTTTTTAACTAGATCAGCCTAGATATATACCACATTGGCCTTGTATTTAGAAAAGAGAAAATGAAAAATACTAATAATAGAGATATGAACATTTTTCTAAAGCATTAAGAATTTAAAAAAATACAAATGTTTGGAATGCTTCAAAACATACGGGTTTTAATGACTTTAGTTGTTTTGGGGGGGTTTCATTTTGTCTTTCGAACTCTTGTATGTGTTGTAAATCTTGTGTTTGTATGGATTATGCTTTTATTTCCTCTGGAGATTAATATTCAGTTGACACTCATCATCAGGTCTTTTTTTTTCATTTCTTTCACCTCTGTATGAACTCTTTAAAAAAAGAAAGAAAAAAATCATTGTCATCTGGTGTTTGTGTGTTGTACCTCTAATTGTTTTGTTCCAATATGCAGACTTAGTATTTCTTTTTTGGCATTGTACATTTAATTTAAAATGTTTCCTCTATTTATTGGATATCAATGTTCTCCCTTTTTTAATAGGGTTGTACAAGTTTGAGTTTTTTTTCTTTATTTTTTATAGTGACCGATTGCTCTGTAAGAACTGAAATGTGGGGGTCGTGTGTCCACAGGAGCGGAGGCTGCTATTTCTTTGGTGCTCGCCTCTTGTGACTCCTGCCTTTTTCTCCTGATATATATTAAATGATATCTTTATCTTGAATATAACGCCACCTTTCCTGTAGACAATAGGCACACTGCTCACGTAGAGAAGATGACTAATGGAATGCTGTGTTTGTATGCTCATTAAGGAAAAAAACAGAACGACTTTTTCCAAAGCGTTTTGAGAAATGGTTAATTTTTTTTATTATGTAGGGGGCTTTTAGATGAGATTTTAATGATTTTATGATATCTGTTGAATATGATAATGGGATAGATGGTGCTAAATGTTCTCTTTGAACAACCTTTTTTCTGTTCACCTTCTTAAAATGAGAATTCTATTTTTCCTGTTGCAATATTACCTTACCCCTTCTCTTTGTGGTCATTTATTTATAACTGCACTGTTTAGAGAATTCACACAGACATACTTGCAGACACACACACACCAAACTGAGCCAGACATGTCTTAAACACTTGTGAATTTGTGTGACATTACTATGACTATTAATAATAAACGCTTTTTGATAAATGCAGAAGTGAAAAGGATCTGTCTGAGTTTATTGTAATTCATTTGCATGGTCGCAGCTTAACTGCCACAGAGATTCACCACAATCTGCCAGCGACACAAATAAATGACATGTTTCTCCAGTCAGTGTTTCTAATAATAACAATATAAACAAAGATAACTGCCAAGTCATCATCACACCATAAAATAGTAAGGTACTCAAAATTAACAAGGGCAGATCATATTTTTGCCTAATGTAGGGGGAGCAGTATTAAAGTTTTTCCTACTTGTACATGTAGTTAAAATCTTACATTATTTAGAGTTTTCAAGCTAGAGATTTTTTGGTATTACTTTTTGAGCAATTAAAAATTACAATCAAGCACAGTCTGAGAAAACAACATTAGCTGTATGTTTGATGATCAAACCAACTAACAAGTCAGTCAGTCTGAACCTGCTGGCAGATGTTTGTACCCAGCGGGGGACAGTAAGCAAACAATTATCTAACCCAATATATATGATACCGATATATAATATAAGTTCAAAAAACAACATTTTAAGTTTTTATGAATTAAATATTGTTAAAATTAATATGTTTTGAATAATTAAGTGAATAAAAGCGAAAGTATATAAAAGTGAATACTTGCTGCTATACTGAAACACTAGGTGAACTTACTGAGGCAAAAAATTAAATAATGAAACACAATTCTCATTGATTTTCAATTTTTGCACAGTTACTTAAAAAATAGGGAGACTATAATGGGACAGCTTATCACAATGTAAACTACCAATATTCTGATCTCATTACATGAACTGTCATATTATCCAATACTACTGGGCTGTACCCTCACATCACATTGCGCTTTACACACAAGCCTTCAGTGTTTGTATGCATTACTCAAATGTTCCCGTCTCCTGACTCACCTGATGGAACATTAGGGACTGAAATGAGCACAAGGCTGAGGAGTTTGTTCCTTTTTTTTCCAGAGGAGAAATTCGCTTTCAATACATACCAACTGGCACTTTCCACCTGCCCTCAAATGTGTATCACATATCCCCTTATAGCCATTCCACTTATACAATAACAAGTCCTACCCCTCAGCTCTGACAAATGTTTGGCTTTGTCAATCACATCCTCAGCCTGAGCTTGCTATTGTTAGAAATGCGTGTGAAAAAATAAGGCTGCAGTTGATAGAAAAAGTTTCCATTTAGACATCAGCATTCAGGGTAAACTAAGGAAGGAGATTGTACAACCGGCAAAACTTCATAGATAGTGAGCAGGAAATAGCAGGGAGCAGCGACAGGACTGCCCGGACTTCAGTTTCCTCACGGACAATTCAACAGAAGGTTACACAACACTTTTCAACCATAAACTCAAAAAGTACAAGGTTAAGTTTACCAGTCAGCATCATTTTCATGGTCACATTTGTGCCATTTGTGCCTATGCAGTCGCAAACTGTGTTGTTCAGACATAACCTCTGTATTCTTAGATATGGTCACCTACAATTTAAACACACAGTAAATACATTTACGAATGTGTCTGGATGTATGGAAATAATAGGCATGGTTAAAATCTATTAGTATAGACTTACAAGACTGATTTAAGTTTGTATATAGCATACATTAGTCAAACAAGCAAAGTTGTCAAATGTGTCCATTAAATTTTGAGCTGGGTCATAGATACAAAACCACATTATACCTGAATGAAAGCTGCTCAGATGGAAAAACAGTATCCACATCTGTCAAGTAACAATACAATGAACGGGCCATGCCATTTAGTTGTCATGAGAATGTTTCTGTGAAAAGCTAATTATTACAAACTCTGTAACTCTGAGTATAAGCTTAGTTTTTTCAATATTCATGTCTACGGTACATTTTATGCCTCATATGAAGAATCGAGCTACTTCAGCTGTCTTAAGCCAAATGTCTAAGCGTTTGTCCTATGTTATTTTTTTTTCATAAAACAAAATGAGCCAATACAAATACAAAGTTAAACTGTTTTTGTTTTTTAACACCTGCTTTTATAGCCGTTATTGAGCCTGAAACTTTAGTATTCCCAAGCAGACGGAGCGAGCGCAAGCTTTGGCAGGTCACTGTGTCCTCAGGTCAAGTTAAGGGCCAGAGGACCAGCGAAGGGGCAGAGTACTATTGGACAGACTGAAGGAAATCCTGATTCAAACCACACAGGAAGACCAACTCCGTCCATCCGTCTGTCCACCCCACCACAGTCAGGTGATGAGGAGAAACACACTTCCCTCCACAGAGACAAAATGCTTTCAGTTTAATCACCACTACACGGTAAAATTATGATGTACAAAACTTTTGAAGGTTGTTTACACTGATATTAGGGTAAGAGGAAGTATTACAAATGAACTATTTCATCTGAAATGACAAGCTTGAACCTATGACAGCACTAACATGCCCCCCTCAAAACAAAGACTGCAATCCCAACAGCGACATGCCTCAAAAAACACATCTCATTTAAGACAAGTCCATCCACTAACACTTAAAAAAGTCTGTAATCCTTTAGTAATAACGATGATGCTGCATGTACTGTGTTCAGACCCGGATCTTCCACACACCCTGCATGGGTACCAAAGAGAGCTTAGAATAAACAAACACTGCAAGCTCAAAGCAGAGGGAAAGGGGCAGAAAATCAGGATCAGACAAGACTAATTATTTAGTTTATGCTCTGATCTCTTATCATTGACACTGATTACAGCCTTCCTCAACATCTTTGTTCTTTTTACGTCACACTCCTTGTGTAATCCTATATTCTAGGAATCTACATCTCCTGAGAGTGCACACACATTTCTTCATACATTGTAAACAGTGTGGACTAAAATCTTTTGCTTGTTTCACAACATCTCTTATCTTTTTGTTATTGTTTATATTATTTCAATGTACTTTACTGCTTTAAATGCTCTCCAGCCCCACAGGTGCTTCCTGTTCTCTCCCCTACAGGGATTAATATTGGCATTATTCATAAAGGTGCAACAGTATGTCTATCTTTACAGTGGCATATTTCGCCCATTTGTTTATTTAGTGGAAACAAACAAGACTGCTGAAAAAAAGATTCAAAGCCTCAATGTTACGAAGGGTTCGTCTGTTGGGATTGCTTTTTATTTAAACTGCAGCCACTTTATCACTCTAAATAAAGTACAAGGAAAGTTTTTCAACCTTGATCGTTCATACATGCAGTATTTTCAGTGTTTCCAAAATTCTTGCTCTGGGATTAAAGATGAACTTATCCATTAAATAACAAACCTTTATCCGTATACTTGTTGGAAGCATCAAACTCGTTTTTAAAAAAAACTATATTTAAAAACACTTTTCACCTGAATGCATACAAGTCTTGAAATGTGATTTCTCACTACTTCCACTGAGGTAACTGTGGGTCCCTTTCCATCTCTTTTTTTCATTATCTTTGTTTCCTCTTTGCTGCAAAAAATGCTGGCAGTCTAAAAAACTATATAAACAGGCATATTTTTTTGTCATATGGCAAATTCTTTTCATTTTGTTGGATATTGCATTTGTTCAACACTTATAATAAAGCAGCATTTGTGGGCTTAAGCATCCAACCATGTAATGTTGGTCAGCATTGTACCTCTTCATTATTACTCTTTTAACACACAGCTCTGTCTCTGACGCCATCCCCCCTCATTTTCTTTACTCTTGAAACTCAACTTATCAGACAAGCTGCCTTGCTCTGACCCCCAACACTCAGCACCCAGCCCCCACTGCAACACAGGCAGGGTAAAGGGGGGTGCAACATGTCCTGGTTATGAGAGGTGGAATGCATGCATGTGCTAAGAGGAGACGTTGGAGAAAGGTTGGGGGGGCTGATAAGCCTGGTGGGTGGAGAGAGAGAGAGTAGGATGGATGCAGGGAGGAGAAAGGGAAGGAGAGACAGCGCTGTGAATTCAGTCAGATGGGGGTGGGGGGTAAAAAGAGGAGGGCAGACAGACAGAAGTTTGACATACTTAAGATAAAGACCACAGCTATTGCGATTGGAATAGTTTTCAGCTGCTGACAAAGAAGCATCTTTGTTCCTTCTTCATTACAACAACAAAGGAATTTGATGCTGCATGCGGAACAGAAAACAGATTTTGCAACTTAATCAGCTCCACTGACAACTCTGGATAGCGGAGAGAAGAAGCAGCAGGAGACCAGAGCTGCAGGAAGCCAAATACCACCACTAAATAGATAAGGCTTAAGGAGGAAACCTCAAAAACACACCAAAAGCTCTTTCAACTTTAAGCAAGAACAGGAAGGGAAAAGTAACTCTGTTTCTAGGGAGGAGTTCAGGGGATAAAAAGAAAACTAAAAGGACTTTGTTGAAGTGTTAGCAGAGTGTGTATGCAGAACTGACCGGACTTAAGTGGTCTTACAAAGGGAAAAGAGCAGCAACAATCTGGAGGACACACAGCAAGAGGTCCAACTAGCCCCACAACACCATGTGAGTACAGCTGCATCATCCAGACACTTTTAAATCTGGAGGCGACTCATCTACTGAAACATCTTCATACAACTGATTGCAGTGAAAAGGACCTTAAAGAACTTGTTACCAGGGATGCTCAAAAGTAAAACAACAAGTCTAAGAGGTCTGAAAAACATGTAATTAATTATTGCAGCTTTTTTGTCCCAGACAATAGAGTGTAAGAATAAGAGAACAATAGAAAAAAAATATCCTGCAGCATTCAAGCATGATAACTGTGTATCAACTAGCTGAGCATCTACATTAAAACATCAAACTATGAAGAGTTTGACTTAATCAAAGTAACTACACACCATCATGTTGCCACTACATTATTTTCATTGTGCAATATTTCCTTACTAAGAACTCCTTCATATGGGTCAAACAATGACATGACCTGTTATTTAAAGAAATGCTATACAAACAATTTTAAGAATAGTGAGTCAAATGGGTGGAACATCACATGTATTTTCAGTAAGAAAGTGCAGCAAATCACTGCGTACACACTTTCCTGCCAGGCCTTCCTGAGTGACCTTCAACCTTAAAACAACACTTTAGACAACAATAGGAGACAGACATGCAAAAATAAAAAACAAAACAAAGCTAACGCAGCCAGTACAGCAGCTTTATAATAATAATAATAATAATAATAATAATAATAATAATAATAATAATAATACCATATCAATGTCCCCTCTGATATTCAGTAAGAGACTGTGCAGAAGTGGCTGTACTGAGTTTGTTGTTTTTTGGGGTTTTTTTTACATACAATTGTTTGATTTTAACTTCAAGTGAAAATGTATCCATTAAATTCTCAAACATCACTAGAACTTGACCTATCATCACAATAAATGTAGATACAGTCATGTTTGAGAACATTGCGGTATTGTAGATGTGCCAAAAAAAAAGGGAAGCCAAGTGTTAAACAATACCGTGTGCCAGTGTGCTAATTTAGTATCATGAACTGCTCAGAATCACATTAACAAAGTAATGAGATTGTTACGACAATTGTGATGCTACACAATTAATAATTTATGACTCCTTAAAAAAAGAGCTTTTACTCCTTAAAAGAAAATTATCTTCAAAATAACATTAAAAATTGCATGCATGAAAGCACCTGTCTGTCATGTTGGCTGAAAGGAAACACTGACAGGTTGACTATTTCATTGCTAACGAGTTTTTTTCATTGCTGAATTTTTTTGTATTTGACCTGGCTCTGTTGTTCACAAATGTTCCCAAACTGGCTCAGACGTCAGTGTCTCTTGACCTCTAGGAAGTGTGCATATCCTGTACCAGACACAGCTGCGTACCACATAAAATCTGTCCTGACACAGCACAAATAAAAAGAAAAACTAAAGACGCTTGGATTAAAGCAGACCTTGTATGGAGGACCTGCTCTTCCAATTTAAAACAATAAGCTCGGAAAGACTGTTTTGTAATTGCAGTTTTTCTGTCTTGATATCTTTGAACAAACAGCAGTATTGTGCCGTACTAACATCATATATTGAGCGTTTCATCCTTATGATGTAATTACCTATTGAGAGCTTTGTGAAGTGATTTAATGTCAATACTGGATATTTTTCAGGTGATATCAATGTCAGACAAAAATTTGATTTTTGTATATCATCCCTTGAATTCATATTTTTGATTTGTTTTTTTTAGTTTGTTTAAATTTAGATTGAAATGTACAGTACTTCTACAAAGCAAATATACACAATATGCACAATTACAACATCATATGGTTATTTGACTTTCAGTGGTTGCATCTGAACTTCTGTCTTGAAAGCCAGCTCTACTGAGCCCAAAGGCATGAAAACATGTATAAACACAAACACACGTGCAGACAACACCCACTCATACACAAACAGACTTTGATGCCAGTTAGCCTTCATGTCTCAACCACACAAACCACAGGACATAAAGCAATTATGGGCCCCTTTCCTTTTTGCCAATCAGCCACTCGATAATCATCACCTCACAGAGGGCATCGCACAAGACTAGCTTCCTGCCAGATAAAACCTCTAACCTCGCAGCGAACCCAAGGCCACCAAGGCTTTGATGAGTGGATTTTGATCTTATATTTTATAACTATAGCACCACACCACTGCACCCATCCAGCTAAGTATGTGAATTTAGGGCTCACCAACAGTTTCAATACATCTGCAATAGTTTATGGAATGGTTTTCTGTTGCTTCAATAGTGGATTCTAATAACATTTTTATTTTTATTTCACACTAATAATATGTTTCTTTATCCACCTACAGTTCACTATGAGTATGACTGGTACTCTAGAGAAGGGGGCCCACCACCAGGCCTTGGACCTGTCCGAGGAGCTGCCGCCTAATCACCATCATCACCATGTCAACCACCTCCAGCATCTCCACCACTCCAACTCCCTGGCCTCCACCACCGCTGTGGGTGGAGGCCGAGAAACACCTTTGCGTGTCGTCATACCTCCCCCTTATTCTGCAGCAGAGAGCGGTGGTGGGGCCAGTGAAGGTCCTCTGGAGCTGAGGGGGTCCCTGGACTGCTGGGCCTGCTCGGTGCTGGTGACGGCTCAGAACCTGATTATTGCCACCATCAACACCTGCCTCGCTGGACTCGTGTTTGGGCCCATCCTGTTGCCGGCCATTGTCATGGTGGCATTTGGCTTCCTCTGCCACTCTACAGTAAGAAATAGGGAGATAAAGGGGGCGGGGGATGAGTGATACTCCTGGGCTGTACATTGATACATCATATTGATATATTTCTGGTTTTAAAAGCTGAGTAATGAGGCACTTTATGAATTTACTAGACCATTTTAATATTTGCATTTACCAACTTAATCATTTTATAATTTTCACTTAGCCTCATTCGGTATGGGGCTTGGTGATACAAAGCAGGCAATGCGCTTACTCAAGAGCATTTTGGAAGTGAACAAATGTTCGTTTACATGCGTTCAGTTCTAACAGTTCTACCCTTTGCTTAAAAATCATTGCCAAGCCAAGGTAATATACCTCAATATCCAACAATCATTTGAAACCAGTTCAGTTTGGCGTGAAAGTCCGAATGTGTTTGCATGAAAGGCTAAATGTTTACACTTATATTTGCTACTTATAAACAAAAGATGGGTGAAACAGGAGGATGAGCACTATCCATCTTCTTATGAAACATCTAAAAGTCTTAATCTATTAACTTTGATCTAAAGTTTGAAATAGTTGTGCTTGGAGCATTGGGTGGGGTTTGGCTCCTTCTGTGATGAGAGGTTTTATAATCAGATAAGTTTGAGGTTCTCTCAGATGTTGAAGAGATGGCTGAACTGGAGGAGGGCGAGGGGTCATGACTCTAGGGAGTCAGACGTCAGAGCACCTAAACTAAACACAGCTTGGTAGCTCATCTTAGACTAAAAAACATGATTTGTAAATAGATAAAATATGTAAATGCACAGAGCAGTTAAAAATATAAAAGAAATGTCACTCAAATAAACAACCTCTTTGACCCCTCAGTGAGCAGGCATTATTCTACGCGCCTCAAAAAGTCATCATGGTTCAGAGACTTTTAATGCATACCAATGGCATTTCTGTGGGCCGACGACCTCCTTAATGACTAGAGAGACCAGGATTCTCTCTGTTCTCCAGCTCTCTCACAATTAGACCTCATGTGACAGCAGCTTAGAGAGGGATTAACCAGGACCTAGGAGGATTGAGAGAGGGGGAGATATCAAAAGGAAAAAAGAGGTGAGAGGAAAATTAGAAAAAGACAGGTGAGTTCGGTAACAATGGTTCTCAGAACAGACCATCCAACATTAAGTACACCTTTGGGATTATTTGGTGGAATTTTATTTGCAGTGGTTGGCCCAGAAACACTCCCAACAACAATGTTCACATAAAGCAAGTACAATTTTTCAGGCTTTGCTCCATAAAAGCTGGCTCAGATCTGGAGCCATGCAGGAGGCCTCAGCAAGTAAAAACAAACATGGGCATACTTGTATGAGTCTTATCTGTTACAACTCCAAACCTCAAAGCTCCCCAGCACCCTTCTTCTACCATTTGCTGTTTTAAAACCATGTACTGTGGTTTAAATCATCTCTTTCACTTGATCCCCTCCTCCCTCATGTTTTGCTCTCCCTCTCCAGCTGGGACTTCTTTCTACATCAGGATAACATCACTGTATTTCTGAACTTTTTGGTTGTTGTGTATTCTCAATATCTTGAAATGTCAAATTTCAGATTTTTCAAGTAATAATTAGAAGTATTGAAGTCTAACAAGCAAACTAATGTACTTTTTTTTTTAACAAAACATTGATAAACCATAATATTACCGACCTTAGAACAGCTTCATCTTAATGATCAGTGATAGACACTTAAAATAAATATTTATATTCCAAGAAAGAAATTAAAGTTTAGTTCCAACTAAAGTTTACTTTAGCTTTTCAGCTTAGCTTTAACCTTGTCAGCACAGCCTGTACTATGATGAATATTCCTCTCCCCCATGAGCTCCCTCACTCCTGCAAACCTTTTTAACTCTCTGCACTTTCCTCACGCACTCACATGTTCACTTCATCCTGCATGGGGTGATAAGGATGATTCAGGCCTGCTGTCTCTCCATTCCTCTCCCACACTCAAATCCTGACCCTTTTAACCCTTTTCCCCTCTCCTCCAGTGATATTGCTCAACATGCTTTGACACGCAGTACAATGATCACCATCTTTAAAAAAAAAGAAAGCTGATAATAATGGTTCACTTAAAGCTCAATTATTTTTTTAAATTCAAATTTTGTAGGCTATGGATTTAGTAAATGATTGCATGCATGTGTGTGTGTGTGTATGTGTGTATTGTTGCGTAATTGCGAGAGAGAAAGAGAAAGGGAGAGACTAAGTGAGAGAGTGAAAACGTTATGCTGTAGAACACCAAACGGTGTCTGTCCTCACCTCATGCACACATATCACACAGAGCACGTCATCTGCTGTCATTATCTGTTCTTTCCTGCTCTTCAAATATTTAAATCACTAATGTTTTACATGTATAAGGAAACTCTAAATTTTCCTTAAAAAAATGTTGCCCGATGTATGCCAATACACAACTGTATCCAATTTTTAAATCTCTGTGTGGTGCAGTAAATTAAATACATAATGCAAATGCAGTACATCTACAGGAGAAGAACTGAAACATTGTCTCCATCCTGCATTAGGGTTAGCATGGCTGAACTGAGCGTGGTGTCACTGTTACATCGCCATTATCTACTACGTACATGTGAAGTGACTCTGGTATAATTAGGGTCCTTACCAGCTGCAGGTCTAGTATCTTTGCAGCTGTCCCTGACCTCTGACCTCAATCTGAAAGCAAAGACAGTTTTCTGCAAGCATTAATAAACACAAGTTCATAAAATATTCAGATCACAAATACAAGGCAAAAAAGTTTTAAAAATGTTGACAAAGTTTGAATGACAAATCTACCTCTGTGACATCCTCCCATCATATCACTCCAACAGCTGTCCTCTTTTCTTCTGTGACCCAGGTACGTCCTCACGGGACGACCCCCTACTGCTCAGACCTGCTGACTGACGGAGGCTGTGTGGCTCTGCTGGTGGTGGGCTTCCTCTTGGTCACCCCTCTGCTGGTCCTGGCACTGGCTGCATACTGCCGTCTAGCCCGACACCTTCAACTGGGCTTGTGTTTCATCCCATACAGCCGGGCCGTGTACAAGAACCTGCCAGCCACCCAGCACCGTGGCCTGGGCACTGGCTGCTGTGGCGGCCGAGATGGAGGTGATGGAGGTGGAAAGGGAAAAGTCTGGGTATGAGATGAAAGTTGAGGAAAGGGGGAGAAGGGCATGGGAAAGACCATTAGATGCATGTTTGTGTAATGCTAAGAAAAGGCTGCAGATGTAAGGAAGAGAAAAAGTCTACACCAGAAAAGGGAGGATGTTGTAAATAATCAAAGTACAAACCAGCTAAACTTTCTAGACGACAAGTTAACATTTATAGACTAATGCTGAATCACTCAACATCAGAGCAAAATCATGTTCAGAAAAAAAAACATCAACTTGAAGTGATGATAGCTGGTATTTTTACAGTGGGTACACTCGCTTTTGACTGACTTGTAACTTTTCACCTACAACATGGTGTTAAGTATTGAGCAGGGGACCAAGTACAAACTCAGCATGTACAGTATACTCTATGCAAGATCACTAGGCTTCATCCCTGGGTCAAATGTGTAAGTCAATAGATAAAAAATAAAAATAAAATAAATTTAAAAAAGAAAGCATCTTATTAGTCCTGAACATAACTTTACCCTCCCTATA
>JAPZDV010000016.1:5126675-5137563 GCA_029814665.1 Acanthurus lineatus
TTAATTAATTAATTAACAAACAATAATAATAATAATAATAATAATAATAATAATAGTACAAGTAAATTTAATAGATACTAAAAACTAAGTCGACCCAAAATAAATACAATTAGCTAAAAGGACATCGTGCAAAAAAGACGAAAACAGCCACAATCCACGGTAATTTACGTTTGCTTTGCGTTCTGCAAAAGAAACAATGGGGTTTATTAAACTTTGCATGAAAAAAAAATTTATTAAAAAGCACGTTATAGATAAGTTATAAGATGCAAACTGAAGGAGGTGATGGCTCAGTAAACAATTGTTTGACCACTGTCTGCGGTAAAACTGCTTCTCTGGTTGTGAAATTTTCAGCCTACCATTGTTCTCTTAAAAGTTCTGCAGTCCTCACACTGATTATCCCAATATCATACCAATTTTAGTGTGCTAGAAGCCACCAGCACACAAAAATCTCAGTAGGATCAAGCATCTGTAAAGGGCAAATGTGAAAACTTTAATAATATAAGAGGCTTACTGCAAATGCTTCCCATAACGTTTAAAGAAAGCTGGGGTTTTGAAGCAACAGGAAACTTGACCTCTCATAGGTCACATCAGTCACACTGCCGCTCCACGTTTTGCTTTCTAATCGTTGGCTGCACTTTTAGCCAGGTAATTACTTGTTAAGCCTCTCTGATGGAAGGAGGTCAAGAGAAGGAGAAGCAGAACGGACAGGATATCGTGCAGCCATTCACAACACAAGAGAAGCACTACAAGTAGGACAAGAAGTGCTGTGCTGCTGGACAGCTTGTTGTTTTCTTTTCTCAGCATTTAAGAGAAGAAGTCGAGGTAAGCAAATTGCAGTGAAGTGATTGGATTTAATTTATTTTTTAGAGTTATTTTTAAAATGTTGGAGATGGGGAAATACAAGATCTGCAGAGAAAACCAAAGATATTATTTGACATTTAAGTCTTGTGATATGACTTCAACCTCTTGCAATCAAAAAGGAATTATTTAATTATGTTACTAGCATGTCAAACCATTATAAATACTGCATACTCTAACTTGCCATGTCTGGATACACAGTGTGTGCTTCTGTTTATCCACAGCATGTCCAAGGCGGGAGAGAGGACACCCTCTACAACTTCTGCTGAAACAACCTCATTAGATGGGTAAGCTATAATATTCATGTAAGGTTCTTGCAGTATTTATGCAGTTTTTTTTAGAGCAAAATACTCTTTATTTGACCATATTCCCAATAAATAATACATCAAGAAAAAAAAGATACCTGAGTCTTTAGATCTGCAGTAGAAAAGTTGATATGTCATAATGTTTGACATAAATTGAGCCCCTGAAAGCTTTTCTCTGCATAAACAAATTGTTGACCTAATTTTTTCTTCTTCTTCTTGTAGCAAAGATGTCACCCCAAAGGAATCGCCTGCAGGTTCAGTCTCCGAAACACCGAAGAAATCATCCAAAAAGTCCAAGAAGAACACTGAGAGTATGAACAAAGTCTACAACTCTGTGCTCGACAGTGTTTTCGGGGCGGTAAGCAGCTGGCACCAACATTTTGTGATTTAATTGCGTCATATTGTTGGACTGGATCACAATCCTCTGCTTGGCTATAAGAGTGCATGACGTCTGATGTGGCTTTTTGACCTCTGACCTATACTACAAGACACGGTCAAAACAGTTAAAGCTACAACTCAGCTGTAACTTTTAACAATTTCTGCCTTACTTGAACAAACCTTAGTCGAATGTGTGTTTGCTGTGTGAAGCTGTTTGTCACCAATGATTTTAAGCACCTGAATCTTTTGATAACAGCCATGGCTGAGACAGGCTTGGGGATTACTTAAAATTCAATCATTCAATTTGTGCAGTGTAATTAAAATCTAAAGGCAGATATCCACAATACAGTGGATACTCAGTGTTTGCATGTCAGATGTCAACATCAGAGTCAGAGGTGAGGTGGACGTCAGGCAGTGAATTCACAGCCATGTTCCTGATCTTTCTCGAGCTTCCATCACTAAGCCTGGAGTGTCTGTAGTATTAGCGGCTCATTAGTTGAGGCTTAGTGCCATGTTTCATTAGGGTTATCCAAATGAAGAGCAGTGCTAAACACTTGACTAATTCAACTTAAAAATGCATACCTTTTTCATCCTACATATGCATTATCTTGCACAAGACATTGAAAAAAACTTTAGAAACTGGCCAAACTTGAGACATGTCCTCAGTATTTTATGTCATTCCACTTCTTGCATGCATCAGTGTGAGGGTGCATTCGGCTGCATGCATGCTTAAAATGACAGTAACTACAAATCTCTGACATTAAAAGTCATGCAGACATTTCAGTAATAATAAACATCAATATACCTTGGCAGTATTTAGAACTGTACAGCGTTAATAAATCTCCCTAATTAAAAAAATAGATTAACTATTGGACTTTTGTTACTGTTTCTGCAGGAAAGAGAATTGGCTCAGGCTGAGTTGGATGGTAAGTATCACAGCTCCATGGTATTCACATTTGCATTAGTTAACATGTTGATTGCTACATCCTGGGTAATTTCAGAAAGCCTAAACACCCTGCAGCACTGAAATGTTATATAAAACATATACATTACCATACATATGATTAGTTATTGTTAATATAGCTAAAACCAACCAAATCCACATGCCATTATGTTTTTTTTTAATTTTGGTTTCATCATTCTAATCTCTCTCCATTTCTTGCTTTTTTGTTCCACATACTCCAGTTACATAATAAAAATGTTCCTATTAATAATATAAGTACTCTATTGCTTTTGATCACCTCAAAAAACATTTTTGGTCTTCAGATCTCTAAATCTAGCTGAAATATTTTCATATGTCAGCATTGTGATTTTGCAGCAAAGGCAATGATAAACCATTTGTCAAACCGCCTCTGGAACTCTGCCCTTTCTTACAGAGTTACAAGAGGCCTTCAAAGAGTTTGATTATGATCAAGATGGATACCTGAACTACAAGGATGTGGCTGAATGCATGAGGACCATGGGATACATGCCCACAGAAATGGAGCTGCTGGAGATAGTACAACAAATTAAGATGAGAAGTAAGCTGATAAGAAATTCTTTAGAATCCATAAAATACATGCAAAAAAAGGTTTTTCGAATATTCATTCAACCAGTACATAAAACGAAGCTGACATCTCTCCTCCTCACAGTGGGCGGGTTAATGGATTTTGAAGATTTTGTTGAACTGATGGGACCCAGGATGATGGGAGAAACCGCACACATGCTGGGACTTAAAGAGCTTCAATCAGCCTTTGTACAGGTCAGCTAACAAAAAATAAAACAATCCATGTAGTTATTTAAGAACAGCAAAGGTGGGAGGACCTGTTACATTCACTTTATTGATGGGAGCTGATACCTCAGACCTCAAAAAACTTGTTAGGGTGTGTGCATCTCAGTAAATAAATTAAAAATAGAGTATAGATATGTGGGCTAAATTCAATTATAAGAAATTGTGTGGTTAACAACATACCTTACTTTTCTGGCCAATTTCCTTTCTTTTTTTCATAATGACTAACTGAAACTTCCAGACAAACTATTTTTCCTTCTGATTCTGACCTGTTTTAATCTCTTCCTCTGTTTTTTTTAAAGTTTGACCTTGATGGAGATGGAAAGATCAACCAGGATGAGATGAAGGAGGCAGTCAAGACAATGCTGGGAGAGAAGCTGAAGAAAGGAGAGCTGGAGGAGATTTTAAAGGAGCTGGACATCAACGCAGATGGAAACATTGACTTTGAAGGTAAGAGTAAAATGTTCAGGCACTCCATGCAGTTGACTTATTTAACAGAAGTGTGTGTGAGCTCCACATAATATGCATGAGCACTGTGCACTAAACATTACTGTCTTATTGCTGTTTTATTCCTATAAAGGCAGTACTGACATGACTTGCTCTGTTTTGTCTCCTTCTCTTCTTC
This sequence comes from Acanthurus lineatus, assembly GCA_029814665.1. NCBI lineage: Eukaryota > Metazoa > Chordata > Actinopteri > Acanthuriformes > Acanthuridae > Acanthurus > Acanthurus lineatus. The sequence goes on from JAPZDV010000016.1 coordinate 5,130,610, forward strand.
AGAGTTTGTGATGATGCTCTCCATTCGCTAGCTGCAAGAATGACTGACAACAAGGACAGGACACACTAACACTTCAGAAATCTCTCACAAAAAGTTAATACAACCATCAAATGTTGACAATTTGTTGAGGTTGTAATTTAGATATAGATTTTTACCTCTTTGACATGTGCCTAACTCTGTATTGATTGTTTGAAGGATGAATTGTTAAAGGAGTGAGACTGATGCTATATGAATGACTCCTGCATCTAATATGTTGCATGCTGTCAAGAAAGTTATTTTGGTGGATACATGGATCTGATGCATTGTGTAAATAAGACTGGAAATGTTTGCTATTTTAATAAATAAATAAAAATGATATATTATGTGCTTTCCTATTAAAACAACATGACACTATTGTAATATGATATAAAATGATATAAAAAGTAAAGCAAAGGGCTGATCACATTTTATCCTCTCAAACAGACTTTATTCCAAAAAACTTGTCTTTTATTACCTCCAGGTCATTTTCAAACAAAATGGAAATGAGAGTAATTATTATCTAGAGAATATAAGTTAAATATAAATTAAATTCATTGTCAAATGTTAACAACAATGCAGCTTTGAGCTTTGTCAGGTATTCAGAATTGGAGAAGCATTTGCACATTCAGAAACACGGTGCAGGTGTCAAGTCACATTTCAGAATTAAAATCCCACATCAGGCCAACGTTTGAGCGTGGCACTGGAACCAACCAAACAGAGCTCGTCTCCTATTTGAAAACTAAAAGCTTAACACTACTGGCAACTTCATCTGCTTATCATTACAACATCAAACTATATGTGCACACAATTCAGAAAGATCCGCAACATGCAGCACATGTAATCTGCCCAAATTAAAGTCTTGCTGTCAGACAAGGAACAGAATAACATAGGAGCAAAACTCAGCTTCACAAAAGTGTTTAGTCACACTGGGGTCAGTGTTTCACTGTTGGAGAACTGTCTGTATTTTCTTTCCTACACAAAAGAGTTTATGGTTGTTTCAAAATATAACTCTATTGGATTTTTTTTCATCCTTTTATTGATTCTGAATTAAATAAAAAATCCCAAGAATAGACTGTTTCACCTTTTGTGCATTAACAGGATGAACCACAACCTAAAGTCAGGGGGAAAAAAAGTTTTCACTACTCATCAAAACATATGAACTTCTGTGGGTCTGTGCCTTTCTTGGCAGACAAGTACAGCAGACTCTGTGTCAGCATGGATGTGCTTGAAGAGCAAAGTCACATTTCACATCCCTCTCTCTTTGTTTCATTGTGTTTCCTGCCTGCCTCTTCAGTGTGCCACTATGAAAAAAGGCAAAAACTATAAACTTTCAAAAAAAGGGGGACATCTAAAAAAGCTTTTATTGTGCACTTTAAGACACTTACCAAAAAAGTAAATATATATCCCACTGCTTTTTAGTTTAATTAAATTAATCACAAAATATTAATTTAGCCTCATAAATGAAAATCATGCTTCAGCAAAATAAAGGCTAACTTTACACCTGTCTCCTGCGACTCACTGATTGGTCTATTTCTTCTCCTGTCAGGGGGAATGTTTGTTCTAGCCTGTGTAAACGTAATAAGGATCAGAAATTCCATCCAAAAAGCAGATTTTTGTAAACAAATGCATACAAGTCTTCCTAGCATGTCAGTACTTGTTGAGTTAATTTTCACATTTTATGCACTTTGCATGGTGCTCACATTGGCGGTATAAGAATGCATGTTGTATTATTTCCACAGCTTTGTGATATTATTATGGATTGATTCAGGTATGTTTTGAGCATTTGTGGCAAGTCTGGACCAACATCATGCATGGGTGTGTTGTCCAGTAGTAACACTGCAGTCACTCAAAATCACATCACAACATCCTTCAATGTACAGCCCAAAACACAACAAGCAAGTGGCTACAACACCTACACCTCTTGTTTTTCTGTCAATGCCAGACTCTACATGCTATTAAACCTCTCAATTTCCCTTCTGCTTGCAACTTCTTCTTTATTTTTTTTATTTCTTTCTTTTTTCTCATCTGACTAAATGGTAGATAAAGATGGATAAGCTTTTTTTAGTTCCACTTTTCTTTCCACAACTCACAGCGTCGTTACTCAGCAACAGGACAACTGAAAGACTCGTCTACAACCTTCTGCCATCTACAGCTCGTTGGTCAGCTCGTCTGCAAATTCAGCCATGATGTCATGCACCCAGATGTCCCTTTCTTCCTGTGAGGTGTCCACCAGGAAGACAGTCAACTTCCTGTCCCAGGGGTTAGTGGCTTCCTGTACGGCCTCCAGCTGGGCCACAAGCGGTTTCTTTTCCACATGGTTCCTGAAAACGATAGATGCTTCCTCTGACCACTGCCTCGGCTTTAACCCTGTGAGGAAGAGACATAGGAAGGTGAAGCTCCCTTTAATGTAAATGATACAATGTTGACGTTTTAATGCTGCATAAAAAAATCACCTCTGGTGAATTTCTAATGTGCTTCACATTGTGCTGCATTGAAAAACTTTAATAACAGAAAACTGAGGAATAGGATTAAACATCACAGAAACTCTATTTTGTTTCGTTGTTTTCAGTGTTAACACACATATTACTAAATCCTCAAATGTTTCCCAAACATGTGCATGCACATTTTCATAAGAATTAAAATTCTATTTTTTAAAAAGCATTAATTAAACAATAGATATTTAAAATCAGTTCAGGTTTCCAATATTGTCAGTGCTGCATATGCACATTGCATATGTAGTTTTGAAGAGAATGATGGAGAGCTGTTTGCCAGCAGTTCAAGAACTTAGAGCTTATTTATTTATTTATTTATTTTGAAACTTCAAATGTCAAAAAATGACATTTTACAAAGCCTTACATTAAAAATGTGCTTTGCACAGTAAGTATTTTTACCACTGAAATGTAATGAGACAGAATCATAGTGGAGCAGCAAATGGAAATACTTAAGAGCACCTTAAAATTTAAAACGAAAAATAAATTTTGTCCTTTACATTCTCTCAGTTGAATTACACAGCTGCAATGTGGACATGAGCTTTCTGTCAGCCTTCAGACTCTGCTGTGGAGCACTTCTGTCCTAATGGATGTCTGTTCTACTCACCGGCCAGCTGAGCAGTGATTCCCTGGAATGGCAGCTGTCTGAACTCTTTGATCAGGGGTCTGAGCTGGGTGCAGCTGATAAGCTCATGTTTACCATAGTCCAGCTCGTACACAGACACCAACCCATTGGTTAGAACTCCCTTCACTAACACACGATGCCAGCTGAGAGAAGAGAGGAGTAGGGAAACAGGAAGAGTGGATATATTTAGGAAAAGTTAAACTGTTTCCATTTGGCCTGTTATTGAATATCCAGATGGAGGCACCATTACATTTTCTGTTGTGCCCACTGCTTGAAATCAAATCATCACTTAACTCACTTGTTCTCCACTTTAGCAGCATATATCTGATTCTTTTCTATGTTGAGTGGTTTCTGCTCAGTTTTATTGTAGTACAGAATCATTTCTCCCATCAGCACCACCAGTTTGTACATATCTCTCCAGGGCTGCAGCACAAAGTGGCCAGGATGGCAGGCCACCGATACATAGACGTCCATATTATTTCCTGATAACAAAAGACATGACAAGACATGAGGACACATGGTTTTCTAGGCTGAACTAACACCAAATGCTGGACTGAACTGCTCTAATGCAAACATCTAATGCAGACATGGGTGATTTAATACTATGGGATATTTTTCTCTTAAATAACTAAAATCTTCATTACCTGCTGGCGGCAGCTCTAGTAATGGTGGCAGCTGGAGAGAGGATGAGGGGGATGATGGTGTCTCTGGTGGGCTGGTGGTGGTCACATTGCCTCCTCCACCTCCTTTGGGTCCTGACAGAACCCTCCTGAGATGAGGTTTGGCCGATACAGAGGTTGAGGATGGACTCCCATTAGTAGAGTTACTGGTGCTGGAAGTCTTGGAGGATAAAGTGGGTGTGGAGATCTTGGCAGGGCTGAGAAATTAAATGCACAAGACATTTAGTGCATATGGCATCACACTGAACACTAACTAGGAAGTGAGGGGATGATACAAGGAAATATAAAAGTAGCAGGAACCTGTGACTTGTCAGGAAAACATCTGGCCGCTGTTTGAACAGATCAGACTGGGCCATCTGATGGTTGAGGCTGCGGGCCGGGTCATGGAAGCTCTTGTCGGTGAAAAGGTGGATGTAGATGCAGCGCTTGGTTTCATCTACTTTTGCAACCTTGTGGGGAGGTGAACATCAAGGTGAGTGTGGAGGCGCATGAGGAAGAAAAAAGAGGAGAGAAAGAAAGTAAGAAAACACTTAAATCAGTCTGGGTAAATGAATGAGATCTTTCAGCAAAAAGAAAACATTTCTTTGCTGTAAACACTGGTAAGTTGAAAGTTTTTTGACAGTTCAGAGATAAAATAGAAAGTAATGATAGAGGGATGAAAGGTGGCAGCGAGTTGTGTGGTGTGTTAGGGATGTTGCAGCTCCTAAAGATCATGGATTGCGGTTTGAGTCACATCTTGGATCTCACTTACAAAATGTTTTTACATCTTAATCTATAATATATTCTTTTATTTCCTCCTAGATTTGTGAAGGTTATTCCTGAACTAATAAAGGCATCATTTGAATGATTTCAAAAACAAATCATTTTACATTACCATCTGTCTCATGATCACATATGTTAAAAGATGTCAGACAAACTAAAGGTCATATATTTTGATGTTAAGAAAGGAAGGACTTAATTTTACCTTCATGCTACAGTCTGTAGTGTTAAGCACTTTCTCCCGAAGCCACTGGACAGCATCTGGAGTCCAGGATCCAACACTGACAGCCAGGTCTGCTAGACAGCACTTCATAGCCTAAACACATGGTGCTGGGGGTCATTTTCTCAGATCATTGTATGTGATGGACTGTGTGCGGGGGCTACCCTCACTACCTTGGTACATAAACAAATGCTACAAACTTATAAATACGCTTGACTGTTTCACTCAAAGGCTTAGAAGCTGACCTGTGGTGGGATGGCCACCAGGTCACGGAGGAATGGCGAAGGGATCTCTCTCAGCTCAAACACCTCTACAGAAGCCTGCACACCCACGTCAATGAACAGGATGTCCAGCACTCTGCTGCCATGAAGGTTAGTGATCTAAAGACAGGAACACACAGAGAAAAACCTTTTATTTTAAAATGATGACCACATCTGTAACTGAGTTAAAAAAATAGATATAAAGTGATATGTGGAGATACAGACTATTACATCTGATTCTGTAAGATTTTGTGTTAGTTTCAGATTATGTCTCTCTGTACCTGCTTGTTCCTTATTGATCTTTGCTCTCATAACTACACTTGGCTCCATTGTGCAATTGAGATTTTATTCCTTTTGTCAAGCAAACATTAATGGTGTGAATTTGGTTAATAATTCACAGCGTGTGTTCCAGGAAAAAGTGCAGTCTCACCTCTACACGGGACCATTTGCCTTTGTAGCGAGCCAGACAACCTTTCCCACAGAAAGGTCTGGATACAAGGAACTCTGATGTGACCTGGAACAGAAATACGTTTCAGATTTTAAATATTACTATCATTCTATTTTCTGACAGCATTTTCTCTGGATTGGTGAGGTTACTGTCATATAATGACTTCAGTAAAATGATACATAAAGGCTCACACCGACATTTCACAGGTCTGCTGCAGGCATACACTGACTGCAATGATGTTAAAAATTAGGACTTGGGACTAAGAAGAGCACATATCACTAATGTTACATTTAATTCTAGAAAATACATGTTAGCATCTTACTTCTACATAAATCACAAAATTTGATTGATGACAACAAAATCACTGACACCAGCGAAGGGGGTTGAGCTACGGATGAACAGTACGGGATAACAATTTGAGAACTATTCTCTAAACTTCCTTCTGACTTGAGAAACAAAACCTGAACATCAGGTTATGGAATTTTATTAAATGGATTAAATATTGAATATTACACGAAGAACAAGCGTCTCACTTTCCTTCACATGCAGTAACCTTAAATACGCCATCTCTAACTTGATGCAAACTTGCAGAACTCTTTAGCCTTGATAAAAATACACTACCAGACTCCAACCTGTGAATACCTAAACAATGACGTAAAGTGTTAATTAGCTGCAACTGTGGGTATTAAAGGACAGCCAACGGCACACCTAGAAAAAGCACCAGCCCCACTTTGGTGCTACAGATTAAGTGGCTTGGCAATGTCTTAACGCCAGATTATTAAACTAATCTCAATCTGTTCACAATACAACGTGCCTGCAAGAGGCAACGCACGAATACATTCACAAAAGCGTTTTGCGATGAATGTGTGAGTTCCTGTGTACTCTGTTTAGTCCTTGTGAGTAAGGAGCCTAACTAAAGATGCTAAAATTAACAGACACATATATACAAATGATAGACTCATAAGCACATTGCTAGAAAAGTTTGTATATTCCCTTGTTGTAAAAAAAAGGAAATAAAAACAATTCACGTGTCTAACTAATAACAATGCATATATTAATGATATTTCTGTGCAAAACCTTGTTAAGGTCAAGAACCCTTAAGTCCTATATAAGGCTTGTTCGGTATACCGCTACTAAATTGGTACCGCGGTACTGAGTCATGTAAAACGGTACTATACTGCGCTTGACTGGTACCGGTACTTTTTGTTTTTTTACGTCGCCGCGTGACGCCACCGCGTTGTAATTTGAGCCGAGGCGAGTGAGCGAGCAGCGTGGAGCAGCAAACGGAGCAAGAGTCTGGCCACAGAGAGAGATAAAGGAGAGAAAGAGAGAGAAAGACAGGAGCAGGGAGAGAATGGCAGCAGCTGCAACCTTCCCCACGCCGCAACTCGTAGATAAACCAGGTGCGCGAAGTGCTACATTGAATTACTTCGGCTTTAAAACAAATGAGCATGG